>VZQC01006244.1:650600-1100488 GCA_009823505.1 Rhizomys pruinosus | reverse complement strand
CCCTGTCTCAAAAAGACCAAAAAAAAAAAGGGGGGGGGGGGAGGAGAGGGGGGGGGGGGGAGGGGGGGGAAGAGGAGCAGGAGGAGAAGGAGGAGGAGGAGGAGGAGGAGAGCAGGAGGAGGAGGAGAGCAGGAGCAGGCTTTCCCTGTCCAGTGCTAGGCAAAGGCACCAGACCCGGGGCAGGAAGGGAAGGCCCTGCCATCTGCTGTGACCTTGGCTCCTGTCAGGTGCGTGGTGAGGGCTGCTTCCCCATGTAGGCCTGCCATGCTCTGGTCACCAATGGGGCTCCTAGAGGTGCTCCCTGGGCAGGCACTGCCCTGTCCCCAGTCTCCCTTTTGGGGCCTGCAGCCTTCTCTTGGCTTCCCCCCAGCTCCTTCTCACTACTGACCTCTGTGGTCTCGTGTACCCCTCTCTTACCACCTAGCCATGTCCCTTTCCTGGCCACAGACGGGTCTTTTTACAACTCCATGGTCTTGGCTTTGGCTCATGTTCATTCAAGCTTTCCTGCCATTGCCCAGCCCAACCCTGTATAGTGTCGACTCTCAGGTTCCCAGCCTGCTGCAGCTGCCTGTCAGACACACCATGGAAGCCCTGCCCTTATGTCTGTGACTCTGCATTAATAAAAGCAGTGTATGCTCATGATTGAAAAGTAACACATAGAATGGTGAGCAAACGGAGCAGCGTTGCTTGTGACCTCTGGGCGATGCCTGTTACTGCTATTGTCCACATTCCTCTAGGTCTCCTTAGCACACAGAAACCAATGCTGTTCAGGTAGGGAAGTGTGTTCACATGGGACATAGGACCATCTTTTCCTAGTGCTAGCATATTTGCTGGTCATAGGAAGGTTGTGTTAGTGTGCAACCAGCCACTAGTAGAAATGCCTTATTACACACGAGAGTCGCTGTGGTGACGGAATCACCACCAGTCACTGCAGCGGGGAGTTAGCTGAGGCCGAGGGGGTTTTTATTCACCAGAATTTCAAATCTTATGTAACCTTTAAGCAGGATTAGGTACATTTCTGCCCCCCCCATTCTTTGGAGCCCATCTTCCGTGTCATAGGGCGATAGACTCCTCACACCTACTGGTCATTTGTCCCTTGCTACAGTCTGCTCAGTTGAAGCCCGGGCTTTGGCTCCCGGGTGGATGGTCTTCCTGTTCTGGGCTGCTTCTTCAGAGTGCCATGTGGATGCCGTGGGCCCCTTGCCAGTGCTTTGTTAGCCTGACCTAATCCAGCTTCGGCGTCCTCGTGTGCTTTGTACATCGGCGCATGACAATTTCTTGTTGAGTTGATATGTAAAATGGTATGTGCACATTTTGTACACTCCCTGCTACTGAGTAATGCAGATTATTAAAAACATGTAAGTTGGCTTCTTTGGGAATGTGCTGGGATTGAATGAACCAGGGCCTTGTGAATGCTTAGCACTCACTGAGCCCGGAGCTACACCAGAGCCCCGGTTTGTTGTATGAGCCTTTTGTCTTTTTGGTTTTTTTTGGTCTTTTGGAGACAGGGTCTCCCTGTAGCCCAGCTGTCCTGGAACTCACTCTGTAGACCAGTCTGGCCTTGAACTCACAAAGATCCACCTGCCTCTGCCTCCTGAGTGCTAAGATTAAAGGCGTGCACTACCAGGCTCTTGTCTTTTCTATATAAATTATTCTTGGCAAAGCTGCTTCTTCTTACTATTTTTGGACCAGGCTGCCTGATCAAAGTGAAGTGCTTTTGTGTTTGGTCTCAGAATGTTTGGTGTGCCTTACTGGCAGGTCCCTCACGTCTACTGACAGCATTGCAATAATTACTTCCTTTGAAACGTTGCTCTCCAACCCTCAGATGCAGTGACAGACCTGGCCTCACACCCTGGCTACTACGGGAATCTGGTGGAGCAGTCGCTGGGGCGATGCTGCCTGGTAACAGAGGAGATAGAGCGAGATCTGCACCGCTCCCTGCCTGAGCACCCCGCCTTCCAGAACGAAACAGGCATTGCTGCCTTGAGGCGGGTGCTGACAGCCTATGCCCACCGGAACCCCAAGATTGGATACTGCCAGGTGAGGTGGCACGTGTGGAGACGTAGAGCTTCATAGTCGCTGTGTAGTGAGCAGCCTGGCCTTCAGTTCTTTTCACAGCCATTCAGGCTTAAGGACCCTTCCTAGAATCAGTGTACAAATAACTGCCAGAGAAAAATCACCCTGTCCAGGCTGACCCAGTGCCTGAAAGGAGAAATGACCATAGGGCATTGCTGGCAGGACAGGGCAGAGCCCATCCTTTCCCCTCCTCTGTCTTTAGCACAGTACAGATAGAGTGGGGTTAAGAGCATCCAGACCTCTGCAGCAGCACCGGGGATTGAAATGGCCATTTGTGTGGGAAAGGATGCTGTGGGCCCATCACATTCCCGTAGGAGATGGTGTGGAGTAGGAGGTTCTATGAGCTGTTCCACGCAGAAGGACGCAGCCAGCCGGCATAGCGTAAAAACTGAGTAAATGAAAGCAACAAAACCCTAGGAGAAGACTCGGTCAGAGACGCTTCTGCTGTATCAAGACATCTTATTTTCCTGCGAATAAATAAAATCAGTGGTGAACAAAGTGTGTGTGTGTATCTGTGTGTCTGTGTGTGTGTATCTGTGTCTGAAACTATGGAAGACAGCTGTATTTGATCTGTCTGGACATGCAGAATACAGCTGTATTTGTTCTAAGCCTGAAGCCACATCATAGCTGACTCCAGCCTTCCAGTGTAAGGACAACATTGAATGGCACCAGTTGCTCATCTGGGTGTTTCTGTGAGGACCATACTGTATCATGGTCATTCCACATCTGGGTGTCAGCCTGGTTGAGGAATGCCGACTCTTACCTACAAGATCTACTTTGTGGATCACTTGGGACTTGTATGTTTTTGAGGTTCAGACTCATGGCTTCAGGCATGCTAGGCAAGTACATGACCAGCTTGTGTGTTTTAATGTCTCTGTGGCATCAGGTGGCCTGGGCAGTAACTGTCTCCTCTGTGATCCTCTGTGCAGTCCATGAACATCCTGACCTCCGTGTTGCTGCTGTATGCCAAGGAGGAGGAAGCCTTTTGGCTGCTGGTTGCCGTGTGTGAGAGGATGCTGCCCGATTACTTCAACCACCGAGTGATTGGTAAATAGACTTCCTTCTTCCTCCTCTCTCTGGTGACAGAGCCTGGGGAGGGCAGTGCCATCAGCTCTGATCATAAGTTCCCTCTGCTCTGCCCAGCCAGTGTCCACACACACATACTTGATTTTACAGTTACCTCAGGGTACGCTAGCACTATGGTGTATCAGGTAACTCAGTGAAACCCCAGGAAGCAGAGAGTTGGGGGAAGCCCTGCTAACTCTCCCCCCCCCCCCCCGTTCTTAGCCTCAGTCTTTATCTCCAGCCCAACCCTGCTAACTCTTTTTATAACATTATAACAACAACCTGCTCAGAAAAACTGCCTCTTGTTGCAGTGACCCAAGAATCTATTACCAGTCCTTACCTTTGAGTAATACATCCCTGGAGACCAAGCCTTTAAAAGGAAACTTGGGGTTAGAGAGATGGCTCAGCAGTTAGGAGCACTGGATGGTCTTGCAGAGTACCCAGGTTCAATTCCCAGCACCCATGGCAGCTAACAACTGTCTGTAACTCCAGCTCCAGGGAATCCAATGCCTTCTTTGACCTCTGTGGGTATGACATGACATAGATGCACTTACATGCATGTAAGGAATACACTCATACATAAAATAATAAATAGGGGGCTGGAGAGATGGCTCAGCAGTTAAGAGCACTGACTGCCCTTGCAGAGGACCTGGGTTCGATTCCCAGCACCCACATGGCAGCTAAGAACCGTCTTTAGCTCCAGTTCCAGGGGAATCTGACACCCTCTTCTGACCTCCGCAGCACTGCACGACACGGGTGCACCAACCTGCATTCAGACAGTACACTCATACACATAGAAAATAATAAATAAATTAAAAAAATAAAATATTTTTAAAAATTAGCAAGGGGTGGTGACACACAGCTTTAGTCCCAGCACTCAGGAGGCAGAGGCAGGTGGATCTCTGACTTCAAGGCCAGCCTGGTCTACATAGCGAGTTCTAGGCCCACTGGGGCTATAGGGAGACCCTGTCTCAAAAAGACCAAAAGAAATAGGAAACTGTGGGTCAGGTAAAATGAAACCATATTCTAACTATAGCAGGGATTGCGGTAAATCTGTAGCCCCTCTGCCTACACTGGAAACACCTGTTCTGAGTGTGGTTTAGACTTGAATGTGCACTCTCTCTGCAGTCCAGCGATCGTCTTGTGAAGGAAAGTGATGGAATGGTTGGGTTCTTATGGGTGCTTCTTAGTAATGTGGATGAGACATGGAGGTGGTTTCAGATTAGAGTGGCAGGGCAGATGAGATGGCTCAGTGGGTGTCCAGTTAGCTTCTCTTGCTGTGATTAAAAACACTGACCAGAACTAGCTTGGAGAGGAAAGCGATTATTTGGCTTACAAGCACAGTCTGTCATCCAGGGAAGACAAGGGAGGAACGTTGAGGCACAGATCATGGAGGAATGCTGCTTCCCGGCTTGCTCCCCTGGCCTGTGTCAGTCTGCTTGCCTTTCTTTCTTTCTTTCTTTCTTTTCTTTTCTTTTCTTTTCTTTTCTTTTCTTTTCTTTTCTTTTCTTTTCTTTTCTTTTCTTTTCTTTTCTTTTCTTTTCCTTTTCCCTTCCTTCCTCTTTCCTTCCTTCCTGTTCTTTCTTCCTTTCTCTTTCTTTCTCCTTCTCTTCCTTCCTCTCTTCCTTGTGAATTCTTTTTTTATATTTTTTTCTTCACTTGTTTTATTTTTTTTTTAATTTTTTTGGGTTTTTTGCAGAAATTTTTTTTGTTATTAAACTTTTTAATACCATACATTTTCTTAGTCCAATTTAGACTCATTCCTTTCCATCCTCTAAACCCACCCAGTTCAAACATGTCTGCAGTCTTTTCCTGAATTTTTTTCTTTTTTCCAAAGTTTTTTCAAAACAGAGGATTATTATTTTGGGAAACTTCAACTGTTTCAGGGTGGTTTTTTTCAGTTATTTTGTTTTTGTTGTCTCCAACTTGTTATTGCTTCAATTATGCATTTACCTATACTAAATTATGTCATCTGAAAACAAACTGTTATGTTATTTCCAAATCATATTTCAGGGTTCACATTTTTCCTTTTGATTTTATATTACTCTAAAATTATGCACACATACTCTCCACCCATATACCAAGATTACAAAGTCTGAAAATAAGTGACAGGTTAATTATAAAACCTGTTAAATAATCCACATTATAGAGCACAGTTTGCTTTCAGGTAAAGAGGAATTATAACATTAACATTTGCTTCAGTTTTTGCCTTACAACTAGGTAATTGGTGCTAGCATCCTCAGATGAGGGATGCCATTCATCATTTGTTTTTCTGGGACTATGTTATATCTTCTAGTTCCATCCATTTATCTGCAAAGTTCATGATGTCATTTTTCTTTACTGCTGTGTAGAACTCCATTGTGTAGATGTATCCATTTGTTGGCTTTGAGGGGCACTTGTGTGTTGCTTCTAGCTCGTTTTCTATTGTGAAGAGAGCGTGAATAAACTGATGTGCATTGTATCTCCTGCAGTAGGATGAGTCTTGTGGGCTATATACCCAGAAGTGGTATGGCTGGTGTCAGGGGTAGGGTAGGCTTCATTTGAGTCTTTTTTTTTTTTTTTTTAAAATTCCAGCTGTAATTTGACGTAAATTTCAATTTTATGGGAGACAAAACATGGATCTATGACTAAGGTGTTAATATTTTAAAACAAGATAAGATAGCAAATTTCAATTACCTAAAACACACACTTCTAAAAACAAAAGAATTCAAATAATCCTCAAATAATGCTGATTGATATATTGAAAGAAAAGTGTAATTATGTCCTTTCATATAACACAGAGATGTTATCTCGAATACAAGTTAAAGTATAACAAAGTAATAAGAATTCAAACCTAAAGGTGACAGTTAACTTAAAAAATCTTCCCTGAATAGTACAATCTTTGGGGAATGCTTAACTCTCATCTACAATTTAACCATATTTTATTGACTTTTTTTAAATTAACAATTAGAAATTTTAATCCCAAGGGATTCTATTATACCTTTCAAACTGAGTCTTTAAAAATATTCAAATATATCAACAATTAATTCAACATTTCTTTTTTTTTTTTAATTGTATTTATTTATTTATTTTTAAAAATCTAGACCCGTTGGTTCCCCGCTCATTCCCCCACCCGTCAGAGGCTCGTGCCATTTGCCTTCAAACATGTTTTCCACTTCTCTTAGTCTTTCCTGCAATATTTTCCATGGGAATGTTGACCTGTTTTTGAGCAGAAGTTCAACTGTGTTTCAGTCAGTTCTTTTGATGCGTATTTTCTGTTGTTGTTGTTTCCAAAAATGCATTATGTCCAACTGCTTTGGTACAAAAGCTCAGGGGGCCACTACACAAGAAATACTTACAACGGGTAATTGGCACTAGCATCCACGAGATGAGGGATCCGATTCGTCGTTTGTTTTTTATTTGGGAACCTGTGTTACTTCACTCTCAGCATGATTGTCTCTAGCTCCAGAGCATTTTCCCTGCAAAGCCTCGTGATGTTCGTCTTTCTTTATGCGCATGAAATAGAATTCTGTAGATTGTACCACATTTTTTCTCTATCCATTCGTCAGTTGAGGGGCATCTAGGTTGGTTCACAGCTCTTTCTTTGCTTATTGTGAAGAGAGCTGAAATAAACATGGCCGTGCTGTATCTCTGTGGTGGCGTAAGTCTTGAGGGGTACATGCCCAGGAGTGGTATGGCTGGGTCGGGTGGCAAGTTCATTCCAAGTCTTCCAAGGGTTTCTCCACACTGCTTTCCATAGTGGCTGTACGAGTTTACGTTCCCACCAGCAGTGGATGAGTTGTTCCCTTTCCCCACAACCTCTCCAGCACTTGGGTAATTTGTTTTCTTGATCTAGCCAGTCTTACTGGAGTAAGTGATAATCTTAAAGTGGTTTTGATTTGCATTTTCCTTAATGATTAGTGATGTTGGAGCAGTTCTTGAGGTGTTTCTCAGGCAATCTCTAATTTCCTCGCTTGTGAAGTCTCTGTTCAGTTTTCTGCCTCCAATCTATTGAGCGGGTCGTTTGTTTTCTCTTTTCTTTGTTTTTTGAGTTAGTTTTTATATAATTCTGGAAATCAATGCTTTGTCAGATGTATCTGCAGTGAGGTTTCCTCCCACTCTGTGGGATTTCTCTTCACTTCCTGATTGTTTCTTTTGATGTCAGAAGCTTTTGAGTTTGATGAGCGTACCATTTGTCAATTTAGACCTTAATTCTTGTGCAGCTGCTGTCTGATTTAGGAAGTCTTTTCTAACGCCTATGTCTTGTAGTCCCTGCTGCAACTTTTTTTTTCTTCATATCATCCTTCGAGTTTGGGGTTTCACGTTGAGGTCTTTAATCCATCTGGAGTTTGACTTTTTTACAGGGTGAAGGTAGGGGTTTAATTTCATTCTTCTACAATAGTTGGTGACTCCAGTTTTGCCAACACCACTTGCAAGATGCTGTCTTTCTTACTCCATTGTGGTTTCGTTGTTGCCCCTTGTCCAAAAATCAGATTGGCTTGAAATTCTGGTATGTGCGCTCAGATTTTTGGCTCTTCGGTTGTTTGATTCCAAATTGGGTCAACAGTCTGTTTTTCGTGCCAGTACATGAGCTGTTTTTTTTATGATTTACTAAGCCCTGTGTATAAGTTTTGAAAAAATCTGGTAAGAAGATCCCCTCTGAATTTGCTTGAGCATTTTCACTCAGGATTGATTTGGACTATTTTCCGGGGTCCTTTTGTTTCTCTCAATGAATTTAAAACTTTGCCTTCAGAAGCCTGTGGAAGAAACTCCCGGGGAATTTTGAACTATTGGGATTGCATTAAATATCTATAACAAGAGTTTTGGTAGAATGGACAATATTTACAATGTTAATTTTCCCCTCAATCCTATGGCTGGGAGGTTTTTTTTCATCTTCTGAGGGTTCTCCTTTTCCAATTTCTTTCTTTAAGGTTTAAAAATTTTTAGTTGTAGATGGTCTTTCTTGGTGTCTTTTGTTAGGTTTGTTCCTAGGTATCTTAATTGTTTTTGAGGCTAATTGGGAAAAGTGGGAGAAGGTCCTCTTTTGAATTCTTTCCTCCAGTTTGCTTGTTCCTTGGGTGAAAAAAGGCCATTGATTTTTCTTAAGGGTTAAGTTTTGTACTCTCTGCCCCACTTTGCTGAAGTGTGTTAAATTTCCGTTTTCTAGAGAGTTTTTCCTTGGTGGAGGTGTTTTTGCATCTCTTAATAAACATCATCATCACCAGCAAAAACGGATAGGTTTTGACTCCTGCTTTCCAAATAGTACTGGTGCCTTATATAATATCTTTCTCTTGGCCTTATTGCTCTAGCAAGTGTTGTCCAAGTCACCTATAATATAAGCAGGAGTGGTGATAGGGGTGGCCAAGCCTTGCCGATTCCTACTCTTAAAGGAATGTTTCCGTCATTTCCCCCTATTAGGCATGAATATTGGCTGGTGGGTTTTCCTGTATAGTTTTGCCTTTTACATTGACGGAATGATCCCTCGCAATCCAATTCCTTTCTTTTAGGACAGATTTTAAGCTGAAGGGGATGCTGGCTTTTGTCAAAGGCCTTTTTTTTCAGCATCAATTGCGATGATGGTGTTTGGTTTTTGTCCCTTTGTTCATTCTATTGTGTTGATGATGTTTTTAATTGATTTTCGTATGTTGAACCATCCTGCATTTCTAGTATGAATCCAAACTTTGGTCTCAATGAGATGATTCTTTCTTGATGCTGGGTTCTGTATGCGATTTGCCAAGTTATTTCTGTTTAGAATTTTGTGCATCTGGTTCATGAGAGAGATGGGGGTCCCTAATAATTCTCGTTTTTTAAGTTCTGTCCTTTGGCCCGGGTTTTTGGTAACTAGAGTGATTGTTGGCATCTCATAGAAGGAATTTGGGAGGTTCCCTCTGATTGTATAGCTTTAAAACAGTTTGCATATATAATGGTTTTGTAGGTTCTTTTTGAAAATGTTTTATAGAATTTCTGCTGTGAAACCGTCCTGGGCCTGGCCTTTTTTTTATTGGGAGGCCTTCTTACTTACATCCCTTCTATTCTTTCATATGTTTATGGGGTCTGTTTAAGATGCTGGTCTCCCTCTTGGCCAAGAAGTTTTGGTGAATTTCCCAGATTTCAGAATTATTCATCGCTATTTCCTTTCTAGATTTTTAAATTGACTCGAATGTAGAATATTAGGTTCTTTGTAATATTCCATTATAATTTTCTTGATCTTTTTTTTGTCCGTTTGTTGTTTTGATTTCCCCTTTTAGTACACGGATTTATTTCGATTTGGGTTCGTTCTTCTTTCTTTCTTTTTTGGTTACTGGCTAGATGGTTGTTATCTTTTGGTTTATTCTTTTTCAAAGAGAACAAACTTTTGGGCTTTTCATTGAGAATTTTTTTTTTTTTTTTCTTTTTTTTTCTTGATTTTGCTTCTGATTTTTTATTTCTTTTCTATGTCTGTTGCGTTAGGGGTTCCATCTCTGTTTTGTTGCCTCTCAAGTGGCTTTTAGCTTGTAGTGTTTAGATTCATTCACATTGGTCTTTCTCTTGTTTCTAATTAGTCACCCAGGGCTATAATTTCCCTCTTAGGACGACTAGGTTTTTAAGGTATACCATAAGTTTTGTTGTGTTGTCTCTTGTTTTTTAAATTAAAAAGATATCCAGGACTTTTTATTTCTTTTCTTTTATCTCTTCTTTGAACCATTCATTCAAGTTCAGAGTGGGTGGTTTGGTTTCCTAGTCTCCATGTGTCTTGTCAGGCAGGAGGGGCTTGTCCCTGGTGTTGATGTTGGAGGCTCCATTGCAACTGTCGGGCTGCAGGATGCATGATTAATTTTCAATCTTTGTCATTTTGTAGAGGTTTTCTCTTGTCCCAAGGGATATTGGTCTAATCTTTTGGAGAAAGTTCCGTGAGGGTGTGAAGTAAAAGTGTTCTCCTGGGTATTATGGATGGAATGTTTCAGGTAGAGGTCTTATTGAGGTCCATTTGGTGTTATCATAGTTCAGTTCAGTTAGTAGTGTCTCTCTGTTTATTTTTTGTCCTGTTTGAACAGCTACCAAGGATCTCAGTGGGGTATTGGAAATCCCCCACTATGAGTGTGCTGGGGTTGTCCTGTGAACTTTGTGGGTCCCTGGAAGAACTTGTCCTTTATAAAGTTTGGTGCACCGAGATTTTGCGGGCATATATATTCCATTTAATTGTGAAATTCTCCTTTCGGTGCGGATTTGTTCCTTTGGATAAAATTTAATGGCCCTTCTTTTGTCTGCTTCTTGATTTTCTTTACTTTAAAGTCCCTATTTTATCCGATATTAAAAATACGCAACCCTTTCTTTTTGGTTAACCATTTGCTTGGAATATTTTTTTCCATTTCCCTTTCAGCTTTAGGTGGGCGTGCCTGTCCTTGAGGTAAGATGTGTTTTTTTTTTTTTCTTTGCAGACACTATATTTTCCGTTTTACTAATCCATCTCCCAGTCATGTCTTTTGATGGGAATTTAGTCCATTAATATTTAAGGTATTTATGACTGATAGGTTTTGTGTTGCTTCCTTTTGTCTTATATCCACTGGGTTTTGATTTAGGTTTCTTATTCTATGCAGTTGTTATGCTTTTTTTGGATTTCTCCCCTTCTAGTTGGCTGGGGTTGGTTGCTCCTTTACTTCTGTTCTTTGATATTGCTTCACCCCGTATTCTCTGAAAGGGTTTTGGTTTTTCCGGACATTTATTCTTTCCAAGTTGTTTATGTCCATGGAAGATTTCCCCTTCTCTCCTCACTATGGGGATTGACATTTTTTTTTCTTATAGTATAGTAACACTGGGCTGGCATCCAATTGTCCCTCAACGCGGGGAAATGCTTGCCTCAGGTTTCTTCTCTGCCTTCATCCGTTTGCTTGTGAGAGTCCCGTTTTTATTTCTGATAGGTTTCCCCTTAATAGGTCACTTGTTGTTTTTTCTTTGTCGCTTAAGAATTTTCTCTTTGTTTTTGGGTGTCCAGCATTTTAACTATGATGTTGGCGTGAGAAAGTTATCTTTTCTGATCTTGTCTTTTTGGGACTTCTATGTGCTTTCTTGTATTTGTATTGGTTTGCTTTTGTTGTTTGGGGAGGTTTTCAATCTATTATTCTGTGGAAGATTCTGGATCAATACCATTCTCTGGGATCTTCTCCTTTCCTCTATCCTCTTTGATGCGAGAGGTTTTTTGAATCCTTTCATAGTGTCCCTCACTTCCTGGTTGTTCCATTTTGTGTATTTTAATTTTCATAATCTTTCCTTGAGGTTTTTAGTTGTTCTGTTGTTGTCCTTCAGGTCTGATATTCCTTTGTTTACTGCTTCCTCCATTCTGTTCTCTTGAGGCTTTTTTTCATTCCTTTCCTCTGAATGGATGGAAGTTGTTTTGATTTCCTTTTTTTCTTTTTTTTTTTTTTTTTTTTTTTTTTTTTTTTTTTTTTTTTTTTTTTTTTTTTTTTTTTTTTTTTTTTTTTTTTTTTTCTCTTTTTTTTCTTTGGTTGGTTTTCTTTTTCTTTTTTCAGCTCATGGGATCTTTTCCAAGTGTTTCCACTTCCCCCTTCCGGAGCTTTGTCATTTCTCATCTCTCTCGGTCCCTCATTCTCTTTTCTTTTCTTAGTTCTTTAATTTGTTTCTTTATGAATTTTGTAAGTTTCTTTGAAGTAATGTTCCCATTGTGTTTCTGATGTCCCTGTTGTCTGGGGGCATTAACCGGGGGGAGCCCACTGCAGGAGTCATCCATAGGTTGATAAAGCTTTTGGCGTGGGATTATCCTGCACCTTTCCAGTGTAGTCTCTTCTTCGTGATCCTGGCATATGGGCTTCTCCTTGCCTGTATTCCAATGTGAGTCCTGAATGCCTCTTCACTGTGTTGAAGGCGTGCTTTGCTTGCCTCCTTCAGATCCTTCTTCGTAATCTCAGTTGGCGGGGGGGGGGGGCGCTCTTCAGCCCGCGCCCTGGCACCTGCCGCTGGGCTCAGGAGATCTCAAATCCTCATTTTGAGTCTTTTAAGGGTTCTCTCTTCACACTGCTTTCCATAATGGTGGTACAAGTTTACATTCCTACCAGCAGTGGATGAATGTTCCCCTTTCCCCACAAACTCTCCAGCATTTGGTACCATTTGTTTTCTTGATCCTAGCCAGTCTTATTGGAGTAAGATGATAACTTAAAGTGGTTTTAATTTGCATTTCCTCAATTATTAGCAATGTTGAACACTTTTTAAGATGTTTCTCAGCCATCTCTATTTCCTCACTTGTGAAGTCTCTGTTCAGCTCTTTACTCTATCTTTTGAGTGAGTCATTTGTTTTCTTCTTTGTTTTTTTGAGTAGTTTATATATTCTGGAAGTTAATGCTCTGTCAGATGTATCAGCGGTGAAGGTTTCCTCCCACTCAGTGGGTTTTCTCTTCACTTCCCTGATTGTTTCTTTTGCTGTACAGAAGCTTTTGAGTTTAATGAGGTCCCACTTGTCACTTGTTGACCTTATATCCTTCACAGCTGCTGTCTGATTTAAAAAGGCTTCTCCTATGCCTATGTCTTGTAGATTTGCTGCCAACAGTTTCTTCTATCCCTGTCAGAGTTTTGGGTTTCACATTGAGGTCGTTGATCCATTTGGAATTGATTTTTGTACATGGTGAGAGGTAGGGGTTTAATTTTATTCTTCTACAAGTGGAGATCCAGTTTTGTCAGCACCATTTGCTGAAGATGCTGTCTTTCCTCCATTGAGTCTTCTTGGCCCCTTTGTCAAATATGTGGTGGCTGAAATTGTATGTGCTCAAGTTTGGGTCTTCAGTTTTGTTCCATTGGTCTACAGGTCTGTTTTTGTGCCAGTACCAGGTTGTTTTTATGACTATAGCCCTGTAGTATAGTTTGAAGTCTGGTATAGTGTAGTGCTCTTTTCACTCAGGGTTGCTTTGGCTATTCAGGGTCTTTTATTTTTCCAAATGAATTTAAGGATTTTTTTCCCCAAGCCTGTGAAGAAATTCATGGGGATTTTAATTGGGATTGCATTGAATATGTATATTAATTTGGGTATAATGGACATTTTTACTATATTAATTTTTCCAATCCATGAGCATGGGAGGTGTTTCCATCTTCTGATATCATCTTCAGTCTCCTTCTTCAGGGGTTTAAAATTTTTGTTGCGGGCTGGAGAGATGGGCTAGTGGTTAAGAGCGCCAACTGCTCTTGCAGAGGCCCTAGGTTGATCCCCAGCACCCACATGGTGGCTGAAAACCATCTTTAACTCCAGTTCCAGGGGAATCCGACGTCCTCTTCTTACCTCCGTGGCATTGAATGACACGGGTGCACAGACCTACATGCAGACAGTACATTCATACACATACAAAAATAAATAAAAATTTTTATTTCATAGATCTTTGGTTGTTGGTTATATTGTCTGTTGATCCTTTAATCAAGTGTGGCCACAATCCACACAATGTTCTTCCCTCCTAGAACCAGGCTGGCAGCTTCACAAGGCTACAAGCAGGCCCACAGTCCCTAGGCTTAACTCTGGCAAGGAGCGGGAGGGGACCGCGAGAAGGCACCCAACAAGAAATAAAAGAAACGGACTCAGAGAAATGGTCCGGGAGATAGACTCAGTTTTATTCATGCCAGCAATATGTTTATAAACTAAAGGCTACTGTGCTCTGGGCAAGGAAGTGGGGGGCAGGAGGAAGGGAAGGGCGAGCCACCTTGGCTCCTACCGGGGGCAGCAGAGCTCCTGTTTGTGCAACCAGTAAACTAGAGGTGTGACATTCTGCTCAGTACCTTAAGGGAAGGGGCCATCAAGGTCTGGAACTTTGCAGAGATAGGCAAGGCAGGAAACAGTACAATATCCCGACCTCACAGAGCTACAACTTGAATGCCCATAGAGATATCAGATAACTCTTGGAAGTTCCGGGACAGGTCTTACAGGTCTGCCTCAAGCCAGGCAAAGTTTCATTCCTACATTTGGTGTCTTTGGTTAGGCTTGTTCCTAGGTATTTTATTGGTTTTTTAGGCTATTGTGAGTGGGAAGGTCTCCTTATATTCCTTCTTCAGTTGCTTCTTGTTGGTATAAAGAAAAGCTAATGATTTTTCTAGGTTAATTTTGTATCCTGCCACTTTACTGAAACTCTTAATCATTCCTAGGAGTTTTCTGGTGGAGTTTTTAGCATTCCTTAGGTAAATTATCATATCATCTGCAAAATGGGATAGCTTGACTTCCTCTTTTCCAATGAGTGCTCCTTTCATTTCCCTTTCTTGCCTTATTGCCCTAGCAAGTGTTTCAAGCACCATATACTCCACAGACATGGCCACAGGCCAATCCAATGGAGACAGTTTCTCAGTTGAGATTCCCTCTAGGCAGATGTGACAAGTTGACAACTAAGGCTATCTAGCACAATTAGCCCCTTGTCAACTTGACACACAAACACACTGCTGTTAAATTTTTCCATTTCTTGTCCCCAAGATGTGATGTTAATATTAGTGTCATAACAAAAAAAAGTACAATTTTTTTTTGTCTTTCTGAGACAGAGTCTCCCTGTAGTTCAAGCTGGCCTGGAACTTGCTGTGTACACCAGGCTTGCCTTGAATTCACAGAGATCCACTTACCTCTGCTTCCTGAGTGCTGGGATTAAAGGTGTGTGCCACCATGCCTGGCAACCCACATTCCTTAGAAAAATATGAACACTTTAAAAGTTCAAAATGTCTTTTAAAAGTCTTTTAACTGTAGGTTTCTGTAAAATCCAGAACAAGGTAATTACTGTTTTCTTTTTGTCTTTTCGAGACAGGGTCCCCTGTAGCCCAGCTGTCCTGGAACTCACTATGTAGACCATGCTGGCCTTGAACTCACAAAGATCTGCCTGCCTCTTCCTCTGGAGTGCTAGGATTAAAGGCGTGTGCCACCACGCCTGGCATTGTTTTATTTTCAAAGGGAAGAATTGGGCACATTTAAGCAAAAACAAAGTCCAGCAAAATAGCTCAAGCCTGGTCATGTGGGATTCGCTCATGATCTCTGGTTTTAGCTCAAGCCTGGTCATGTGGGATTCACTCATGATGGGCTGGGGCAGCTCCACTTCTCTGGGTCCGCCACCCACAGCACACACAGCTTGCCTCGTAGGCTCAGCTTGGCTCCATTCCACATCTGCCACTGGCCTTGATGGTCATCCCTTGGTCCTGGCATCTCCAATAAACTGGGATCTCTAGTGAAACTGAGGCTGCACCTTCACCACTCGGCTTTCTTGGCCTCCAAGGGCACAAAGCCTCAGATTCTCTTCATGGTCCCTTCAGTCCTGGGGGTCTTTACTGAAGCTGAGGCTACACATTCACCAGTGGCCTTTCCTAGCCTCTCACAGTGCCAAGCCTCAGCTGCTCTCCAGAACCCCTTCATGCCTTCAAAACTAGCACCATGTAGGAGACTCTTCCAGATCACCAAGTCCTGCTTACAGCTTGAAATGGAGCCTTAGACCACCTCTGGACCATAGCTTCTGTGTGTTTGCTTTGAGGAAATACTTCCCAGATGATTTCACTGCAGTAATGCTGGTCTCTTAATTACAGCTCATCTTTCAGCTCCAGCTAACCAGCATCAATTGTCCTAGTAAAGCAGAGGTTTCACTTCAGTGGTGCTGGTCTCTTCTTAATCGTAGCTGATTGTTCAGCCACAGCTGACCAGAAACCACAGATTCTCAATTCAAAATATCACACAAACAGCCCTGATAGTCTTGCTTCCCTTTGAAGTTTCACAAGCCAGGCTTCCATCGTCTACACCTCTTTCAACATTATCTTCCATGTTCCTACAGAAGAGCTCACTGGACTCCAACCAATTTTCCAGTCCAAAGCTCCCCAGACGTCCACAATCCTCCCAGACATATATGGTCAGGTCCATCACAGTAATCCCCTATGATCCCGGTACCAGTTTCTGTCTTAGTTACTTCTATTGCTGTGATAAGACACTGACCAAAACCAGCTTGGGGAGGAAAGGGCTTATTTGGCTTACAGACAGCCCATCATCCAGGGAAGCCAAGGCAGGGACTCAGGGCAGGAACCTGGAGCACAGACCATGGAGGAATGCTGCTTACTGGCTTGCTCCCCTGGCCCATGCTCAGCCTGCTTAATTATTATGCAATATAGGACCATCTGCTCAGGGGTGGCACCACCTACAGTGGGCTGGGCCCTCCCACAGCACTCAACAAGCAAGAAAATGCCCCCATAGACATGGCTACAGGCCAGTCCAGTGGAGACCGTTTCTCAGTTGAGGGTCCTTCTAACCCAGTGTGTCAAGCTGACAACTAAATATATGCAGCACAGCAGGTAAAAGTAAAGGCCCTTGCTGTCAAGCCTCATGGCCTGAGTTTAATCGTTTAATCCCCAGGGACCCACGTGGTGGAAGGAGAGGACTGCTTCAGCAAGTTGAACTTTGTCCTCCACACGTGCACCTTCTCCATCCATCTTTGTCTCTCCCTCCACCTCCCCCCCACCCCCGAATAAATGTAATGAGAGGAACTAAGATTAGGGTGGTAGTGTGGGAACAAACTAAAGAACCAGTTTGATCCAGATTTTGGCAACTTACTGGTGGTGTGTGTGGTCAGCAGGAAGGAGGTGAGGCTGTGAGGTTTTGGATACAGGTGTGCCTTTGAGAGCATCTGGCCTTTTCACGTTTCCTTCCTTGCCAGGGTGGTTAACTGGCTCACTTCCCATTTCACTTTGCATCATGGTATATGGTGTAATATCTAGAAATAGCGAGGACTAAATGAAGTCGTGGTGTCACCTGGAGGCTTGTTGTCATAGCCACTGGTTGGTAAGTGTTGTGTGATGGCTTGTACTCAGCAGCGAGCTGCCCAGACCCTTCCTGACTGTGAGAACGCTGCCTTGAGAAAGGGTGGACGCTCCAGAACGTTTCATCAGAACAGAAAGTCGCCTTCTGCCCCTTCTTTGCCATAGCAGTGCTTGGTACTGGTTTCCGTCACCTATGGTAAACTTGGCCTACTCTCGAAGGACTGTTTATGTCTGGCCTCCTTCACGTGCTGTGTCCGTGACAGGCCTCTACCTTGGTGTGCACAGGGCTTTGTTCTCGTGTGCCGCTGGCTAAGTTCCTAAGTTCATACCGTGACTTACTTTTCTAATCATTGTTTTCTTAGTTATTCAGAGGAACAGAACCAGTAGAAGGAGTATGATGGGAGCTGTTAGATTGGCTCACATGATACGGTGATGTGGTCTAGGTATTCCAACAATGGCTGTCTCACACTAGGGAGCTCAAGAGTCCAACAGTTGTTCAGTTCATGAGGCTGGGAGTCTCAGCAGTCCTGAAGGCCTGGAGGATTCCTGGAGAGCTGCTGGGTCTCAGTCTACTTTGGAAGCCTGACGAAGCTGGTTCTAATATCAGCAAAGGCATGCAGCAGTGGCAACAACAGAATAGGGGAAACTTGCAACAGAGCGGAGGCAAGCAAAGTCCTCCTTCCACCTGGGTTGCTACAGGAAGGTGCTGCCCGTATTTAGGATGGGAGGATGGGTCTCCCCATTTCTCACAGGAGTGCCCCGCAGCTTTCATGTTAGCTGATTTCAGATCCAGTCAAGTTGACAACCAAGATCAACCATCACAGATAGCTTGTGCCAGTGATCAGTGAAGTTTCAATGAATATTCATGTAGAAGTATTTTTTGTATAAATCTATATTGTCATTTTCTTGGGTATTTCCCTAGGATTATTGCTGGGTTATAGGTTTTGATGTATTGTTTTAACTTGGTAAAAAAAACTATCAGTTTTCCAAAGTGGATATAGTTGGATGATTCATACATTTTATATTGGTAGTGAGAGAGTCTTGATTTACTGTATCCTTGCTAACACTTGGGACTAATTTTAATTTTAGCCATGCTGGTATGTTGGAAATAGCAGTTATTATATTATTTTAATTTGGATTTGTCAAATGATTAATGGTTTGGAACATATTTCTTTGTGCTGAGGGTTAAATCTTTAGCTCACTGGAAAGAAAACTGGCTGCTACCTTCTTACAAAGCTGCTTTGGATCTAAAAGCTTTGTTAGGTGGATGCATCACAGTTTCTCTAGGCTTGGAACTTGCATTTGCATTTTGTTGATGATTTATTTTGAAGAACAGCAGATTTTATATTTTTTTATGGTTTGACTTTCTAGGACTTAAGATTTTTTTTTTCCTTTTTCCTATATTTTTGTCTAGACGTTCTATAGTATGGGCTTTTATGTTTAGGTTCATGATTCATTTCAGATCTGTTTTTCTCTATGGAAGATAGGGTTTGCCGCCACCTCCCCCACTGATATGGAGATGATCAAGCACTATTTTTTAAAAAGGCTGTCCTTCACATTGAATGACCTTGATCAAAATGTCAAAAATCAGTGAACTAAATAACGGTTCTCTTCAGGATTGTTTCATCGTTCTGGTCCCCTTAGAGTGAGCTGAATTTCGGGCTGACTGGAGAGAGGATGAGCCTTCCTGACCACAGCTCCGGCTCTTTGTCTGCAGGAGCTCAGGTGGACCAGTCTGTCTTTGAGGAGCTCATCAGGGAGCACCTCCCAGAGCTGGCGGAGCACATGAACGACCTCTCTGCACTGGCGTCCATCTCTCTCTCATGGTTCCTGACTCTGTTCCTCAGCATCATGCCTCTGGAGAGTGCCGTGCATGTCGTGGATTGCTTCTTCTACGATGGGATAAAAGCCATCTTTCAGCTCGGGCTGGCTGTGCTGGAAGCCAATGCGGAGGAGCTGTGCAGCAGCAAGGATGATGGCCAGGCCCTGATGATCCTCAGCAGGTGGGCTGCGGCCACTTGGTCCTGTAGCTAGCTGACTAGTCATGCAGTAGGTTGCAGCTGAGACACATGGAAAGCTGTAGGGGCCTCAGAATGTGCCCCTGATCTGTGGAGCCTTCTGTCCCAGTCTGCTACTTGCCACCTGTCCCTCTGTGATCTCTCCAGAGCCCATGGGCTGTGTGGCACTGCCACAAGGGTCAGGAAACAGTGCTGCCGTCTCTCTCTCACTCTATCTCACTCTCACTACCAAATTGAGGGTTCAGGGGGAATTAGATCTGTCAGTGCTTTTGTCTTCTAAGATGAAATGTCTTGAGTTCTAGAGGAACGTAAAGCAGCTTTGAACAGGACCACGACCACCAGGAAATGCTGGCCTCATGAATGTGTGGCCAGCTGGAGGTCTCAGGTACTGCGTATGGGTGCAAGTGAGCTACGATGACAGAAAAACCACACTACGCTGAGCACTGGAACCTAGAGAGGGGAGACAGGGTTAAATGGAATGACTCTTGGATAGGTAGCTTCTTTTCAGAATATGCTAGGAGCTTAAAACCACACAGAGAGTTTGTAGACTTCTCTGGAGAATCTCATGGTCTATGCACTAAGCCTAAATCCACAAGACTGGCTTTAGGGCTGTCTCTTTTGCTAAAGTGCCCATACTAGTTGCTGCCTTGCCCTCCTCCGGCTGTTGGTGTGTCTCAGGTGCTACAGTGTGGTCCCCAGATGAGGTGGATGTGGGCTTTAACTGTGGGGTGTGCTCAGGTTTCTAGATCACATTAAGAATGAAGATAGCCCGGGGCCCCGCATTGGCAGCCACCATGTCTTTTTCTCTGATGACCAAGAGCCGTATCCGGTGACCGACATTGCTGACCTGATCCGGGACTCGTACGAGGTAGAGGAGCCCCTGCTCCATCCTCTCAAGCCCCTTCCCAGTTGGAGGTAGAAGTGTGCCTGGGAGAGGTAGACATGGAGGGAGGGATTCTGGGATACTTCCTGCTTCCTTTGGACACAATAAGACTCTTGAGGGGTCCCTTTTGTCCCTTAGAAATTTGGAGACCAGTCTGTGGAGCAGATTGAACACATGCGCTGCAAGCACAGGATCAGGGTCCTGCAAGGCCACGAGGACACCACAAAGCAGAACGTGGTGAGCATAGGACACTTGTAATGGGGCTTATGGGATCTGAGAGCTAATCTGGACACGTGGTTCCCACTGGTCAGGTCATACAGGAAGGACAGCTTCTCTCCTTCCTGTTTTCTTTCCCTCATTCCCTCCATCACTTAGTAGCCATGATGTCACTTAGAAACAGGTTGGGATTTTAAGAGTCAGATAGTGAGCAGTTAGCTATTGGGAGCTTCATTTCCCTGGTTGTAAGATGAAGGTAAGACCTATCGTTTAGGAGTAGATGGAGTAGGGTGTTTAAAATGCCCATGTAGTAAGTGTTGTCATTCAGAAACAGGTGTCCATGCTGAGTCTCTGCAGCCTCTCCAAATCCATTAGCGCTTAATGTGTGCGTTTAGAGCACTGTGTGTAAATTGGAAAGAGGCTGAAGACAAAATACTTGGAAAGATGCTTAAACCCAAGCTTGGGTTACAGAGACATGACTGTGTAAGGTGGGGGTGCCCCTTGTACCTCCCACCAGGAAGGAGAGTACCATCCTCCCTCTTATCCCCTAAGAGTGCAGGCTTGGAATTCACTTCATCACTATTCTTTGCTTAAGCTTCGAGTTGTGATCCCAGAAGTCTCCATTCTTCCTGATGACCTAGAGGAACTCTACGACTTATTCAAGGTATGGAAATCTGGGGGCGAGGGCATGTTGGGGCTTGAGTCAGGTCCTAGCTCAGGAGCTCAGCCTGCCTGAGGTGAACGGGTGGCTGCCTGGGGGGGGGGGGATCTGTGGCTGCCTGGAGGGGGTCTTCCATGTGCCTCTTCTTTGGTAACAAAGGCTAGAGCTGACTTCCTGTTTTAACCTGGAAGTCTTCACCCTAATACTGCCAACAGAGCAGTGCCTCCTGTATAGTGTTGATCTTCCCTGGAGCCCAACTTCAGGCTGGCACATGGCAGGGAAGGAGCTAGCTGGATCCCTGGACAGCCCAGCAGGGCTTGTGTGGCCTTGCATCTAAGGGACTGCGCCTCTGTGCTGTGGTCCCAACCTCAGTGCTCTACACTGTGAGCACGGATTTCTAGTCCAGAGGAAGCAGTGGCCCTTACCGAAGTCATCCCCTGACATGCTAGGTTACTCCTGCTTCTGGCCCACAGTACACATTTAAACATCTTTATGTTATGGGCCTGGTTTCCAGCAACTTCATAGATTTCCCCTTTGCTGCTGTTACCAGCGTTCTATGCAGC
Organism: Rhizomys pruinosus; assembly: GCA_009823505.1. NCBI lineage: Eukaryota > Metazoa > Chordata > Mammalia > Rodentia > Spalacidae > Rhizomys > Rhizomys pruinosus. The sequence continues at coordinate 1,079,290 of VZQC01006244.1, read as the reverse complement.
CACAGAACTGTCGTTGTTGTTAGGGGATAATGTCCTCCAGTTGGGTTTTAGGGGAAACACACTTAATTTAAATTAAATTAAAAAAAATTGAGACAGGGCTTCACTAGTTGCCCAGAGTGGCTTCAAGCTTGTGATGTTCTGTGGGATTACAGGCCTGCACCTCCATATGCACATCTCCACCATTCAGAATAACTTTATCATACTGGTAGTAGTATAGTAAACTAGATTTCCAATTCTTGGATGTTTAGTGAAGTTCCAGATTTTATTTTATAACCCACTCCGTGAAGTATGTCTTTAGACACAGGCCTAGCAGTGTTATTTTTTTAACTTCTTGTTTACTTACTATTTATTTATTTATTTATTTATTTGGTCTTTTTTGAGACAGGGTTTCCCTATAGGCCCAGCTCTCCTGGAACTCACTATGTAGACCAGGCTGGTGTTGAACTCACAGAAATCCACCTCCCTCTGCCTTCCAGGTGCTATGATTAAACCTGTGCACCACCACGCCTTATTTTGATACAAGGTCTTATGTAGGCTTGCTTGCTTGGACCCTACTTTACATAGCTGAGGCTGACTTTATAGTCCTGATCCTCCTGCCTCAGCTCCCTGAGTGCTCAAGTGCTGGGAGCATGGCTGAGTGTTACCATGCCCAGCTTTAGCAGTGTTCTTGCTTGAGACAGTACATGAAAATGGGAAGAGGCAGAGTCATGGACTCTTGGTACTTGGAGAAGACAGAGGAGGCATGGTAGCAGAGGCTTCTGGGGATCTCTGGTGACATCTTTGAGTCCCTTTCTTCTGAGCTGATTGCCAGAGTAAGCACACCCACTAGTGGAGCTCTGTCTGAGTGCTCCACAAGCCTAGAGGCCTTTGCCAGGAGGCACAGGAGTGGGTGTTGGTTAGGGGCTCCTGGTAGCCTCACTCCTAAGGAGGACAATGTGAGGTGAGAACTTCCAGGTCTGTGTTACCCATAAACTGCATCTTTTCCTTTGTTTCATGAAAACAAATTACAGTGTTCACTTGTCATCTTGGCACACCTGGGAAGAGGGAACCTTGCTTGGAGAATTTCCTCTGTTGGACTGGCCTGTGGTTGGTCATGGCTGTGGGGCATTTCGTTGATTGTTGAGTGATGTGGGAGGGCCCAGCTCACTGTGGGTGGTGCTGCCCTGGGCAGGTGGTCCTCTGATATATAAGAAAGCATTTCACCTTCCCTCAGAAAATTGGGAGCCTGGCATTTACATGAAAGGAATAAGCAGCCGGGCGTGGTGGCGCACGCCTTTAATTAATTCTAGCACTGGGGAGGCAGAGGCAGGCAGATCTTTGTGAGTTCAAGGCCAGCCTGGTCTACAGAGTGAGTTCCAGGACAGCTGTGGCTACAGGGAGACCCTGTCTTGACAAGATGAGAAAAAAAGAAAAAAAGGAATAAGCATTTCTGTGCACTTGCCTTCTACCAGCCCCAGCTGGCAATCTGATTAAGAAGGAGAGAGGCCCGGCCTGTTGGCTTTCATTTGGGTAAACAGTGTACTTGTGAGTGCCATGCCGTCCCATGGCCTAGACCCCAAACACATTTCCCTATATTAAAATAAAACAAAACAAGACAACACACACAAAAAATCCCCAAAGCCCTCACACACACACAAACAAAAAACCAACACACAGAAACAAGGACTTGGGGCTGGCGAGGTGGCTTATCAGGTAAAGATTCTTGCTTCCAAGCCTGACAATCCAAGTTTGATCCCCATAATCCATATTGTGGAAGGAAAGACCTCTATTCCCATAAGTTGTCCTCTGACATTTATTTTCGTATTTATTTATTTTGGTGCATTTGAGACAGGGTCTCCCTGCAGCCCCAACTGTCCTGGAACTCACTATGTATGTAGACCAGGCTGTCTTCCTTGAACTCAGAGATCTGCCTGCCTCAGCTTCCTGAGTGCTGGGATTAAAGGCATGTACTACCATACCCAATGTTCTTTGACCTTTAAGTGGAGATACATAAATGTAATATATATACATATATATATATATATATATGACAGTAAATAAAAGATATATATAAAAAAGGGTTGGTGATGTAGCCCAGTCAGTGGTAGAATGTTTGCTTTGTGTTCATCTCTGTTGCTGTGACTAAATACCCTGATAGAAAGCAACATAGGAGAAGAAAGGGTTTATTTGGCTTACAGTTCCAAGGCCATCATTTTAGAGATCTTACGGCAGGAACTCAAGCAGCTAGTCAAATCACATCTACAGTCAGGAGAAAGAGTAAATGCATCCTTGCTTGCTTTCTCCTTTTTTAAACTCTTCAGGATCCCCTATCTAGTGTGTTAGTTTCTTTTCTGTTGTGGTAAAATACCATAACCTAGGCAACTTATAAAAGGAAGAGTTTATTTGGTTTACGGTTCCAGAGGGATAAGAGCCCATCGTGGTGGGAAGACATGGCAGGAGGCAGCGGGAACAGAGAGCTGAGTGCTCATAGCTACAAGCAGACACTGGAAGCAGAGAAGGCCAGACTGCAGTGGACAGCCTGTACACTTGCAAGCCTACCTTCAGTGACATGGCTCCTCCAGCTTGGCCACACCTCCTAAAGGTTCCAGGGACCAAACTTTAGGCAAGAAATGCAAGTGCCCTGCCTCACTGCCACTGCAGCCTCACCTTGTACAGGTGATTAATGTTACAGTGGTGAAGCGACTTTCACAAGTGCACATAATATACACATTCAGATAACTCACTTCTCCCCCACGTATAAACACAGTGGTCTATAATTTTTTTTCCAGTTGACCACATATCATGAATTGTTTTTCTGGATTGATTATCTGTAGATCTTGTTCTTTTAATAATGATTGTACAGTTTCCTTGTAGGGCAGACCGGACTTAATTAGCTGTCTTCCTGTCAAGGGATATTTACCTTGTTTTCAAGGTGTTAACGTCTTCATCATCTTTATACCCCCAAGCCCTCCCATAGCACCCACCACCAGGTTTCATGCATTCTGACATATTAAAGCCTATCCAGTCAAGTTATTGTACTCAGACTTCCCTCAATGCAAGTTCATCCCCTGGGGTCTAATCAGGCTATCTAGAGTTACTCCCTTAAATACCAGCTCTCCCTCACCCAGCAGTAATTGGCTAAGGTTGGGGGCCTGCTGCCCATTTCTCCAGTTCTTTGCTGGAGTTTTGTGTGAGTTTGCATGGGTCTTGTGCATGCTGATTCCATTGCTGTAGGTTCCTATGAGGAAGGTCCCAGGAGCCTGTAGGACTGTTTCCATATGATCATGTACCTCCTCCCCTGGCTCTTACAATTTTCCCACCCTCTCCTCTGCAGTGGTCCCCAAGCATTGGGTGGGTGAAGTTTAATATAGGAGTCCTGTCCAGGGACCCATGCTCTGTAGAATCTTACTCTCTACGCTTTGGGCATTTGTGGCCTTTTGTGTTCATTGCCTTCTTTTGGATAAGGGAGTTTCAGTGATGAGAATTGAGAGATGCACTAGTGTTCTCTCTACCTGTTGTTCCACTGTGTTCTGTGAGCCTTAGGTGTAGAGGTTCCATTGTAGATGTGTCACTTAGGGTTGGGCATCTCATAGAACTCTATTACAGTCTCTGTTGCAAAAGAAGCTTTGATGAGTTGTTTCCAGGTTTTGCTACTGTGTAAATAGTACTGTGCTGGCTGGCACCTTGTGCATTTATCTGGGCCCAATAGTTATTTCTGTAAGACAGATTCTTGGCAGTGGCAATTCTGGCTCAAGGGAGATACACACACCATATTCTGAGTCAGGACTGCCCAAGTGCTACAGTCTCCACGGTGGTGTCCAGGGAGGCTCATCTCTCCATACTTCATGCCTACCTAGCATGAGTTTTTAAAAATCCATGGATTTTTAAAGTATTCTCTAGTCTGTTGGAAAACTGCATTTCATAGTAATTCAGTTTATTTAATGTAATAAGGCTGAATGCTATTTCCTAAGCTTCATGGCTCCTGGGATGCTACTGAAACCCTGTTCATGTCCTTTGCCTGTTTTTGTACATGTTTGTTTTCTGAGTGCTTTTATGCGAACTAGCTGCATTCATCCTTGACCTATATGTTATACCATTTTTTAGGTCTTTGATACTGTGCATAAACAAATATGGAGCTTTACCGCATGCCTTCAGTTTTTAATGGTTATTTTATTAGACTTTTCTTTCCTACTTTAAAAGTTACTGTGGTGTGCACCTAATGATTCTGTCTGTTATGGCTCTATACAGAATCTGATCTCAATGAAGATGACATTAAAGTAAACACACCTCCCCTTGCTTCTCAGCATTGGGATTCGTTTGCTCCTATTCTTACAAAGGACATCAGGTTTTTGCCAGTTGAGATTTAGAATAAGTACAGATGTTTTATCTAAAGAGGCTCAAGTGATGGGGCCAATTTAAAATTATTTTATGTGTTGTGTGTGTTGCCTGCATGTATGTAAGGTGTACTCATGTCATGGAATGCTTGTGGAGGCCAGAAGGCATTGGATCTCCTGAAACTAGAGTTATGGATGGTTGTTAGCTGCTATGTGGGTGCTGGGAACTGAACCCTGGTCATCTGGAAGAGCAGCTAGTGCTTTAACCACTGAGCCATCTCTCCAGGCCCCAATTTTGATTGCTTTAATTATTTTATGTGTATGAGTGTTTTGTGTGCATGTATGTTAGTGTACCCATGTATGCAATGCCCATGGAGACCAGAAGAGGGTGTTGGATCCCCTGAAACTGGAGTTATGAATGGGTGTGAGGTGCCATGTTGGTGCTGGGAACCAATCCTGGGTTCCCTGCAAGAACAGCCAGTGCTCTTAACCATGAAGCCGCAATATATTCATGGTCAAAGTTTAGAAAATATAGAAAGAAAGAAGTAGGAAGCCTGCCTCCTGCCCAGGCTGCACCCTCGTCTTCTATCCCCCCAGGCAGCCAGTGTTACTGGCTCCTCTGTGTTCTGTTGATTTGACTGTCCTGATTTTCAAATAAGGATTTTTAGTAAAAATAGAATAAAAATTGTCTTCCTAATTAAAATCATGTTAACTGAGCTACGTTTAAAACTAGATAAATGATAAATTTCATGTCATGTATATTTTACTGCAATAGGGAGAATAGTTTAATGAAGGCAGAATCATGCATTCACATGGGCGAGGATAACAGGGAAAGACCTTTCTATGTCTGGCTGTGGGGACGTGGTGGCACCCTCTTCCCTGTCCTGCTGTAGCACTGCTGTTCAGGAAGCAGCACTTTCTGAGGCAAAGCAGCCATGAGAGGAGGCTGTGCTTTAAGTACACAGCCTCCCAAGGAACCACTAGTGCTGACTGACTCACTCTTCTCTCCCCTACCATTTTAAGAGAGCTCACATGATGAGCTGCTACTGGGAGCAGCCCAGGCCTATGGCCCTGCGCCATGACCCCAGCAGGCCGTACGCCGAGCAGTACCGAATCGATGCCCGACAGTTTGGACACCTGTTCCAGCTGGTGTCACCATGGACCTGTGGGGCCCATACGGAGATTCTCGCTGAGAGGACATTTAGGCTGCTGGATGACAACATGGACCAGCTCATGGAGTTCAAGGCCTTCGTGAGCTGTCTAGGTATGACTCTGCAGTCTTCACTGTAGTCAGCTGATCCGGGGTATATTTGTGAGCACAAGGTAGACTGCAGCTTGCCTGCTTCACATGGTCTGTGGTTTTAAATTTTGTTCTGCAGGCTGGTCAGGGCTACCCTTGCACTCCCTTCAGGGACTGGGGAGAGGGACTCGAGGTGTCAATGTATAAGGTCATTGATTTGTTCTTCTTGGCACCCAGGGTTTGGCTATGGCTTGTTGGAAGCCATGTCTCTAACCCATGTGTATGAAATAAAAATCTTTAGCCGGGCGTGGTGGTGCACGCCTTTAATCCCAGCACTTGGAGGCAGAGGCAGGTGGATCTTTATGAGTTCAAGGCCAACCTGGTCTACAGAGTGAGTTCCAGGACAGCTGGGGCTACAGTGAGACCCTGTCTCGAAAAGACCAAAAAAAAAATTATAAAAATCTTTGAAAAGCACAAGGCCAGACATGAGGTTGACTTGTAGCTGACCTACCAGCCATGGCTGTTAACATTTTCATTTCTAATGTGAGGTGCATCCAGGGTGAGGGCTTTGGGAACAGCAAACATTGGCCCCTTGAACTTGAGACGTGACAATTTCTCTCTTAAAAATTTGCAGATATTATGTATAATGGAGAAATGAATGAGAAAATTAAGCTGCTATACAGGCTTCATATCCCACCAGGTAAGAAAGTCCAAGTAGGAAAATCAGGCTGGCTCTGCTTCAGCACAGATCAGCTTTGTGCATGACACGGACCTGCCCTTTGTAAATTTCTAGTTTCATTTTCCTCGTGTGGATATCCAGTTTCCCCAGCACCAGGTTTTGAAGGCTGGCTGTATCTGTATGGGTTTATTTCTTGGCTCTCTATTCTCCCCTTGGTCTGTGTGTGTGTTTGTGTTAATATCATGCTGTTTTTTGATACTCTGGTTATGTAGAACCATTTGAGATCAGGTATCCTGAGGCCTTTAGGCCTGAGATTTTGATGATGATTCTGTCAAATGTGTAAGCTTCAGTAACAGCCATTTTTTGTGGTATTTTGCCAGCTCATATGTCCAGGACGTGAAATATATTCCATATTTTCTGGGCTTTTCAGGTTGCTGATAAGAGATCTGATTCTATTCTGATGTTTCTGCCTTTGTAGATGAGTTGAGGTTTTCCCCTTAAAGCTTTTAATATTTCTTTGCTTAAATTTTTGATATCTTGACTATGATATAATGGAGAGAGAATTTGTCTGGTGATATCTATTTTGGTTTCTAAATGCCTGCTGGGGTTGGATGTCCATTTCTTTATTAAATTTAAGAAATTTCGTGCTGTAATTTTGTTTTTCTTTACCAATGTCTGGATGTAGTATTCCTTCCTTGCTTTCAATCGCAGACATGCTTTCTTGTCATATCTGATAGTGATGTTTTCCACTAGTTTTTTTTTAACTTGGTTGAGTTTTTCATTTCCAGCATTTCTATTTTTTAATTTTTTTTAATTAATTTTATTTATTTCTGTATGTGTATGAATGTACTGCCTGCATGCAAGTCTGTGCACCCGTGTCGTGCAACGCCGCGGAGGTCAGAAGAGGGCGTCGGATTCCTCTGGAACTGAGTTCTCCTGGAATTGGAGTTACAGACGGTTCTCAGCCGCCATGTGGGTGCTGGGGATCGAGCCCGGGTCCTCTGCAAGAGCGGTTGGCGCTCTTAACCGCTAGGCCATCTCTCCAGCCCCAGCATTTCTATTTTTAAAGCTTGTGTGTGTGTGTGAGAGAGAGAGAGAGGAGAGAGAGAGAGTGAGAGAGTGCACATGGGGGGGGGTCAGAGGACAGCCTCTGTCAGTCCTCATCTTCAACCTGTTTCAGAGGAGGTCCGTGTTCTTGCAGCTGCATCCCTCAGGCTCACTCATCTATTATGAGTTCCTAGGTACTCTTGTCTCCACTGCCCCTGTCACCACAGGAGCACTGGGTCATAGACGTAGTCTGTCATGCCCAGAATTTACAAGGGTCTGAGGATTTGGACTTCAGTCCTTATGCTCACATGGCAAATACTTTATCCCAGCCCCTGTTTTATTTCCCCCAATCTTAATTTCCTTGCTGAATGTTTTCATCTTCATTGCTGATTTTCTCATCCACTTTGCTTGCTTTTCTCTGTTGCTGACTTCTCTCCATATTCTAGATTGACTTCAGCTCATTTATATCCTTCTGGAAGTTACTCGTCATTTTTACCAGAAAACTTTTGCTTTTTATGAAGCAGATAGATTATTAAAAGATATTTTACTATAGATTTTTTTGTTTTTGTTGTTTTTGGGACAAGGTCTCCCTGTAGCCCCAGCTGGCCTGGAACTTGTCTATAGACCAGGCTGGCCTTGAACTCACAGAGATCCGCCTGCCTCTGCCTCCCGAGTGCTGGGATTAAAGGCGTGTGTCACCATGCCTGGCTTACTATCAATTTTTTAAGTTTTCATTAGCATATGAACTTTACATCCCCTCAAACTCCTGATGATTCTTTCAAAATTCCCAATTGGTTCCTGTTCTATTTTCATGTAATTTTTTTTTTTCTGGTGACTTAATAAGCTTAGTTTCTTCTAGAAGCATGGCCGAGATTGTTATTTACAGGAGCAGACACCCTGTCAGTGGCTACCCCAAGAAGAAAATGTCTCTCCCACCTCCAGCCTATAGATCCTCAGGAAGGGTAGAGCCTTTTAGGCTCCCTCCCCCCTGCTAATGGACCCAGGTCTGTAAGGTAACCATAGCTGCTCGGGGTGCAGGAATGCAATGGGCGTGTCTTACCTGGAAGACAGCCTTGCACCGGACCCTTTTCCTTCCTTGCTTTCCACTCCATCTTCTTCCATGTTCCCTGAGCTTTGGAGGGAGTGATACAGATGTGCTTTTTAGGACTGACCATTCCAGAAGTCCTTGATCTCAGCACGTTAAATGGTTGTGAGCCCCTGTAATAATCAGTAGCCACTGCAAACAGCAGCTTTTCTGCCCAAAGCTGACAGCAGCAGTAATCGTGGGCATCAGCAATATTTAGAAAGTGGCTTAACAGTTACATTACGTCCATTTAGCAAAGCAGGAGCAGCAGGCTCTATACTTGGGACTGCATCCTTTAACAACTATGGGCCTTTTTTTCCTTTTTTTTTTTGGCCAGGTTTACCATGCTAGAAGTGAATTCCCTCCTCTATGAAATAGGTCTCTGGTTCAACCATAAAGTAGTTGGTAGTGCAGCACACAGGGTCCAAAACTGAACAAGACTGTTGACAACAGTTTTTCTCCCAGCAGCCTGTGTAGCAGCTTCTAGGACTATGAGAGCTGGCTGGGCAGCAGGTGGTTCCAAGTATGACAAGACTCTAGTCATGTTTAATCCTGTTTATTACTTTATTCCCTTAGAATAGATCAGTTAGACTGGATTGATTTGTTGATTAATTAGAATAGATCTGCTTTCCAAACCTATGCAGCACAATTAGAAACTGTCTGCTTTGCCAGTACTTGCAGATAAGATAAATACTGATAGTCACAGGAAATAGACCTCACCAGTATTATGGAATGACATGTCTGAAACTCACATCAACAAGACAAACAGTATGGCATGTACTTTTTTGTCAGTTTTTCTTCTGTTAACCTAGGAAAGCATGTTGATACTAACTATAAAGTCTTAGTTTTGAAATATGCAAAAATGTCAACCTAGTGGGATTTGAGAAACAAACAGAAGCATCCTTCCTGCATTGCTCTAAGGACCAAGTATTGAGGAAATCTCACTAATGTAGCCAGGATGAAGAAGTCTCTGAGAAGTGAAACCCTCATTCCTAAGACTGAGCTACAGAAGAGAGTGATTCTGAAAATGATAAATTGAAATGTGCCAAGGTCAGCTTTTCTCAGGAACCATGAAACAATCATGCCCATTCCTGTTTAGCAATTTAGGATTACCTGTCAGCTACATGGGAAGTGATGCCTGACAGCTGCATGGGAAGTGATGCCTGTCAGCTGCATGGGAAGTGATGCCGGGCACAATAGACTAGATGCCTGGGGTACAGCCTGGATAAAAGATCTCTTTATGCCTTTGACTGGGAGCTGGAGTTAAACAAGACACTGAGGATTTTGAAAAACAGTATAGAGTGTAAGCTTCCCAAAAAAAGTTTTGTGAAATTAAAACCCTTTCAAGAAAACAAAATCCTGGGTGTAGTGAGATGGCTCAGTGGGAAAGGGGGCATGACAGGGCTGGTGACCTCCTGCAAATTGTCCTCTGATCTGTGGTGTGCACCATGGCTTGACTATGTCCAAGAAAACCTGGGTGCCAAAGATCTTTGTTATTATACAAGTAGTGAAGCCAGGCATGGTGGCACATGCCTTCATTCCCAGCAGAGGCAGGCGGAACTCTGAGTTCAAGGCCAGCCTGGTCTATATAGCGAGTTTCAGGCCAGCTGGGACTAAAGGGAGACCCCATCTCAAAAAGACAAATAAAATAAAATAAAAAGATTCCAAATAGTTAAGGAGCCATTAATGGACTTTATTTATTTATTTATTTATTTATTTATTTATTTATTTATTTATTTTTTGGTCTTTTCAAGACAGGGTCTCCTTGTAGCCCCAGCTGTCCTGGAACTCACTCAGTAGACCAGGCTGGCCTTGAACTCACAAAGATCTGCCTGCTTCTGCCTCCCGAGTGCTAGGATTAAAGGCGTGCGCCACCACGCCCAGCTCATTAATGGACTTATGACTTCTGCTCTAGGACTGGCTATATCTCAAGTGATTTTTCTTGATACCTGAGAAATGAGTTTGGTACCTCAACTGACTTCCCTGTCAATGACTGGCTGAGTCAGAAACTAATTGATCTAAATGTAAGCCCTTGCTGCCATAGTTTCCTTGCTGTTTCCAACTATTAGGGAGAGAGGCAGGCTTTACTTTGCTGCATTTCTAACAGATAAGTATTGTGGAAAATGGCATTATTTGGTGACTAGTGTTCCTAATTGTATCTGAGGCCAAATTGTGTTTAAAGTACCATACGCACCTTTGTGCAGAGCTTTACGTGGAACCCCCCCCCCCAGACACCCTATTTAGAAAGCAAAGTGAGCAGTGGTGAAGACTGCGACACAGAAAATGAGAACTATGCACTGAGCAGTGAAGGTCCCTGAAGGCATAAAAGAATTCTCCTGCTCATGATGTCTGACGAGGCAACAAATGATCTATCACATCAAGTCTGGAATTGCAAATTTCAGATAATAGAACGTAATTCTCTTGTGGATTTTGTTTTGTATGACACTTAAGTGAGATACTACCAAAGCTTTAATAGAAAATGTCTGCACCTACTTACAGGCCAGAATTACATGCTACAAATAATATAGGAATATAAAATAAGGCATGTTCCTTTCTGGAGACTCACCACTCATGCAGTTACTTGTTTTCTGTTCTTCAGCCATATGTGTCAGTTCTTTTTTTTTTTTTTTTTTTTATTTTTTTTTAATATTTTTAATATTTTTAATTTGTTCTATGTGTATGAATGTACCTTCTGCATCTAGGTTTGTGCACCCGTGTCGTGCAGTGCCGCGGAGGTCAGAAGAGGGTGTCGGATTCCCCTGGAATTGGAGTTACAGACGTTCTCAGCCGCCATGTGGGTGCTGGGGATTGAACCTGGGTCCTCTGCAAGAGCAGTCAGTGCTCTTAACCGCTAGGCTATCTCTCCAGCCCCATATGTGTCAGTTCTAACATAGGGACAGTTTAGGGTCTGTGTGTATGTATTTTTCCCTTCTAGGGCACGATTTTACTATCCCAGTGGATCCCCTACAAAACACACATCCACTCTCATTGCCTCCAGGTTTATAACTTTCCTTCTGTTCGGTTTCTAAGTGGACTCACAGGTGCCGCTGCATAGAATTTAGCTTAGTTATAAAAACAATGTTATTATCTTTGTTGTAGGAATATAAGGTATAATCACCAGAAAAAAAATCCTGCCTAGTTCCTACACCCACAGACCTACCCTCCAAATAATTGTAGCTTATGAAAGCTTTGGTGCCACCTTGTGGAAATATCTTAAATCACAACTGAATTTTGTAGGCTTTCTCATGGAAAGGATCACTAGTAAGTTCCACTCTTTTTAAAATGAGGCCTTTGTCAACCTTGGTAACTGTTGCTTTGTAATAGTTTTAAATTCATGTGCCATGTGCCATAGGCAACCCAAGAGGCCCTTGGTTTCTCACATTTGGTTGTGAAAGGGTCACTATAATCAGCTGTCCATTATCCTGAAAGGAAACCCTTTAAAAAACAAACAAAAAACAAAAACCACTCCTGATTCCTGGTGTGGTGGTCATGCCTTTACTCCCAGCACTTGGGAGGCAGAGGCTGGTGAATCTCTGTGAGTTATTCAATGCCAGCCTGGTCTACATAGTTCCAGACAGGGCGAACTACAGGAGACCGTTCTCAAAAAGACCAAAACAAACAAAACAACAAGGACACAAGCACAGACACACACAAACCCACACCACACCACACACAAACCAGACCACTCCTAACAAGTCTGTTTCCCCGCCATGCTATCCTTCGGCCACCTGCGACAGCTTTTCCTATGGATAACTGTTATTTATTATATTGCTGCTTGTGTTGATTGTCCCCTGGCTCTGACGACCAGTGCTGCTGTGGCCTTCCGTACAGTTTTAGTGAACCATTTTACATGCGTGCTAGCGGTGTACGGGGCTTCTGGTGTTTTTAGTATCTTTCAAGAAAACTAATACGATGCTGCTTGAATTCAGTGTTTAAAAAAACAAAACCTACTTAAATTATTTAAATACAGTAATTATGGGCCATTATATAGAAATCATTGTCATGAAGTTTAAAATTATCAATTATTCTGCCACACAGAGACTTAAGACATTTACTTTTAGTGTTTTTAGTATTACAGAAGGGGTTTATTGGCATGTTTTTCTAGGTATCTGCAGTGTCCTTTATGAATTTATATGTTAATTACAATGGCATCCACATACATGTGGGACATTTTATTTACGTTTATGGGCTTTTGCAGACTTTGCAACCCAGATTGAGAGTTGTTGGCTTGGTCTTTAGTTCTTTCTTGCCTAAAAAGCTAAACTACAGGCTGGAGAGATGGCCTAGCAGTTAAGGAGCGCCAACTGCTCTTACAGAGGACCCGGGTTCGATCCCAGCACCCACGTTTTCACACATGGAATTGGGTGTTTCAGACGGCTGAGAACCGTCTGAAACTCCAATTCCAGGAGAACTCCAGTTCCAGGGGAATCTGAGACCCTCTTCTGCCCTCCGCGGCATTGCACGACACGGTGCACAAACTTGCATGCCAGGCAGTACATTCATACACATACAGAAAATAAATAAATTAATTAAAAAAGAAAGCTAAACTACAGTGTCCAATTTAAATGTTTCTTTAAAGCCCTCACTGAAAATGACCGAGAGAGCCAGTCACCATTGAAGAATCCGCTGTTGTCAACATCAAGACCCCTGGTACTGGGGAAGCCCAATGGTATGTTTTCCCTGTGCCCCAGGCTTACACCGCACTGGCCCTCAGGTCACCCTCACTGTCTCCTGGAGGCCTGCCCCTCCCTCTTATGAATTGCAGCCAGCGGCTGTCCGCCTTTGCCTTTCACACTGCGGCCTTGTTGTGGCTGCCTCTTGTCCAGTTCCCTTTCCTTTCTTGTTGAGGCAGACTCCACAAGGCCCTCCCTCTTTAGCAGGAATCCCCATTACATTAGAGCTGCAGTTAGCTGTAAAGCTGCTTTCAGTGTTCTCCCTTGCTTTCAGTTTGATATGGAATCCCTTGTTCCCTTGCTACCCCCTTCATTTTCCTTTTTTCATAGATTTTAAACTGTTTTCCTTTGTCTCAAGGTGATGCAATTGATTATCAGAAACAGCTCAAGCAGATGATTAAGGACTTGGCCAAAGAAAAAGATAAAACAGGAAAGAGCTGCCCAAAATGAGCCGGTAAGAACTTTCTTCTGGGAAGAAAATGAACCATTCTGGTAGATAATTTGCCAAATGAATTAACCTACTAAGCTTGGGTCTGTTTATTTCCAAGAGCCCACTAGGCTTTTGAGACAGCGTCTCACTATATAGCCAGGGCTGGCCTAGAACTTGCTATGTTCACTAGGTTGACTAGAACTCAAGAGATGAGCCTGCTTCTGCCCCCTTCTGTTTGCACTGCCATGCCTGGTTCGTTGGGCCTCCTAACTCCTGAGAGGGAAGTGTTATGCTGTGAAGGCCTCTTTAGGCTGTGACTATTCCTTCATACACTTAGAAGTCATTGACTGCATGACATACAGCACTGCTCTCCACTACCTGAGTTTGTCAATACCTGAGAAAGGTAAATTTAGGAGTGCACTTGCACAGGGAGGCCACAGGACATCAGGTATTCGGTTCCCTTCAGGATAAATGGAAAGGTGGGATAAAGAGGGATGGTGGATGGTAAGAAGGAAGGTAGAGAGAATGGCGGAAGCAATGGCAGGAGGGGGGCGGGGGGGTCAGGAGGGGAGAGCATTTCCACCACCGGGGCACTAGTATTCGTCACAGCAGTTTGCGTTTAATAGTGTGTTTCGTCCCCCTTCTATTTGTGTGGTTGCGTGATTTCTAAAATGTATTGGTTTGGTTTGGNCCAAACCAAACCAATACATTTTAGAAATCACGCAACCACACAAATAGAAGGGGGACGAAACACACTATTAAACGCAAACTGCTGTGACGAATACTAGTGCCCCGGTGGTGGAAATGCTCTCCCCTCCTGACCCCCCCGCCCCCCTCCTGCCATTGCTTCCGCCATTCTCTCTACCTTCCTTCTTACCATCCACCATCCCTCTTTATCCCACCTTTCCATTTATCCTGAAGGGAACCGAATACCTGATGTCCTGTGGCCTCCCTGTGCAAGTGCACTCCTAAATTTACCTTTCTCAGGTATTGACAAACTCAGGTAGTGGAGAGCAGTGCTGTATGTCATGCAGTCAATGACTTCTAAGTGTATGAAGGAATAGTCACAGCCTAAAGAGGCCTTCACAGCATAACACTTCCCTCTCAGGAGTTAGGAGGCCCAACGAACCAGGCATGGCAGTGCAAAACAGAGGGGGCAGAAGCAGGCTCATCTCTTGAGTTCTAGTCCCAGTGAACATAGCAAGTTCTAGGCCAGCCCTGGCTATATAGTAGACCTGTCTCAAAAAGCCTGGGGGTCTTGGAAATAAACAGACCCAAGCTTAGTAGGTTAATTCATTTGGCAAATTATCTACCAGCTGGTTGCATTTTTTCTTTTTTCCCAAGAAGAAAGTTCTTACCCGGCTCATTTTGGGGGCAGCTCTTTCGCTGTTTTTAATCTTTTTCTTTGGCCAAGTCCTTAATCATCTGCTTGAGCTGTTTCTGATAATCAATTGCATCACCTTGAGACAAAGGAAAACAGTTTAAAATCTAATGAAAAAAGGAATAATGAAAGGGGGTAAGCAAGGGAACAAGGGATTCCATATCAAACTGAAAGCAAGGGAGAACACTGAAAGCAGCTTTACAGCTAACTGCAGCTCTAATGTAATGGGGATTCCTGCTAAAGAGGGAGGGCCTTGTGGAGTCTGCCTCAACAAGAAAGGAAAGGGAACTGGACAAGAGGCAGCCACAACAAGGCCGCAGTGTGAAAGGCAAAGGCGGACAGCCGCTGGCTGCAATTCATAAGAGGGAGGGGCAGGCCTCCAGGAGACAGTGAGGGTGACCTGAGGGCCAGTGCGGTGTAAGCCTGGGGCACAGGGAAAACATACCATTGGGCTTCCCCAGTACCAGGGGTCTTGATGTTGACAACAGCGGATTCTTCAATGGTGACTGGCTCTCTCGGTCATTTTCAGTGAGGGCTTTAAAGAAACATTTAAATTGGACACTGTAGTTTACTTTTTTTTTAATTAATTTATTTATTTTCTGTATGTGTATGAATGTACTGCCTGCATGCAAGTTGTGCACCCGTGTCGTGCAATGCCGCGGAGGGCAGAAGAGGTCTCAGATTCCCCTGGAACTGGAGTTCTCCTGGAATTGGGTTTAGACGGTTCTCAGCGTCTGAAACCCTAATTCCATGTGTGAAACGTGGGTGCTGGGGATCGAACCCGGGTCCTCTGTAGAGCAGTTGGCGCTCTTAACTGCTAGGCCATCTCTCCAGCCTGTAGTTTAGCTTTTTAGGCAAGAAAGAACTAAAGACCAAGCCAACAACTCTCAATCTGGGTTGCAAAGTCTGCAAAAGCCCATAAACGTAAATAAAATGTCCCACATGTATGTGGATGCCATTGTAATTAACATATAAATTCATAAAGGACACTGCAGATACCTAAAAAACATGCCATAAACCCCTTCTGTAATACTAAAAACACTAAAAGTAAATGTCTTAAGTCTCTGTGTGGCAGAATAATTGATAATTTTAAACTTCATGACAATGATTTCTATATAATGGCCCATAATTACTGTATTTAAATATTAATTTAAGAGTTTTGTTTTTTTTAAACATGAATTCAAGCAGCATCGTATTAGTTTTCTTGAAAGATACTAAAAACACCAGAAGCCCCGTACACCGCTAGCACGCATGTAAAATGGTTCACTAAAACTGTACGGAAGGCCACAGCAGCACTGGTCGTCAGAGCCAGGGGACAATCACACAACAGTCAATATAATAAATAACAGTGTGATCCATAGGAAAAGCTGTCGCAGGTGGCCGAAGGATAGCATGGCGGGGAAACAGACTTGTTAGGAGTGGTCTGGTTTTGTGTGGTGTGGGTGTGGGTTTGTGTGTGGCTGTGCTTGTGTCCTTGTTTGTTTTGTTTTGTTTTGGTCTTTTTGAGACGGTCTCCCTGTAGTTCGCCTCTGTCTGGAAACTATGTAGACCAGGCTGGCATTGAATAACTCACAGAGATTCACCAGCCTCTGCCTCCCAAGTGCTGGGAGTAAAGGCATGCACCACCACACCAGGATCAGGATGGTTTTGTTTTTGATTTGTTTTTAAAGCAGGGTTTCCTTTCAGGATAATGGACAGCTGATTATAGTGACCCTTTCACAACCAAATGTGAGAAACCAAGGGCCTCTTGGGTTGCCTATGGCACATGGCACATGAATTTAAAACTATTACAAAGCAACAGTTACCAAGGTTGACAAAGGCCTCATTTTAAAAAGAGTGGAACTTACTAGTGATCCTTTCCATGAGAAAGCCTACAAAATTCAGTTGTGATTTAAGATATTTCCACAAGGTGGCACCAAAGCTTTCATAAGCTACAATTATTTGGAGGGTAGGTCTGTGGGTGTAGGAACTAGGCAGGATTTTTTTTCTGGTGATTATACCTTATATTCCTACAACAAAGATAATAACATTGTTTTTATAACTAAGCTAAATTCTATGCAGCGGCACCTGTGAGTCCACTTAGAAACCGAACAGAAGGAAAGTTATAAACCTGGAGGCAATGAGAGTGGATGTGTGTTTTGTAGGGGATCCACTGGGATAGTAAAATCGTGCCCTAGAAGGGAAAAATACATACACACAGACCCTAAACTGTCCCTATGTTAGAACTGACACATATGGGGCTGGAGAGATAGCCTAGCGGTTAAGAGCACTGACTGCTCTTGCAGAGGACCCAGGTTCAATCCCCAGCACCCACACATGGCGGCTGAGAACCGTCTGTAACTCCAATTCCAGGGGAATCCGACACCCTCTTCTGACCTCCGCGGCACTGCACGACACGGGTGCACAAACCTAGATGCAGAAGTACATTCATACACATAGAAAATAAATTAAATAAATATTTCTATGTGTATGAATGTACTCTCTGCATCTAGGTTTGTGCACCCGTGTCGTGCAGTGCCGCGGAGGTCAGAAGAGGGTGTCGGATTCCCCTGGAATTGGAGTTACAGACGGTTCTCAGCCGCCATGTGGGTGCTGGGGATTGAACCTGGGTCCTCTGCAAGAGCAGTCAGTGCTCTTAACCGCTAGGCTATCTCTCCAGCCCCATATGTGTCAGTTCTAACATAGGGACAGTTTAGGGTCTGTGTGTATGTATTTTTCCCTTCTAGGGCACGATTTTACTATCCCAGTGGATCCCCTACAAAACACACATCCACTCTCATTGCCTCCAGGTTTATAACTTTCCTTCTGTTCGGTTTCTAAGTGGACTCACAGGTGCCGCTGCATAGAATTTAGCTTAGTTATAAAAACAATGTTATTATCTTTGTTGTAGGAATATAAGGTATAATCACCAGAAAAAAAATCCTGCCTAGTTCCTACACCCACAGACCTACCCTCCAAATAATTGTAGCTTATGAAAGCTTTGGTGCCACCTTGTGGAAATATCTTAAATCACAACTGAATTTTGTAGGCTTTCTCATGGAAAGGATCACTAGTAAGTTCCACTCTTTTTAAAATGAGGCCTTTGTCAACCTTGGTAACTGTTGCTTTGTAATAGTTTTAAATTCATGTGCCATGTGCCATAGGCAACCCAAGAGGCCCTTGGTTTCTCACATTTGGTTGTGAAAGGGTCACTATAATCAGCTGTCCATTATCCTGAAAGGAAACCCCTGCTTAAAAACAAAACAAAAACAAAAACCACTCCTGATCCTGGTGTGGTGGTGCATGCCTTTACTCCCAGCACTTGGGAGGCAGAGGCTGGTGAATCTCTGTGAGTTATTCAATGCCAGCCTGGTCTACATAGTTCCAGGACAGCTGGAACTACAGGGAGACCCTGTCTCAAAAAGACCAAAACAAACAAAACAACAAGGCACAGCACAGCACACCAAACCACACCACACCACACCAAACCAGACCACTCCTAACAAGTCTGTTTCCCCGCCATGCTATCCTTCGGCCACCTGCGACAGCTTTTCCTATGGATACACTGTTATTTATTCATCATCTGCTGCTTGTGTTGATTGTCCCCTGGCTCTGACGACCAGTGCTGCTGTGGCCTTCCGTACAGTTTTAGTGAACCATTTTACATGCGTGCTAGCGGTGTACGGGGCTTCTGGTGTTTTTAGTATCTTTCAAGAAAACTAATACGATGCTGCTTAGAATTCAGTGTTTAAAAAAAACAAAACTCTTAAATTATTTAAATACAGTAATTATGGGCCATTATATAGAAATCATTGTCATGAAGTTTAAAATTATCAATTATTCTGCCACACAGAGACTTAAGACATTTACTTTTAGTGTTTTTAGTATTACAGAAGGGGTTTATGGCATGTTTTTCTAGGTATCTGCAGTGTCCTTATATGAATTTATATGTTAATTACAATGGCATCCACATACATGTGGGACATTTTATTTACGTTTATGGGCTTTTGCAGACTTTGCAACCCAGATTGAGAGTTGTTGGCTTGGTCTTTAGTTCTTTCTTGCCTAAAAAGCTAAACTACAGGCTGGAGAGATGGCCTAGCAGTTAAGAGCGCCAACTGCTCTTACAGAGGACCCGGGTTCGATCCCCAGCACCCACGTTTCACACATGGAATTGGAGTTTCAGACGGCTGAGAACCGTCTGAAACTCCAATTCCAGGAGAACTCCAGTTCCAGGGGAATCTGAGACCCTCTTCTGCCCTCCGCGGCATTGCACGACACGGGTGCACAAACTTGCATGCAGGCAGTACATTCATACACATACAGAAATAAATAAAATTAATTAAAAAAGAAAGCTAAACTACAGTGTCCAATTTAAATGTTTCTTTAAAGCCCTCACTGAAAATGACCGAGAGAGCCAGTCACCATTGAAGAATCCGCTGTTGTCAACATCAAGACCCCTGGTACTGGGGAAGCCCAATGGTATGTTTTCCCTGTGCCCCAGGCTTACACCGCACTGGCCCTCAGGTCACCCTCACTGTCTCCTGGAGGCCTGCCCCTCCCTCTTATGAATTGCAGCCAGCGGCTGTCCGCCTTTGCCTTTCACACTGCGGCCTTGTTGTGGCTGCCTCTTGTCCAGTTCCCTTTCCTTTCTTGTTGAGGCAGACTCCACAAGGCCCTCCCTCTTTAGCAGGAATCCCCATTACATTAGAGCTGCAGTTAGCTGTAAAGCTGCTTTCAGTGTTCTCCCTTGCTTTCAGTTTGATATGGAATCCCTTGTTCCCTTGCTACCCCCTTCATATTTCCTTTTTTCATAGATTTTAAACTGTTTTCCTTTGTCTCAAGGTGATGCAATTGATTATCAGAAACAGCTCAAGCAGATGATTAAGGACTTGGCCAAAGAAAAAGATAAAACAGAGAAAGAGCTGCCCAAAATGAGCCAGGTAAGAACTTTCTTCTGGGAAGAAAATGAACCATTCTGGTAGATAATTTGCCAAATGAATTAACCTACTAAGCTTGGGTCTGTTTATTTCCAAAGCCCACTAGGCTTTTGAGACAGCGTCTCACTATATAGCCAGGGCTGGCCTAGAACTTGCTATGTACACTAGGTTGACTCAGAACTCAAGAGATGAGCCTGCTTCTGCCCCCTTCTGTTTGCACTGCCATGCCTGGTTCGTTGGGCCTCCTAACTCCTGAGAGGGAAGTGTTATGCTGTGAAGGCCTCTTTAGGCTGTGACTATTCCTTCATACACTTAGAAGTCATTGACTGCATGACATACAGCACTGCTCTCCACTACCTGAGTTTGTCAATACCTGAGAAAGGTAAATTTAGGAGTGCACTTGCACAGGGAGGCCACAGGACATCAGGTATTCGGTTCCCTTCAGTCTCACTGGACCTGGGGCTCACTAGGCAGGTGTATGGTCAGCAGACTTCAGAGATCCTGTCTTCCTCCCTTTCCTGAGTGTTGGTGGGGGTACAAGGAGTGCTTACAGGGGCTCCCAGGTTCTAAGTGGGTATGAGGGTCTGGTTAGATCCTCATGCCTAATAATGGGAGGGAATATTACCCATTTTATTTTTTGCAGTACTAAGAACTGAGCCCAGGGTCCTGCACCAGGGCTGTCTCCCAAGGAATTACGTTAAATACCACCACCCTATCAGAATCAAAACACTTGAGTTCTGAAATGGTTATTCTAATTATGCAACCAGTCTCTACTAAATGCATTCTTACTAAGGACTGCCACTTTCTAAAGTTGAAACCCTCAGCCAGGGAGAGCATGCACGTGTCTGCTCTGATCTCACCATGCATGAAGTTTCTGCATGGACCAAGCTTCTTAGTAAGTGCCAACGCTCTAGCACTAGAAAGTGCCCTCCACAAATGGGCTGAGAAACAGGACCAAATCCCTATAAAAGAATCATGTCTACGCACCTTCTCTCGGCCAGTTTTTTAAAAAATTTTATTTTTCATGTGTATGAATGTCCTGTCTGCACATAGGTCTGTGCACCCGTGTCTTGCAATGCCATGGTCAGAAGAGGGTGTTGGATTCCTCTGGGACTGGAGTTAAAGATGGCTCTCAGCCGCCATGTGGGTGCTGGGGATAGAACCTGGGTCCTCTGCAAGAGCAGTCAGTGCTCTTAACCACTAGGCCATCTCTCCAGCCCCTGAGCCAGTTTTTATCCTGGAACCTAGTCCCACTTGGAGTCTTCTGCCACCTACACTCACTCTCACTGACACTTTCCCAACTTTAACTCCTGCATGCTATTCCCATCTGATGAGCATGTCACAAGTTTCCTCAACATTTTGGTTGCTTTCATTTTTGTTAAAATTCAAACATTATAATATGGTAAAATGGTATAATACAAAATACATTTCTGTCCTGTTATCTATGCACTCTCTCCCCCTACTCCAGAGAGAATTTATCCAGTTCTGTAAAACCTTGTACAGTATGTTCCATGAAGATCCAGAAGAAAATGATTTGTATCAAGCCATTGCCACAGTGACCACCCTGCTACTGCAGATCGGGGAAGTGGGCCAGCGAAGCAGCAGCTCTGGAAGCTACTCCCAGGAATGTGAGGAGCTGCAGGCCTCAGCTCCCTCTCCTGAGCAGGACTCGGTTTTTGCTGAGACTGGCAAGACTCCCCAGGATCCCCGGGGCTTCCCTGAGGCAGTAGAAGGTGACTGGACTGTCTCCTTAGAACATATCTTAGCATCACTTCTCACTGAGCAGTCACTAGTAAACTTCTTTGAAAAGCCACTCAACATTAAATCCAAACTTGAAAATGCCAAGCTCAATCAGTACAGCCTCAAGACTTTGGAAATGAGCCACCAATCACAGCCTGAGCTCAAGCTGAATCACTTGTAGCAGGTAGTTTGCGGGAGTACACTGGAGCCCACACCAAAGCACGGACCAGACCGTTTCTTGCATTGCTTTAGTTCAGTCTAAACAGGAAACCTTACAAGCTGGTTATGTGGACAAGCAACCTCATAGGCCTGTGGCTGGATAACTGATGCAACTTTCACTTTTAATTTATTCCTTAAGAGATTTGTGATTTGGACAGTCAGTGGTAGAATGCTCGACACTGATTTTTATTTTTTGGTTTTCTGGAATGGGTTTTTTGCCGTGATCCTAGTATGACTTTGTTCTCTGGTGGGACAGGTAAATGAGATAAAAGCCCAGCCTGTCAATTTTCACTGAAAACGGAAGAAGTCAAGCATCATGTTCACTTCCAAGATCTTAGAGCCACTGTCTGTACAATTACATTTGGCTTTTTTGCACTAATTTTGTTTCAATGCTGGTAATTGAAACCATTTTAATATATTTGGTTCTATCTACTTTGTATGTCCAAAATGTGTACAAACCATGCTCAATGTTGGCCCCCAAAGTTTTTAATAAAATGTCTCTTTTTGTATTGACTTTTTACCTTGTGCTGTCTGAAGGTGTGGGCTATTTATTCCAGGAAACCCCAAGGTTGGACTCTTCCCCTGCTGCCGCTTGGAGCCTAGGTGTCCTCAATCTCTTGTGGGCTACTGCTTATAGAAGCACTCAACAAAAATCATTGCTGTAAACACTGGTGGGAAGGAAAAGAACTTACATCTGTAAGCTGTCCTCTGCCACCCATGTGCCCATATATGTTCAGAAACACACCTTGCTATAAAGGTGGTTACTTGCACCTACAACTTGGGAACTGTTTTAGCTCTAGAAACACTTAACTACAACCAGAAAAAGAAAACCAAACCCCAAAGGCAGTTTTATAACTTTATTTGACTCTCAGCAGTTAGTTCTCATCCACATTGACTGTCTGTAGATCTGCAAGACAAGTGACAGCCAGTCAACGTCCACCAATCTGTAAAATCACTCTAATTTTCCGTGTCCTTATACAACCCCTACAGGAATCCCTCTACTTTGTGACTTAATAATGGTCCATGCCTGCCACTTGGCTCTCTATTGAAGGCGCACAAGATTTGATGAGCAAATGAATTTGGGTTAAAGAAAAGGCTAACATAACGGGCCAGAAATGGCTCAGGTTAAGAGCGCTGGCTGCTCTTCCAGAAGATACAGGTTCTGTTCCTACACCTACATGCAACATGTTTAGGACTCCAGTTCCAGGGGATCTGATGCCCCTTTCCCTGGTCTTTGCAGGCATTGCATGCACATAAAATAAGAATTTTCTGCTATAATGACCTCAGCTTTGCGGAATGGACTGAAACTCACTTTTGAATGTGGTAACAGGGACATAGGTCACCAAAGTATACAGCTTGTTTGGAGAATCCTCATCCTCATTACGTTTTCTGGACAATCGAACACGGATACGATACGGAACATTCCTAACAAAAAAAATGTTCTGTTTAGGTGAATGCTCCTTTTAGAAGCCAGCCCCATGCTGTACCCACATCCTCTTATTTCTAGTCCTCTTATCACATAAACCATTCCTGGAAAATATACCCAGTCAATAATTAAATGCTGCCACCCCAGGACATTTTCATTCTTGAAGACATGGTAAAGCCACCATGGATACCACCCAATTACTCGTAAGCATAAAGTGGACCCAAGTGCTTGGACTCTTATCTGGTAGCAGAAAACTTACCACAGGAGCTGTTAATTTACACTAGAAGCATTCAAAGTCCTGTCATTCTGTCTTTCACAGCAGCAGTGTAGAGGATTTACCTCTCCTTTATTCATCTTAGGATGTCCTGAGTGCACACTCACCTTTAGTTCTTGTCACCTCAAGATGACAAGAACTGTAGCTCTTACTAGACAATCCTTCATGCTAGCCTACCTCAACAGTCCCAAGATTAAGTAACACATCCAAGTGAAGCACCCCCCACCTCTCACAGAATGTAGTTCATACCACAACCTCACCATTCCTATAGCTGGTCTCTTCTACAACACTGGCTATGTGTCCTTCCAGGTACAAATCACCTTCCCTACCTTCTCTACAGGAGTTCCCAACCCCAGCTTTGTGAACATTTAAGTGGATAAGCCTTTGTGAGAAGTGATCCATGCACCATCATAGGACATTTGACAATCTCCTGCCACCAATAAGACAGATGACTCAGAGCCAGTATCCCAGTATTTTCTTTATAATTCCCCAGAGTAATCAAACTATCAAATATGTCACAGGGACTGTGCAGAAGGAGCCACATGAGCTCGTGTCACTGTTACTCTAAGTACCTTATTCCTTTGGCCCAGACAGCTTTGTTGAGCCTGGTATCAATGCGCACATCTGGAGTGCCCATCTCCTTCATGGCGAATTTCCGGATTTCTTTGAGTGCCCGAGGGGCACGTTTCTTGAAACCCCTAAGATCCAAATAGAAGCATAAACAACCACAATTTATTATATATACTGTACATATAACAAAAGATACCACTGCTACTTGATTTATGCTTACAGAACACAGGCCAACATTCTGTGGAGAATTCTAGATAAGTTAAATATCAGGCACTAGCCAAGCGTGGTGGTGCACACCTTTAATCCCAGCACTCGGGAGGCGACAACCACAATTTATTATATATACTGTACATATAACAAAAGATACCACCATATACTGTACATATAACAAAAGATACCACATTCTGTGGAGAATTCTAGATAAGTTAAATATCAGGCACTAGCCAAGCGTGGTGGTGCACACCTTTAATCCCAGCACTCGGGAGGCAGAGGCAGAGGATGGCTCGGAGTTCAAGGTGAGCCAGATCTACAAAGTGAGTACCAGGCCAGCTGGGGCTACAGGGAGACCCTATCTCAAAAATACAAAGTCAGGCACTAAATAAAGGCAGCCATTCATTTAGATTTTATGCCTTCAGAAATGCATGGCACCATAGGGCATGTTTACAATCTCAGCACTGGAGATTGGTCAAGAACTGCAGTTTGAAGCCAAACTGTTAAAATGTCCCTGTCTCAAGACCCCCAAAGCCTGGTAACTTTACGGGTTGAAAACAACCCACCCAGCATTTGTGTAAGTAATGGGCTATGTAAATAAAGCAGAGAACAGGCACCCTAATCCTAAAAGTGACAGCTTCCTCTGCTGCCCCGTCATCAGCAAACAGGCCCAGTTCACAAATGCACTATCTAGAATTAAAGGGTGGTAGATAAAGCTGGGCACGGTGGAATTCACCTTTAATCACAGTGCTCAGGAGGCAGAGGCAGAAGGATCTTTGTGAGATTGAGGCCAGCCTGGTCTACAATACAATGCAAGTTCCAGGCTGGTGGGGAGGGAGTGTCCAAGGAGACCCATTCTCAAAAAGCAAACAAAAAATGGTGCCAGGGGAAAAAAAAATCAGTTGATAAAGATAAAGCTGTTATTCACACAATCTGCAAATGACCTACTAGATGGTACCAACAGTACCAAGAAAGATGACAGTCATGGAGATACCAGGCCCAAGGTCCAAAGGCAATGGAGACTCACTGCCCTTTGGTGTCTAATCTAAGCTAGGACTGCCTTCGGAGCCTCTGTCTCTTCTGTGAGAAACAACGGGGCAGCCAACTGCAGGGAACATGGACCCAATTGGGATGTAGAACATTGACTTACCAACAACAAATGAAAAGGAAAGCTGAGAGGACAACACGTGTATAGGGAATACAAGTTTGGAACATGAGACTTGGGGTATCCAAGCAGAGATGTCAAAAAGCAGTTGGCTGCTCAAACCTCTGAAACTGGTTACTAGTACCGAGGAGGAACCAACAGCAGACTGAGTCCTAGCACACCTCCAGGTTAAGATGTAGGAAAAATAACCACGGAGTCTGTCAAAGAACGAAACGCCCACCATTTCTGACCAAATGGGGACCAAGATGAGTGAAGGATTAAGTAGCCTAGAGGTTCTCACCCAGCTTTGCAACAAGCACAAAATACCTTACATTTTACACCGTTCTTTTTGCATGGTTTTAAATAGCGCCCAGTCCTTTTATTTCCAAACTTCCAGCCCTCTCTTTAAACCACTTTACATTCTATGCACTTGCTGCCCGCCCTTCCTCATTACTAGTGAACTAGGAAGACACGTCTTTTTCTGCCCATCTGTGTTTACGACGGCGTTTGACAGGATTAATATGCTCCAAATAGAGTACGGAATATAGTTACTTACAGCCATTAACACTGGCTTAAGATCCAGAGACCACCGCAGAGGCCTCAGATAACATACAAAATACCGACACCCATTTAAACCACTGCACTGCCAAGTCCCAGAAATTATGCTTCACAGGTTAGTGTTTGAGTATTTCACCATGTAAAACAACACCTTGCCAGACATGGTGGTACACACCTTTAATCCCAGTACCCAGGAAGCAAAGGGCAGATGGATCTTTGAGATTGAGGATAGCCTGGTCTACACAGCAAGTTCAAGGCCAGTCTGGATACAAAGTGAAACCCTACCTCCCTCGGGTTCCCACCACACTGCTCCTTTCCAGCATTTTCAATTCCAGAATTACAGCTTAACTAGTATTAGTTATCTGTATGGGTGAGGACAGAAATAATCCCATTTCACATTTGGGGCTCATTTTCGCTTTCCAGTAAGAATGGAATGTTGTCGTTTTTATCAACAAAGTTTCCAAAATCGACTCTGGCAGTGTTCACACGAAACCTCACGTTTCTAGGTATCAACTTGTGCAATAAACTCCACATCCTGCACACCTAAAAAAAAAAAAAAAAAGGTCTCCACGCATTAAGGCTGAAAAATATGCGTGGTTTCTGGCACACCTAGCCTCTAAGTAACTGGGCATGCTCTGCGATTAACAGGCATGAACTGGACTCGAGAGTGGCAAAGCTGCCCGATACTCACACTCCATGGATGCGCTTGTGAATGTTGATGGTGTATTCCCGGGTCACCACCTCGTTGATGGCAGAACGGCCCTTCTTCTTCTCACCACCCTTCTTTGCGGGAGCCATCTAAATGCAGGGGACAGGAGGCTCTAAGCAGACTGTGGTTAAAAGCCCAAGTAAAGTTCCCTCTAGGAGTCCGACCAGGGCGTAATAAAGCCGGCCTGGCCAACTCACGCAAATGCGCCTCTCAGAAGCCCCGGGAGCCCCGCCACTGTCCGCCCCCGGGCCCAGGAGCCAGCGCAGGTCCCATCGTCCTGGAACGCTGCGCCTTCGGCCGCTTCGAAACACATGTCGTCATGCTGGCCAGGCCAGCGCCCGAGGAGGATGAAGCCGGATTCCAGAGCCCGGACCACAGGAACCATACTCACTCTGCCCGGCCCAAGTTGGAAAGGAAGGGCGCAAAGGATTGTGGGAGGGAAAGCTGTATTCGTAGGTACAACTTCCGAGTCACCGGAGGCGGGGCTAGGGGAGGGGAAAGGCGACGCTGTGACGCAACGTGGTGCGCCTGGGAGAGGCGAGCGGGGTGTGGGCCAGGTGGGTCCTGGGCAGTGAAAAGGTTACCCACGGGTGCTGGTCTTTCTTCTTCAGGCAACTGCTGCTTTGCAGCCGAATGGCAGCAGCCCTCCTAGTATATATTTCGAAGAAATTAAAACCCAGACCCGCAGCTGGAGCGGAGCAGGCTAGGGAAGCAGTCATTCTTCGGTTTTTTTCCCGTTCACTCATTGGTTCAGTCTGCATTTACTGGATCTGCTTTAGTTGATGTTCCTGGCTGATGGTGTCAGAATGACTGAGACGGGACCACGACTAAAGAGCTTATCTGACCTCCGCGGCATTGCACGACACGGGTGCACAAACTTGCATGCAGACAGTACATTCATACACATACAGAAATAAATAAAAATTTAAAAAAAGCTTATTTTGCAAGGCTAAAAGGTGCAGACAGTACATTCATACACATACAGAAATAAATAAAAATAAAAAAAAAAAAGAGCTTATTTTGCAAGGCTAAAAGGACCACATAAAGGCCTGGCATTTACATGGGAAGACTCCCCGGACCCAGCAAATCCTCACAATCTACAACTAGGAGTTTCATCAATAGATAGGAGTTGTAGGATCTCACAGACAAAAAAAGATTGAGGGTCTCCATAATCTCAACTGGTATCCAGGACTCCACATCTTCCGCGGATGAATGCTGTTTCTCAAGGTTTCCCAAATGTCCTCAAACGCAAGAGTTGTGAGTGGACAGGCTATCTTTGCTAGTATCTCATAAGACAGCAGAGGCAGGCGGATCTTTGTGAATTCAAGGCCAGCCTGGTCTACAGAGTGAGTTCCAGGACAGCTGGGACTATAAGGAGACCCTGTCTCAAAAAGACCAAAAAAAAAAAAAAAAAGAAAAAAAAAGAAAAAAAAGACAGCAGATATGTTTTGGTGCTTGATCTCCGTGCACCTGGGAGGCTGGAGGCAGGAGATCAGGAGTTCCAGAGGTCATTGGAATTTGAGCCAGGCTGAGCAATAGAGACCCATTCGTTGAAAAAAAAAAAAAAAAAGCCGGCGTGTGTACACACCTTTAATTAATCCACATCACTTGGGAGGCAGAGGCAGGGGATGCCTAGTGTGTAGACAAAGGGCCAGCCTGGTCTACAGAACGAACTTCATGTCGGCTGGGACTAAAGGGAGAACCCTGTCCTGAAAAAAAAAAAAATCGTGGGTGTGGTGGGGCATGCCTGTAATCTAAGCATCCCACCACACCCACATTTTTCTCCCTGCTGAGAGAGAGACCGAGACCAGGCTTGGTAGTGCACCCTTCGTCGTGGGTGTTGTGTGTGGATGGGAGGAGGTTTGGTACGCATGCGTTTGTTTTTTTTTTTTTCTTTTTTTTTTTGGTCTTTTTGAGACAGGGTCTCCCTTTAGCCCCAGCTGGCCTGGAACTCACTTTGTAGATCAGTCTGGCCTTGAACTTACAGAGATCCACCTGCCTCTGCCTCCTGAGTACTAGGATTAAAGGCATGTGCCACCATGTCCGGTTTAGAGCATGCCTTTGATCCTAGGTTGCCTGGTCTACGTATGTGTTCCAGTGCTAAGTGCTGTGAGTCCCTGCCTCAAAACAACCAGACAAAAGATAGAAAAGAGAGAAGGGGGAAGAAGAGGGGAGGGGGACATGGGGGAGGGAAAGAGGGGATTGAGAGAGTATGGGAGGAGGGTAGGAAGGAAGGGATGGAGAGAGGAGGGGTGAGACAGAGGCCTGTTAGATCTATAAAGGTGCAATACCCCTCCCACCCATAAAAGACTCGGGGAACATATTTACTTCAGGAATTGCCAGGGCATGGCAGCTGTGGGCACCTGATGGGCAGCCAGTCAGCCTACAAGTAAGATGGTACACTCGTTTATAGGCCCTGGGGCGAACCTCAGGGAAAGGGGAAGAGGTCTTAAGATTGGCAGCATCTGGAGGAAGTGGACATCTCTGTGTCCCTTGGAATTCTGGGAAACTCAGACCTAACAAGGCCTGAAGCCCAGCGTGTCTTTTCTAATTAGCTAGAACTGGTACTCATCGTGGAGCTGGGAGAGCACACACCTACCAAAAGCAAACCGGATTGCTAGGATTATTTTAGCCCAGTATTTCTTTGGTTTGTGTTTTGGGCCTGGTTTAGACACACAAGATCTGAAAGCTTCCCAGTGGGGATAGCAGGAAAGAAGTGGACATTCCAGTTCCCTTAGTGGGTTAAAAATCACTAAGAGGTGGGGGATGGGGGACTCTCCTTGACACTGCCGTTTTGGGCTGGGCTCCAGACATTCCGGCAGCTTCTCAATCAGAGCCACTCAAAAAATTTTAAAGGAAGCCAGGCCAGTGCACTCAGGAGGAGTGTAGCAAGTGTGAGGTCAAGCCAGGCTCAGTGCACTCAGGAGTGTAGCAAGTGTGAGGTCAAGCCAGGCCAGTGCACTCAGGAAGAGTGTAGCAAGTGTGAGGTCAAGCCAGGCCAGTGCACTCAGGAGGAGTGTAGCAAGTGTGAGGTCAAGCCAGGCCAGTGCACTCAGGAGGAGTGTAGCAAGTGTGAGGTCAAGCCAGGCTCAGTGCACTCAGGAGTGTAGCAAGTGTGAGGTCAAGCCAGGAACAGTGCACTCAGGAGGAGTGTAGCAAGTGTGGGGTCAAGCCAGGAACAGTGCACTCAGGAGGAGTGCAGCAAGTGTGAGGTCATGCCAGGCCAGTGCACTCAGGAGTGTAGCAAGTGTGAGGTCAAGCCAGGCCAGTGCACTCAGGAGGAATGTAGCAAGTGTGAGGTCAAGCCAGGCTCATTGCACTCAGGAGTATAGCAAGTGTGAGGTCAAGCCAGGAACAGTGCACTCAGGAAGAGTGTAGCAAGTGTGAGGTCAAGCCAGGCCAGTGCACTCAGGAAGTGTGTAGCAAGTGTAAGGTCAAGGCCACCCTTCCATGCATAGAAGGCAATCTTGGATATAGATGAAACTTGTCTCAGAGAGAGGGCGGAGGAGAGTTTTAGGATATAGCTCAGTGACAGAGCAGTTGCTTAACATATGAAGGCTCTGAATTTGATCCCCAATAATCCTCCACAACAAAAAAGGGAAGTGGCCTGGTGAAAGGTACCAATGGGATGGGGCCTAGGAGATTGGGAAGGATGATGTTGTATGACACAACTGAGATGGGGCCCTGAGAAATGCCACTAATAGTGGATCAGAAAGGAGAGGAATGCTGCAGACAGTTTCTGAAATGAAAATCAGTGACTTTACATGGGATGGCAATTTAGAGAAAGATAGTAATTGACAACAGGTGCACTTACAACAGATAGGTAGAATAACATATGATCTATTACATGGGCAAGA
This sequence comes from Rhizomys pruinosus, assembly GCA_009823505.1. Taxonomy (NCBI): domain Eukaryota; kingdom Metazoa; phylum Chordata; class Mammalia; order Rodentia; family Spalacidae; genus Rhizomys; species Rhizomys pruinosus. The sequence continues at coordinate 1,048,817 of VZQC01006244.1, read as the reverse complement.
TCATGAATTTGAAGGAATACAGTTGTGAGTTTCTTATTAACAGGATACATTCTGAGAGATGTGTCACCGAGCAACTTCACTGTTGTGCAAATGTGAGTGTGTTCACACCCAGGTGGTTTAGCCTACTCCATACCTAGGTTGTATGGTACATACCTTTGTCCACACTGTACAGCAATGACAGCTGTCATTATGCACTTCATGGCTGTGTATGCTTTCAACTCTACCTCAACAGATGGGCTCACAACAGGAACTGAAACACTTTGCCCAACACCAGTTCAGTCTCATCATCATCATCAAGACTTTAATCTTTAGTACTTTTTTTTTTTTTTTTTTTTTTTTCGAGACAGGGTCTCCCTGCAGTCCCAGCTGTCCTGGAACTCACTCTGTAGACCAGGCTGGCCTTGAACTCACAAAGATCTGCCTGCCTCTTTTTTTTAAGTAAAAAAAATAATCAGGACAGGAGTTAATTATGCACTTTGGGGAATTAAAGAAGAAAAATCAAGATAGACCATGACCCTGATGTTTCAGAACTAAATCTGGAATTTTTGTTGTTTGTACAGGCATTATGCTAGCCAACTTCTTTTTCTTCAGACATGGTCTCACTATGTAGAGCAGGCTTGGCTTGGAACTCACACCCATCTGTCTGCTTTTGGGATTAAATACATAGAGCACCATGCCCAACTTCATTGACCAACTATTAAGCAGTTCTCAACCACAACACTTTGCATCCTTGCCAAATGTTCTGGCAATTTTTTATCAGGTATTTATTTTTATATTTTATTTATTATTTTCATTTTATGTGTATGAGTGTATTGCCTGCATGCATGGAAGTGCACCTGTGTCATGCAATGCCTTTGGAGATCAGAAGAGGGCATCTGACCCCTTGGAACTGGAGTTAGGGACAGCTGGTAGCTGCCATGTGGGTGCTGAGAATCAAATCCAGCTGATGAGCTTTGTGTGTGGGGGGGCAATAAAAGAGTAGAATAGCCAGGCATGGTGGCGCACGCCTTTAATCCTAGCACTTGGGAGGCAGAGGCAGGTGGATCTTTGTGAATTCAAAGCCAGCCCGATCTACAGAGTGAGTTCCAGGACAGCGGTGCTACAGGGAGACCCTGTCTTGAAAAGACCAAGAAAAAAAAAAAAAAAAAAAAAAGAATAAAGAAGCAAACTCTTACTTGCCAGGTCATACTGATTTGATGATACATGGTAAGAATGATTAATTAGGGCTGGAGAGATAGCCTAGCGGTTAAGAGTGCTGACTGCTCTTGCAAAGGACCGGGGTTCGATCCCCAGCACCCACATGGCGGCTGAGAACTGTCTGTAACTCCAAATCCAGGAGAACTCCAGGGGAATCCGATACTCTCTTCTGACCTCGGTATTGCACGACACAGACAGTACATTCATACACATAGAAAAAAAAAATGATTAACTAGAAAAACTGAGCGTGGTGTGGTGGCGCACGCCTGTAATCCCAGCACTTGGGAGGCAGGGGCAGGCGGATTCCTGTGAGTTCAAGGCCAGCCTGGTCTACATAGTGAGTTCCAGGACAGCTGAGGCTACAGGGAGACCCTGTCTCAAAAAGACAAAAACAAAACAAAACAAAACAAAACAAAAAAACTACAACTGAGTTTATAAAAGGCTATGAGTTTCAGGCTTCATGCTAAAAGTAAAACATGAATAATTTAAGAAGTCAATAGATACATCCAACAGTGATTAAGCAAAAATCCTAAACAACTCCACCCATTTCCAATGAGCTTTTTCTGCAGATAAACAAAGGTATTTATTTGTATAATATGAAGTTTATGTGAGTCTGTCCAAAAGACCACTAACAGCATTTCTTTAGAGGACCCCAATCAGATATAATTTCAGTATATTCGTGTCTGACTTTGAGATCTGCAGGCTGCATCTATACAATATGATAAGAAATTGAATCCGCCAGGTGTGGTGGCACACACCTTTAATCCTAGCACTTGGGAGGCAGAGGCAGGTGGATCTTTGTGAGTTCAAGGCCACCCTGGCCTACAGAGCGAGTTCCAGGACAGCTGGGGCTACATAGAGACCCTGTCTCGAAAAGACAAAAAAAAAAAAAAAAGATATTGAACTCATTTTATAGCATTCAAAATTTGCCAGAACATGGGCCTGGAGAGATGTTTCAGTGGTTAAGAGCACTGACTACTCTTGCAGAGGACCTGGGTTTGATTCCCAGCATCCACATGGCGACTAACAACTGTCCCTAACTCCAGTTCCAAGGGGTCAGATGCCTTCCTCTGATCTCCAAAGGCATTGCATGACACAGGTGCACTTCCATGCATGCAGGCAATACACTCATACACATAAAATGAAAATAATAAAATATAAAAATAAATACCTAATAAAAAATTGCCAGAACATTTGGCAAGGATGCAAAGTATTGTTGTTGAGAACTGCTTAAAATTGATCAGTGCTGTTGGGCATGGTGCTCTATGTATTTAATCCCAAAAGCAGACAGATGTCTTTGAGTTATAAGCCAGCCTGCTCTAGTGAGAGCAGGCCTTGTCTGAAGAAAAAGAAGTTGGCTAGCATAATGCCTGTACAAACAACATTTTGTAATTAATTTTGATGAATGTTAGTTTTCTGAGTAAGAAGATGTTACATTTGTTATTTGGTTTGTAATATGTTAAACTAAGTGTATCCTAGAGCTCACATTTCAGTCAGGTCTCTTGAGCCAAGACACTTTTTCCCCCTAAGACATTTTATAGTTTTCAAAAAAGCAAGGTCATGGTTTTTTGGGAACAAGGATGGGGTTGCAAACTAGACTTTTAATGAGGACAATTCAATGAATGAACAAACTCAGTGTTTAAAATTCCCATGGTGTGGCGAATTTAGGGAAATATTACACAATACAAGTTTTTTGAGTTTACCCAAATTCTGAACATATGTAAGATTTAGGCAGAGCTAAATTAAATTAGGAGCATGACGTCCTCCACCCTCCTTTAATGGCTCCTGCTAGACAATCTCAGGATAATGGATCCACTGTGGCCATTAAAAAACTCTTGTTGCACTTAGGAGTCTAACAGCCAATTAAAATATGAATACAATTAAACTATAAATGCTTTAGAGTAAAAACAGATCTCTAAGCCTTAGAAAACATTAAATTAAAAAGAAAACAGGTATTTTAGTTTCATACAGACTTTTTGTGTTAAAAATGGGGTTTGAGCTGGGTGTGGTAAGCACTAAGGAGGCGGAGGCAGATGGATCTCTGTGAGTTCAAGGCCAGTCTGGTCCACAGAGTGAGTTCCAGGCTAGCTGGGGCTATAGGGAGACCCTGTCTTAAAAAGACAAAAAAAAAAAAGCCCCCCCCACACACAAATGGGGTTCATTTCTAGTTCCTTTAAAAAGTAACTGCTGGAGAGATGGCTTATTGACTGGTCTTGCAGAGGACCCAGGTTCGATTCCCAGCACTCATATGGTGGGTAGCAACTATCCATAACTCCAGTTCCAGGAGATCTGACGCCTTCTTCTGTCCTCTTCGGGTATTGCATGACACAAGTGTACTTACACACTATGCAGGCAACATTCCCAGTGAAAAAGTATTTTTGGCTTTACCTTTTTCTGAGGAAGAGGACACAGGAATAAAACTTAAAACTCCATTTGGATACAGTTCTGTAGTTACTTGCTTATGGTATCCAAGATCCAGCCTAACTATAGAACTGAGAAGAGCTGTCATTTTACAGAAGAGGAAGAAAGTAGACAGCTACAGCAATGGAGCAATGAAAGGAACACAGCTCCAAGTGGGAGGCACTTTAGGGAAAGGAGACATCTTGGTGGGTTCCAAACACAGTGTGTTAGTGAGCCAGGTGGTTTTCAGGAATAGCTTAGCAGCCTGGGATCCCCATCTACATGGAGCTATCAATATACCTCTCTCCAAAGCAGCCTGTCTGCCCTAATAATTCTTAGTACCTCCCTAACAACCTGTGGTAATCCCTTTTGTGGTCAGACACATCCTGAACATACCCTGGAACTAGCGGTTGTGAGTTGATCCAGCCTGGATTGGTTTTAGGTGCACGTGTAGCAAGGCAACCTGTGTTTGCTGAGCGAACTTTTAGCAAAAATCTATTTCCCATCCTATGCCTATGCATAGTTGGATATGCATATAAATAAGATCAGATGCATCATGGGAAAGGACCTAGACCATGAACAAAGTCTTACACAACTCAAGTCTGTCAACTGAAACACAAAATCACCCATACCCCACTCTTGGCAACTGATTCCTCCTCTTCCTCCTGGACCCACAAAAGAAAGCCTTTCATTTATGAAGTAACCCAGGGCTTTAAGGCAATCCTGTTAGGGGCCTTGGGCTCCTTGTACTGTATCTCTTCTGTACTTTTGTTTTTGAATAAGACCCCTTGGTATTTTCCTGTTTTCTTCAGTTCTTTGAACAAAACCCTGGAAAACAGTAGAGCCCAGAAGAGGGTGTCAGGTCCCCTGGAGCTGGAGTTATGGGAAGCTCTGAGCTACCACGTGGGTGCTGGGAACCGAGCTCCAATCCTTGGAGACCAGCAGGTGCTCTTAACCACTGAGTTGTCTCCCCAGCCCTTCTTTTTCCTTTTAAGTTGATTACCTCACTTATTTTATCACAGTAATTAAAAGCTAACAATACTTTGTTTATAAACATTTGTTTACAAATCTTCGATTTCCCTTAAAATATCTTTAAATAAAAAAATGTTTCCCATAATGTGTATACATGGATGTACAACAAGGGACAGAGGAAGTTGTACAAATTTGTTAATTTATTACAAAATGTCCACTCACAGAAAAACACAAGGAAACTTTTATACTTTTATATTTGGGAAAGGAACTTGTGTCTCAGATACAAAATAATTTACACATAATCCATACAGTTTTATTTTATATAGAAATAGGTCATTATTACAACAGCTGTACAATTCACTACACTTCGTCTTATAATTACATAAAATCTTTTCTTTAGAAACATCTCAACATAACAAAACATACAAAAAAAGCAAAGTGCATTTTGAAAAGGAAAATCCAATCCTCAGAATTATCAGGAAAGATGTGTAGAAAGATGCGGAGCCCTCCCCCGGAGGACCAGCACACGGTACGGTTTCCTAGGAGACTACTGGTCCTCCCAGTGCCGTGCTAGTGAAACCTCTTCCCTCAGAGTCTGAGAGGTCTCTAGGGGGTCCTGGAACAGCTGCAAGGTTGTGCTTTGCTTTCAGTCCACCTTTGTAGTTACCATCACTGAGGTCAACGGGAATAATCCAGTGTTGTGTTTAGGAAGGAAAATCACCACCAGCAAGACTTGGTGTAAAAAGCTTCATTTCATTAGGGTTTGGGCCAAGAGTGTGGATCTGCAGCTTTCCTATCTGATTGGTGGGCTGTTTTGTTACTGCAGCTCCAAATGAAGCCATGAGACATTATTTTTAAACACAGAAAGTGCCTAAGTAATTTCTCCTGTGCAGCTGTGCAAATTAAAACAAAAAACAACCATTTAAAAATAATGAAAAATAATCTCTTTATTCTCTCTCTCCAAAGACCCCCTAACTCAGTCCTTGACCACCAAAGAAAGCCAATATAGAGAGTGAAGGCCAGGTAGGGCTTGGGACCAGCATCAGTCCGTGGGGTACCCCACAGGCCCTCTCCTGAAGGCAGCAAGGGGTGCCACCTCTGCAGATAGATTCAGAAACGATGCCCACATGGGACATTTGATTCCTGTCTGGTATGGCTGTAGAGGATGTCCGAGAAACTCAGGGCAAGGGAATCATGGCCAGTATACGTATTCTTTTCCCACTGGGCAAGCTCCAGACATGTCACCACCGGGAGTTCTGAAATGTTTACAGGGTATGCCAAAGCCAAGGGTTCAATGGGAACCCCTCTTTCCATCTCCTGAGGCCACCCCTCTTCCATTGGTTAAAGCTAATTGCGTCCTGATTCCACTGTCAGGGCACTATCGGGGTGGCTGCTGGAGGCCCGAGGACTCTGACAGCCTGCTAACCCTGCGGGAGGGTCTCGGAGGCTGTGGCTGTGCAGGTTGGGTGGCCACATAGCTCAGGGTCCCTGGCTGCTGGGAGAAGGTGGAGAGAAGGAGCGAGTCTGGCTGTTCACTGTGCAGTGGAGTTGGTGCCTGTACCAGGAAAGAAAAGAAAAAAGGGCTCTGAACAGTTTCCATGACTGGTCACTCCGTTGACTTTATGTCACTTCAGTACCCTTGAGGGATTGTGGGGTGCTGGGGTGCTGCAGGTGCTGGGACTCACCTCCTCAGATGGCAATGTTCGTGTGGCTCTGGGGGCTGTGAAGTGTTGGAAAGCCACATTAGGCAGTTCCAGGTGGGGAGAGGCCCAGCTATTTGACAGTACTCGTGCCAACGCTGGAGGTGGCTGGGCATGCTCTTTCTGGGGCTGCAGGTATGTGTTCTTATACAGAAGTACACAATCTACATGTGTCATGTATGTTTGTGGATGGTAGAGCTTGAGGCCCATGTAGGTAGTGGTGGGGCAGAATCTGCACGCCCACACCACACACACACACACACACACACACACACACACGCACACACACACGCACACACACACACGCACACACACACACACGCACACACACACACACACACACACACACACACCCCTGCATGACTCTTACTGTAGCTAGATCCCTGATACTGTAATTCCTTCAAATGCCACCACTTGGCAGAACCTGGGAAGAAATACCTGATTGGAAGTGCCAGTTTCAACCAGTAGGTCTGACTTCGAAGCATCAATCTCATTTTCCACTCTTGCCTGTAGATAAATGTTCTTCTCCAAGCCACCCAGTGCTCCCAGCCCCCTTGAGGCTTCTCAGTATCTGTATCCATGACTTTATACTAGGCTGTCTGTTCAAACGTCATCCCTTTATCTCCACTCCTTGACACACACTCCAGTACTTCCTGGATGTGCTAAGCTCTGTAAGAGATGCTTCCTGGAACTTCCTCCTGCAGGAAGGCTATGTGTTCTCGTGGTCCTTCTTTGCACTACCAAAGACTGAGCACATGTACCCTGGGATCCTAAGGGCATGGAGGGCAGACTGGGGAGCTATTTGCATCTTTACTTTTTTTTTTTTTTTTATGTGTATGAGTGTTATGCCTCCGTGTGTGTAAGTGTACCCGAGGACAGAAGAGGGTGTTGGGTGCCCTGAAATTGGGGTTGTGGGTGGTTGTTAGCTGCCATGTGGGTCCTGGGATTCCTCTGCAAGAGCAGTTGATGCTCTTAACTGCTGAACCATCTTTCCAGCCCCACCTTTTTACTTTGTCTCTTGGATGGTCCAGGTGCTTGCAAACTACTGCTGTTGAAGAAATACATGGAGACTGCCCTGTACCCCACCCATCCCTGTCTCCTGGCCTCATTGTTTCCCATGCCAAGTCACCTCCATGTCCTAAAAACTGACAAGATAAAGGCAAGTTCAGAGTTGACACCCACATAGGATAGCCAGGGAGATGAAAATGGTGCCATGGAGGGTTCACAGGCGTCACCCCAGACCTGTGTGTGTGTGTGTGTGCCACGTGCATGTTCAGAGACCAGAAGACAGTGTCTGATTCCCTGCAACTGGAATTACAGGCAATTTTGAACCACCTGGAATGGGCAATGGGAACTAAATTCAGGTCCTCTGGAAGAGCAGGGGCTAAAGAGACAGCTTAGTGGTAAAAAATTACTCAAAATGGGCATTTTCAGTATACAACAATATGAAGCATAACAGCTGACCTTTGATTTTCATATGGTACACTAAAAAGCATTAAATAAACCAAATATGAATCTCTCTGAGGCTTTCCTCTCTACTAGGGAGAGAACAGCCTTAAAAGCAAAGGAGGAGAAGGCCTTGCATATGTGGAAGTCAGAATTGGGCCTCTGCTCCCTAAGCCCACGTGGTCCCTTGGGCCCTGGTGCTCACCTGCAGGTAGTGTGGTGGCTGCTGCTGGGCCTGTGCCGGCTGCAGGGGTGAAGGCTGGGAGGTGGGGAAGCTGGGGTGAAGAACCGCCTGCCCCATCAGCAGGACAGGGGTTGAGGCACTGCTGCTGGCAGGGTGCGAGTCTGGACTTGGAAACATGGGCTGGCTCTGTGCATACCTGTTTGGTTTTATGTGGAAAGGAAAAAACAGACCCTCTAAGAAAGCAGTATTTCCCTAACACCCAAAGCACCAAAAATGACAGAATAAAATGGGTCTGGGAGACTTCATCAAAACCTTGTACATCAAAGAGTACTGTTTACAGAGGGAAAAATAACTCATGGTATGGGAGAAAAGCTTTGCCAATCATATACTGACAAGGGATTGATATCTAGACTATATAAATAATATCTGCAACCCTATTACCATCACCCTGTGAATACCCACACAACCCACTCAAAGCAATGAACAAATAGCTTGAGTAGACCTTTCCTCCCAATGAAAAGATACAGAGGGCCAATAAGCTCATAAAGAGGCTTGTTGTTTCAAGTCAATAAGGAAAAGTAAATCAAAACTGAAATGAGTTATCATTTCACACCTATCATAATAAAGACATACATCTATATATAATTTTTTATACATGCTACAACATGAATAAACCTGGAAGACATTTTATGTGGTGTGTGTGTGTGTGTGTGTGTGTGTGTGTATGTGTGTGAATCACAGAAAATAGCACTTGTTAATAAGGATGTGGATAATTGAAGGTCCTGTGCCTGCTGGTGTGTAAAATGGCATAGCTACTGTGGGAACCTCAAAAGGGAGGCCCTCAAAAAATTAAACATAGGACTTCTGGGTCAGTTGGTAGACTACAATGTGCCTCAATGTGATTGGGTGAAGAAGAGCCAGAAAAGAAAAACATTGACTTTCCAAAGAGAGAGAGGATGAGCTTTGAAAACTGACAAAGGTAGTGACAGAACTGTAGAAAGTGAGCATGAAAAGATGGGTGATGTGTGTGTCGAGAGAGAAGATCGCTTCCTCGTCACTGGTTGTGGGAGGGGAAAGCAGATGTCTCATCCAAAAGGTAATCTAGCATTGGGGTATAGTGTGAGCATAGCTCCCTTCCAAAAGGAAATTGGGATGGCTCTGGTGAAAGGAGACAGAAAGTTCTACCCTCAGGACAAGCCCATAGCTCGAACAAGCCACAGATCCAGTTCTAATGTTTGGTGAGACAGTTATTCCTCCAAGGGCTGTCAGTAGTGAAGAGGACTTTGATCTTGTCACTTTGTGTTGACTCAGATGGCAGTGGCCTGGTGCCATCTTGAGTGGTAACTTACTGTTTAAAACTGAGGTAACCCTGGAGTCCTGAGAACAGGGAAAATCACAAGTCAGGGAATCCAAATTTAACCTGCTATAGCCCCAGGGTCAGTAACAGCCCTGGGAGGCAAATGTGTGAAACAGGAGAGGATGGATGCTGACAAGTTGAAAAAGACAAGTAGTGGAGGGTCAGCTCAGGCAGTGAAATATGTGGGGGACTCTTGGGAGCAGACCTTATGTACCAAGAATTACTCTGGAGTTTAATAGTCCAGAATCTGAGGTTAGCACGTGGATCAAGCTCTGTGGCTCACTGCTGTAGAGTCCAAGAACTCTGAATATCCAGTGGAATATTTGACATCACCTGTGGCAGGATGATCAGTACTTAGAGCCATTGGAAAATACAATGACAGGTCCCCCACCTTTACAGTTCTTGGCACGCTGCTTTCCTAATTCTCAATGTACTTGAGAGACACCTCCTAGCTAGAACAGTAGCCACCCCAGAAGGTATAACCTGGGAAGGTTTGGGAGGATGCATAGCTAAGTGTGGACAACAGAGGTCGCTGGTGCTTGAAGAAGGGGATCTACTAAGTGATGACAGCCTCAGTGGACATTGGACCTGCTAGGTTTGGTTCGACAAAGATCTGAAATTTATGGCCAACATTCGGAGGGGATTTTCCACTACCTCCAGAAACTGTCAATGACCTCACTTCCTTTTTACTTGATGTCTCTCTGAAGACATTTAAAAGAGCCTGACCAAATACCATCTTTGTTGCTGGCTGCCACGCTCCAACAACATGCCCAGCCCTGGCTAGTAAATATTCCTGGGGTGACAGCCTGGTGTTTTCCTTCATTTGGGGGTTTGCGCTGACATAAACCTAACATAAATGCATAAACCTAATAGGAACCGTGTCCGATAAAGCTCAACAGTGGCACAAACCATGGGAAAGACGCCCTTCCCATGAACATAATTGTCAGTTTTCAACTTTTGAGGACTTAGATAGAAGCTGTTTCAACAGTCATTCCTTCCCCTCTCCTCTCTTCCCTTTTAATGTGTTTTGTGATTTCACCTTTTTCTTTTTTTACTACAAATTTACTACAAATTTTTTCTTTAGCATATTTAAAATCTTTTTATTTTTTATTGCCCTACATACAGTGATTTAATTTTGTTTCTACATTTTTCACTTTAGACCAGTTTTTTAATTTCCTTTTTTCTTCATCTTCTTTGCTCTTTAAGGGCTCTTATTTTATTTAAAAAATATTTTTATTACTGTTTTATGTGTATGAATGTATTGCCTGCATGTATGTGTACCTGTGTCATGCAATGCCTGTGAAGGTCAGAAGAGGACGCCAGATCCCCTGGAACTGGAGTTACAGATGCTTGTTAGCCGCCATGTGGGTGCTGGAAATCAAACCAGTGCTCTTAACACCTGAGCCCTCTCTCCAGCCTCAGGTTCTATTGCCTTTCTTAGATTCATTTAATTTTGTATTTAAACTTCCTCATTATTAGGAATTTGATTTTTCTTTCCCCTTTTTTCTTTAACCTTATTTTTATACAGTCTTCATCCTCAACATTCTTTCCCACTGCCCTCGCCCTCCCTTTTCTTTTCTTTTTTTTTTTTTTTATTTTTGGTCTTTTCGAGACAGGGTCTCCCTGTAGCCCTAGCTGGCCTGGAACTCGCTCTGTAGACCAGGCTGGCCTTGAACTCACAGAGATCTGCCTGCCTCTGCCCCCTGGGTGCTGGGATTAAAGGCATATACTACCACGCCCGGCTCCTTTTCTTTTTTATTTAACCTTGCTTCTCTGCTCTCCCTTATCCCTGCCTTCTTCATTTTTTTCTCATTCAGTTGCTATTTTCACATTTATCTTAAATAATTTTTAGCTTCATAAACTACATTAGTTCTGTCATTTTTCTGTTTTCTGTTTGTTGGAGATGTATTTATCAGGATTAACTGATTTTAAGTGTGTTTCAATATTTTCTATAGATTGATGATGATGTGATCACAGAAGTGTGTTTTCTTCTATCTGAGCAGTACTGGGTGGGCAGTGAGCCTTTCAGAGTGGGCTGCTTTGTAATAATGTCAGGAATAAAATCACAAGAGAAGTACCAACCAACATAAAACACAACATGGAAACACAAGAAACTGAAGAAGCAGGACAACATGTCCCTTCTAAAAGAGCAACTCCTCCACTGCAGCATTCTTCCAGCAGGGTGACCCCGACTTAGGAGGTCTGGAAAATGAAAAAATAGATCCTAATGAATTAAAAGATACTGAAAGTGTCTTAAGTAATTAAGTAAAATGGTGGGCGAAGATTCCAAATGAAATAAAAATGAAAAAAAAAAAAAAAGACCTCAAGATACAAACAAGCAGATGAATTCAATTCAAGACCTGGACAGGAAACTCAGCAACACAGAGGGGTAAAAATCCCAGTAAAACAAGACACCAAAGTGAATAATATGGAAGAAAAATTCCCCAAGGAAATTGAGATTTTGAAAAAAAAATTAGAAATGTTGGAAATAAAAAACTCAATAAATCAAATAAGCAGAGTAAAATATATCACTAATACACTAGTCAGAGCAGAAAGAGAATGTCAGGGTTGGAGGACATGGTAGGGAAAATACTATATCCAAGCTTCGGTAATAAAAAATAACTAAGATAAGCATGGTCACAAAGTCCATGAGCTCTGGCATGCAATTCAAAGATCAAACCTAAGAACCCATGGGGTACAAGGAGCTAAGATAAAAACTAAAGGCAAAAACCAAAGAACTAAGAAAACAAATGACTCATTCAAAAGATGGAGTAAAGAGTTGAACAGAGACTTCACAAATGAGGAAATAGAGATGGCTGAGAAACATCTTAAAAAGTGTTCAACATTGCTAATAATTAAGGAAATGCAAATTAAAAACCACTCTAAGATATCATCTCACTCCAATAAAACTGGCTAGGATTAGGAAACCAAATGATATCAAATGCTGGAGAGGTTGTGGGGAAAGGGGAACACTCATCCACTACTGGTGGGAATGTAAACTTGTACAACCACTATGGAAAGCAGTGTGGAGAACCCTTAAAAGACTCAAAATGAGCGTGCCACCTGACCCAGCCATACCACTTCTGGGTATATACCCACAAGACTCATCCTACCACAGAGATAGGTGCACATCCATGTTTATTGCAGCTCTCTTCACAATTTTGAGGCGCTGGAACCAACTCAAGTGCCCCTCAACCAATGAGTGGATAGAGAAAATGTGGTACATTTACACAATGGAGTTCTATGCAGCAGTAAAGAAAGATGACATTGGGGGCTGGAGAGATGGCTCAGCAGTTAAGAGCACCAACTGCTCTTTCAGAGGCCTTGGGTTCAATTTCCAGCACCCACATGGTGGCTAAGAACCATCTTTAAGCTGGGCGTGCTGGGGCATGCCTTTAATCCTAGCACTTGGGAGGCAGAGGCAGGTGGATCTCTGTGAGTTCAAGGCCAGCCTGGTCTACATAGCAAGCTCCAGGCCAGCTGGGACTAAAGGGAGACCCTGTCTCAAAAAAAGACAACAACAACAACAGCAAAAGACAAAAATAAAAAAAGATGACATCATGAAATTTATAGGTAAATGTATGGAACTAGAAGATATTATGTTAAGTGAAGTAACAGTCCCAGAAAAACAAATGACTAATGGTATCCCTTATCTGTGGATGCTAGCACCAAGTACCCAGTTGTAAGGCAAACTGAGCAATGTTAATGTTATATTCCTCTTTACCTGAAAGCAACTGTGCTCTTATAATGTGAATCCCTTAACAGGTTCTAGAATTAACCTACCATTTATTTTCAGACTTTGGAATTTTAGTATATGGGTGGAGGGTATGTATGCATATTTTAGAGTAATATAAAATCAAAAGGGAAAAATGTGAATCCTGAAATATGATTTGGAAATAACATATAGTTTGTTTTCAGATGACACAATTTTAGTATAGGTGAGACACACACACACACACACATATATATATATATATATATATATATATATATATACCCATATGCATACGTTGAAGCAATACAAGTTGGAGGGAACAACAACAACAAAAGAACTGGGACAAAAAACCAACTGAAACAGTGAAGTTCTCCAAGTAACAATAATAATCTGCTTTGAAAAAAAACTTTGGAAAGACTCAGAAAAAGATGTAAGACATGGATGGCAGAATTCATGAACTTGGGTGGGGTGAGGGGCATGGAAAGGGAAATGAGTCTACATTGGACTGAGAAATGATGTACAATGTATGAAAAAGTTTAATAACAATAAAAATACAACCTTAAAAAAATAAAGGCTAAGGATCTAGTTAATGAAATTATAGCAGAAAAATTCCCAAATCCAAAGAAATAGATATCCAAACACAAGAGTAATTTAGAACCACAATTGTTACTGATTAGACGAGAACCTCTCCATGGCATAATGTAGTCAAGATACTATAAATACAAAGCAAATATCAGACCTGGAAGATAACTGTGGTGGTTTGCATGAGTGTCCCCCATAGGCTGTAAGTATTCAGACATTTGTCTCCAGTTGGTGGCGCTGTTTTTGGAGGTCTTAGAAGGTGTGGCCATACTGGAGGAAGTGGGTCACTGGGGGCAGGCTTAGTGAGCTTAACAAGCCTCGTGCTCTACAGTTGCTTCCTCTCTGCTTCCTGTGCTCTTTGCGAGATGTGACCCTTGGTTTGCTGCTCCAGATCCAGCCGCCACGCCTCCCGCCACAATGGACTAATTCCCTGGAACCGCCAACCGTAAGCTCAAATAAACTCTTCCTTTTATAAGTTCCTTGGTCTGGTGTTTTATCACAGCAACAGAAAAGTGACTAATACAGTTATTGGTACCAGAGAGTGGGCTGTTGGCTGTGAAGAACCTGACCATGTGTATGTTTGGAGAAGTGTGGAAGACTTTGGAACTTTGGGCTGGAAAGGCTGTTGACTATTGTAAGCAGAGCTTAAAGGGCCATTCTAGTGGAGGCCTGGAAGAAAGCATGGCTGCAAAAGATGTGGTTCCAGGGGAAAATAAAGACTTAGGCAGCAACTGGGATATTTTGATAAAGAGTCTGGCAGCAGTTTGCCCACAGCCCAAATGCTTGCCTGATGCTAAGTTGAAAAGCAATGGACTGATGTCTTTGGCGGAGGATATTTCAAGACAGCCTAATGTAGAAATGGTGGCGTGGCTTTTAATGGTGAATATTATACAGATCTACAGTGAAAAAGAGCAGATGGGGCAGAAAGAAATGCAGAATGTACAGTTTGGATCTGAAAACTGCACTAGGAAGATTAAAGGTGGGGCCAAGGCATGTGAAGGAGAGGTTCCCTTTCATAAGGAGATTAAAGCCATTAAGGAGAGGCCTGGAGATTTACAAGTAAACAAAAGAATCAGTACCTTCAGGGCAAGACCACACCCAGCTAATCCTCCAGCAAGTCCAGGGCAGAGAAAAGTTGCAAATGTGGTTGAAATGGGCCAGGGTCCATCCCAAGTTTGCAGCCAGATTCCGCAATTTCATTCACGTGGTGCTGGCTTTAGAGGCATGAAGTTTGCAAGAGTGAAGGGGTCATCAGTTCTTCCTCCACGGTTTCAGAGAGCTGCCAAGGTCAGGCAGAGTGCAGCAGGGGTGTCCCTGCATAAAGTAGGCCCTGACAGGCCATTGCATGAAGCTGTGAATGTGAAGCCTGGTTGGCAGCGGAGACCCCAAGAAGACATTCGAGATGCCAGACCTGTGAGATATTTGCCAAGGAGAGCTGCATACAGGGAGTGGTACCAGCCTAAGAAAGAGATGTATGTTGCAAGCAAAGCTGGAAGAGCTGAGCCATCTAAGCCCTTTGGAAGTCAAGTCCCAGAAGTTGCATGTGGAGCTACTGGACTTGGCGTTTGCCCTGCTGGTTTTCGGTCTTGTTTTGGTCCAGTATTTCCTCACTATGCCTCTATTCCTCCCTTTTGGAATGGGAATGTGTATTCGGTTCCACTGTACATTGGGAGTATGTAATTTGCCTTTTGATTTTACAGGAGCTTACAGTTAAGAGATTGGCCTGAGTCTCAGAAGAGACTTTGGACTGTGGACTTTTGAATGACATTGAAACTGGTAAAGACTATGGGGACTTTTAAGGTTGGACTAAATGCGTTTTGCATTTTATATGGTCAGGAGCCTATGGGGGCCAGGGAGTGGAATGTGGTGGTTTGAATGAGTGTCCCCCATAGGCTCTAGGTATTCAGACATTTGTCTCCAGTTGGTGGTGCTGTTTCTGGAGGTCTTAGAAGGTGTGGCCATGCTGGGGGAAGTGTGTCACTGGGGGCGGGCTTAGTGAGCTTAACAAGCCTCGTGCTCTACAGTTGCTTCCTCTCTGCTTCCTGTGCTCTTTGCGAGATGTGACCCTCGGTTTGCTGCTCCAGATCCAGCCGCCACGCCTCCCGCCACAATGGACTAATTCCCTGGAACCGCCAACCATAAGCTCAAATAAACTCTTCCTTTTATAAGTTCCTTGGTCTGGTGTTTTATCACAGCAACAGAAAAGTGACTAATACAATAACACAGAACAACTAAAAAGCTCAAGTAAAGATTATGAAAAATTTAAAAATACACAAAAGTGGAACAACCAGGAAATGTGGGACACTATGAAAAGATCAAACCTCCACATCATAGGAATAGACGAAGGAGAAGAATCCTAAGAAAATGGTATTTATCAGATCTTCAACAGAATAATAGATGAAAATTTCCCCAAACTAAAAAAAGACAAACCCATACAAATACTAGAAGCACATAGAACTCCAGACAAGATCAGAAAAGAAACTCCCCACACTATATCACAGTTAAAACACTGGATGCCCCAAACAAAGACAAAATTCTGAAAGCCACAAGACATCAGAATTACAACTGACTTCTCAGTGCAAACTATGAAAGCAAGAACGTGGAGCAAAGCATTCCCAGTGTTAAGGACTATAAATGTCAACCCAAGTTACTATACCCAGCAAGAATGTCGATTATAGTTGAAGGAGAGAGAAAAATCTTCCATGACATAAACAAGATGAAAGAATACATGTCCAGAAAACCAACCATTCAGAGAATACTTGAAGCAATTCAAAGGACAGAAGAGGAGCAACTATCCCCAGGCACCTAGAAAGAGAAATTAATAAAAGCATAACTGCAGAAGTAGAAACCTAGACCAAAAATGCAAATGGATAATAATGTGAAAGGAAGCAGCACACATCTTTCAATTATAACCTTAAATATTAATGGACTAAACTCCCGAATCAAAAGACTTAGACTGGGAGAATGGATTAGGAAACAGAGCCCATCTATATGCTGTCTACAAGAGACCCATCTCAATCTCAAGGATAGGCAGCAACTTAAGGTGAAAGGATGGGAAAAATATTCCAAGCAAATAGTACCAAAGAAAGCAAGAGTTGCTATTTTAATATGAGACAAAATAGACTTCAAAGCAAGAAATCAGAAAAGACAAAGAGGGCCATTACATCTTTATCAAAGGAACAATTAACCATGAAGATTTCACAATCATGAATATACATATGCACCAAACTCTGGTGCACTAAACTTTATAAAGACAATTCTCCAGGACCTCAAGGCACAGATTAACCCCAGCACACTCACAGTAGGGGACTTCAATACCCCACTGAGCCCTTTGGACAGGTCAACTGGACATTTGTCCAGAGAGACAGCTGAACTCAATGATACGATACACCAAATGGACCTCACAACATCTACCAAATATTCCACACAAATACCAGAGAATACACTTTCTACTCAGCACCTCACAGAACATTCTCCAAAATCACCCACATACTGAGACAGAGAAAAAAACCTCAACAAATACAAAAAGATTGAGCAGGTTCTAGAACTAAGTTATCATTTATTTTCAGACTTAGGAATTTTTGGTATATGGGTGGAGGTTATGTATGCATATTTTAGAGTAATGTAAGATCAAAAGAATGAGGAAAAATCTAGTATGTCATGACTGGGAGTGCTTCTTAGTATTTCTTATACAAGGCTGCTTGAACTTTTGTCCAAGCCTTTTCTAAAATATTCCACAGTAGTTAAAAGTATCAGGCTGGTATAACTTAGCCTTTCTGGATGCTTAATGTCCATACCAATTTGGCTGAGGGACTTAAGGGATAACTTTGTTCCTTGCCCTCAGAGGTCAACTAAGTCCCAAGGGACTATGCATAGGGGCATCTCTTGAAATGTCCTGCAAATGTGAGTCACCAGTCTTCCTATGCAGGGAGGTCTTGGAGATTCACTAATGGGACTTCAGCCAGTGTCTAGTCTATAAAGAGGAAAGTTTTCTCATGCTTCAAAAAGCAAGGCCTGGTCTTGCAAGACGTCACTTTGTCCTCGAGCGGATGGAACTGGTAAATGAAAAGCCAAAAGGAGCCAGGGGCTCCCCCCCCCAAAAAAAACCCCTGAGTGGCCCCTGAGGATCAGATCCTCAACTGACCTTGAGAAAACAAAAATCTTGGTTAATCTGGGCTAACTGTGTGGCCTTAAACATCCAAAAGGAAAGTATAACCAGAAATAAATAAATAGTAAGGCCTGAGAAATTATGCTTCAGGTATAAAACTTGAGATCTTAGTAAAAAGACAAAAAGTAAAAAAAAAAAAAAAAAAAAAAGAGCACAGTTGTTTTGCCTGTCTTACTGGCAAGTGCAGCTACCCTGTGGCTGCCACTGCTTTTGCCATCCTTCAAAGACATGAGACACAGCTTTTCAACCTTCCAATATGGACTGAAGACTCATGTCTCTCCAAGAATTCTCCAAACCTTCAGAGCCAGATGGGGACTGCTGAGGCATCCAACTTGTGGACTGAGCTACTACTGGGGTTTCAGCCTCTTCAGAGTGTAGACTGCCATTGTTGGACTACCAGGCTGTATCATGGAGACTAGTACAGGAAGATCAAGACAGGACTTGTTGCTTACTGGACCTCATTTGGTGACCATGGGAAGGGAAAACCCCAATGTGGAGCACAAGGGCAGAACTGATGGTGGTTTGGGCTTGCCAAGGAGACTTCAAGCATGACATCTTTCAGCCTAATAAAGAAAAAAGAATCGTAAGCTGAAGATGCTAAAACCTATGCTATGTGTGTCATGCATATATGCCCATTATGGAGTGATGCATATTGGAAGGAATAACAACAACAACAACAACAACAGAAAGACTGGGTCAAAAACAGTAAACTTGTGCATCAAAAAGTTTATAAAAGACTGAGAAGAAGATGCACGACAGGACTTAATGTGTATGACAGAATCTATGAGCTTTGGCAGGGGGCAGGGGGGCATGAGGGGTGGGCATGGATGGGGAAATGAGTCTAAATTTGATTAAGAAATGTTGTATGAAATGCGCTCAATAAAAATTAAAAAGTTAAAAAAAAGACTGGGTCAAAGAACTGACTGAACAGTGAACTTCTGCTTGAAACAGTAAACTTTTGCATCAAGAATTTGAGAGAGACTGAGAAAAAGATGAAAAACATGTTTGGCAGAGTGCATGAGCTCTGGTGAGGTGGAGGGGCAGGGAGGGGGCAAGGGTCTAGATTTGATTTGAAATTTTGTATGAAGTGCACAAAGCTTCAATAAAAAATTGGCTTTGAAAAAGCAAAAAATGTACAATAAACCATTACATGAAAAAATACAAAGCAAAGAGACAATATTAAAACCATAATAGAAAAATGTTATATTAGAACATCTAATCTCTCATCGGGAATCCTAAAAGCCAGGGAAACATAGAACAATATATTTCAAACCTTGAAACTAAATAACTATCAACTAAGATTTCTATATTCAGCAAAGCTATCTTTTAAGACTGATAGCCAAATAAGGATATTTCAAGATAACCAGAAACTAAGGTGGCTCATGACCACTGTCATAGTTTAATTTCTATGGCTGTCATAAAATACTCTGAGAAAAATAAACTCAGGGGAGAAAGGGTTTATTCAGCTTCCAGTCCCAGGCTATGGTCCATCATATCTGGGAAGTCACAATGGCAGGAGGTTGAAACAGCGTAGTCACGCCACACCCACAGCCAAGAGCATAGAGAAACGAACGCATGAATGCTTAGTTGTTCATTGGCTTGGGCTCATCTGGATGTCTCTGCTCTTCTATAGTGCGGGACCCCTGCCTGAGGAATGGTGCCGCCCACAGGAGGTGGGTCGTCTCATAAATCAATTCAATTAAGATAATTTCCCACAGACATGCCCATAGGCCAACTCTATGTAGATAATCCCTCATTGCGACTATTTTCCCAAGTAATTCTAGGTTCTATCAAGTTGATAATTAAAGCTAACCATCATAACCTCCAAGCTAGTACTGTAGCAAACTCTAAAGGAATACTATGCACAGGGGAAGAAAGGGAGTCGTAATCAGAAAAGCAAAAGAAAGAATGAATTTTGTGAAAGAAACAGATGAATAAAAGAGAGCTAAGCAGGGCTGCATCATGTCATAAGACAAATATGCTGTCTCTAGATTTAAGTGTGTGCGTGTGTGTGTGTGTGTGTGTGTGTGTGTGACATGAAAATGAAAGGGAAGGGAAAGGTCTAAAGGGAGTGGGTTGGAGGAACAAGAGGAGGTAATGGAATAACGAGACATGGATGCAGGGGGAGGGGCCATTTGGGAGGAGGAAGGAGAAATCAGAAAGAGAGAGGGAATGCAGGGCAAGGAAGGGCAGAGGGAGCAGAGAAGAACAAAGCATAGAGGTGTGTTGTGTGAAAATTTCACATGATTCCCATTAATCTATATGCTAATGCTAACTAAAAATTAATAAATATGTTCAACTGAGTTACTGCATACTCCAGCAATTCCACTTTGGGGTATATGGTCAAGAGAAGTAAACGTAGGCACTTACACAGACACTTGTATACCCAGGAGGTGGCACCAAGCCAAGCATCCATTGATAGATGAATGTTGAAAAAGCACAATATAGTCACTATTAGTCTACCTTAATACTGACATATGAACAAAACTTGAAGATTATGCTAGACGGAATTAGTCTGTTACCAAAGTGTGAACACTGTATACTATACGAGATGAATCAAAATTACAGAAAAGTAGAGAGTAGAACTGTGGTTGCTCGAGGCAGTGCAAAGGGTGACTGGTGCTACTGTTAAACAAATACAGAGTTCAGTCTAGGAAGACAGAAAGTTCTGGAGATGGGTGCTGGGGATGACGGCACAGCAGTGTGGATATAGTCGATGCCACTGAATGGTTAAAGCGGCAAATGTTATATTAAGTGTATTTTCCCACAGTGACTATAATATAGAAAGACAGTGATAATTGTCCACTAACGAAGAGCCAAGAATGCCCATTGTGGAGTGGTTTGGAAAGACCAGGAACGGATGTTTTAAGATACTATAGAGAATTTCCCTTTGTACTAGATTTTTAGACATGGCATTTCCTGCATGAGGTCATTGGTAACATGATTTGGGGGCTGTAGACTACCGCTGCCGAGACCTCAGTGTGTATGTGGGAAGCAGATCTTGCTTCACTCCCTGGAGAATGAAGCTGTCAGGTCATGTCTGGAAGAGACAGTAGGAGAGAGATTATTGGATTGACCAAAAATGGTAGTTACAGATGCCGGAGGGAAAGTTCTGGCTTTTGCCTAGCTGACTGCATAATTAAGCATCTCTGGAGAGTCAGGCAACAAGAATCTTTCCACTTACTTGAAACATTTAGCAAAACTTAAAACCAAAACCAAAACCCGCCTGAGTAATTGAGACCAGAAGTAGGGAGCATTAAAGATGGCTTCCCAGGAGAGGCAGGCTTCTCACCCTCCAGGACCAGAGGGAGGGTGTTAAGTCTCATGGTCAAAGGTTACTGAGAAAGTTGCCCAGAGACTGAGGGGAGACCCCCCCTCAGGGCCAACAATGTCATCTCTGAAGATTCAGGAAGTCAGGAGAATTTGTGTCTGGAGTCAGTGGGCCTTTGGCTCTGGTATAGATAACATGTAATATGTAGCCTTCTATAGTGTGATCTCACCCTTTTAACACTGAAGCTCTTCAGTGCCTAAAGAAAAAAAGAAAAAAAAAAGGAAAAAAAAATTCCTATGCCATAAAATTTTTATTAGGATAGAAGGAAATAATCATACACTTTCCTGAGGTCCAGAAATGTTCAGTTACTGTTATTCTGGGCTGAAGAAGGTAAGGAAGGAATTCTCAGGGGATGGTGCTGGGGAGGGGCTCTTTCTTTTGAGGCCTCTAAAGGGCAGTACACCAGGCCTTATTAGCTAGCACAGTCCTGATATACTTTGGACCCAAATTCAGCAAGTGTTTATATAGAGCAAATGTGATATCTATTTTTGCCTCCCTTCAAAAGGCTGGGTGTTGTGGCACACACCTGTAATTCCAGCCCCGCCCCCCCCAGGCTGGAGGACTGCCATGGGTTCAAGGCCAGCCAAAGCTACATAGCAGGACCTTGTCTTGAGAAAGAAAATAAAAAGAGGCTAGAGATTCTTTTTAGTGTACTTTCAAGCTTATTTACATGATTCTCCTATGTCACTAGTAACCCTGGTTCTTAAGCAGGTAAGGAAACCTATCTCTCAACCTGGCAGGAAATTGGCAAAGAGACTGGGTTGAATGTGTTCCATCCATGTGTTAGGAAGTTAGTACCAAGGCATATTTGCAGGTGGGCCTTTGGAAATAATTGGGTCTGGGTGAGGTCATGAGCATAGAGCCCCCATAATGTCATTAGAGGTTTTATAAGAAGAGGAAGAGGAGAGCTCGTCAGGCATGCTGGCTTTTGTCTCCTTGGAATATTCTTTTCCTATTCTATGATGTAGCAAGAAGGGGTCTCTCCAGGTTCCAAGCAGATATCAACGCTGCATTCTTGGATTCTGTCATCTAGAACCAGGAGCTATATAAAACCTTCACAGACTATTCTGTCTGTGGCATTCAGATACAGCAACAGAAACTGTCCTGGAACAGGAAGTTGGGAGCAGAGGCTGCATCCCTGGGAGAGAAGGGGAGCCACATTTGCATGGTCTCATGGTCCTGGGTTACAGTGCCAGAGGCAAGAAGCAGGCGAGCTCAGAACATGGTTGTGTAGCATCGCCTGGAGAGAGATCTCATGAAGGAGAGGAGGCTGGTGTTTCCTTGGGAGGTCACCAAGTGAAGGCTTTGAAATCTACAAAAAAGTACAAAGATGGCAGCAGACTGGGAGACACCATTGTCTCCTTGGGTCCTGCTTGGAACACCAGGAGCGGATGCCAAGTCTTATCTGCTTACACTGGAAATGGTGGAAGGAAAGCTCAGGGAGTTCTCTGAAGGCTGTGGTGCATTTGGTCCTGTCTATCACAGGCCATCCATGGTAAACCGACAAGGCCGTGAACAGTCGGCACCAAACTGCCAGGAACACCAGGTCCCAGAGCGTAATTTTAAGAGGATGAAAAAGGCCAGGCTGGGACCATTCCTTAAGGGTGTCTGCCGCAGCCCCACCTACTTGACTTGTTGGCCAGTCCTGCTGACCTCCGAGGGCTGCCTTGCATCACAGGATCCAGGCATCATGGGCTGGATGGGCTGACTCAGCAACAGCCTTTGATCAGAGGAAGAGAAAATGGACATAATCGTCAGTACCTGTGATGCTTAGCTTGCATTGTTAACCTGACACCACCTAGTCTCAAGGAAGAATGGTCTACATTGGGCTGGCCTGTGGGCATGTCTGTGTGTGTGATGCTAGACTGAATAAGTTAATTGCTGTGAGGGGAAAAACTCTCCTCACAGTCCACTGTGGGTGGCAGCATTCCCTATGCAGGGAGATCTGCGTGAGAGTGGAAACGGGGCTAAGCACAGGCAAGCAAGAGAGCATGCACACGCTCATCTCTCTGCTCTTGACTGTGGATGTGAAATGACCATTGAAGTTCCTGCCTTGACTTCCCCACAGTAATGGGCTGTAACCTGGGGGTGTGAACCAATTAAATCCCTTTCTCCTCCAAGTTGCTTTTGGTCATGGTGTTTTACCATAGCAACAGAAATGAAACTAGAACAGCACTCAGACTGTGCCCACAACGGCAGCACTGTGAGCCCTGCGGGACCCTTCACGGATGAGCCTCATCCTCCCCTCCCCACTCTGCTCACAGCAGACCCACAGTGAGTCATGTCCCTGGCTTTAGGATCCCAAAGTCTTCCCTGTGGCCTTGTTAGCTGAGATCAATTAGGACACCCTCTGCCTCCACTGAAGGTGGAAGGGGTAACTGGAAGGAGAAGCACAAAGGAACCCCCACAATCCTCTCAACAAAGTGGGGACTCATACCTGAGCTGCCGATCATGGCCAAAGTCGGGGCTAGGTTGGCACTGACTGGCATCTTGGGAGGCGGCTGCAGCTGTGGTCAGGCTCAGGCCTGGAGGGAGCACAGGCGCTGGGCTGCTGATCTGGGATGGCAGGCTGCTCACTGAGCGTCCACTGGCTGGCATTAGTTGGGAGTTTCTCATTGGCTTCAGACCTTGGGGCAGCTTTAACAAGAGAGAAAGCTCAGACTCGATTCAGGTTATTACTCTAGGGAAGCCTTGACCTGCCTACTCTGGTTTCTCACCTAAGTTAGGGCCTACTAACTGTGCACTAAACTGTTTGTATTCTGACCATGTTCCCCATTAGACTGTAAGCACCTTGAGACTCCTGAAAATCTCATAGGCCTTGAACAGTGCCAAGCACTCAGTATAACTAAACTATTGAACTGAATTTTTTATTTTTTTTTTTTATTTTTTTTTTATTATTATTTATTTTTGTATGTATATGAATGTACTGTCTGCATGTAGGTTTGTGCACCCGTGTCGTGCAATGCTGCGGAGGTCAGAGAGGGTTTCAGATTCCCCTGGAACTGGAGTTCTCCTGGAACTGGAGTTACAGACGGTTCTTAGCCGCCATGTGGGTGCTGGGGATCGAACCCGGGTCCTCTGCAAGAGCAGTCAGTGCTCTTAACCGCTAGGCTATCTCTCCAGCCCTTGTTTTGTTTTTGAGACAAAGTTTCCCTGTAGCCCCAGGACTTTAGTTTTTACAAAAACCTTTTAGTGTCTGTGTAAACCCTTCCTTAGTCTTTCCTTTTCCAAAATTACTTGGATATTCTCACCCATTCATTTTTTCTTCCAATAACTTTTCAAGGAAAAAGACTGAATTTCAAAGTAAAACTCTTAAATTTGTACATAGATTAAACTCTCTACTATAAGTCCTTGGTATTTCTAACTTCATGCCCTGATAAAACGTTTGAAAAACACTGTGTCTGTCTAATCATATGTGATTTTCTTGTCTTTCCCTAGACAGCATAACTAGTACCACAGGACTGATGTTCTGATTGGATATTATAAATCATCTAGAGATGAGTTCAATATGAAGGGGTCAAGGATGTAGTGTAGAGTGCTTCCATGGCATGTGAGAAGCCCTGGGTCTGAACCCCAGCGTCAATAAATACACAAACAAATAGGTAAAATGTAGTCTACAGGAGGATGCGTTCAGATCCTGTGCAAACTCTGCACCACTTTATATAAGGGGCTTGAACACCCTCGGGGTTTGGCATCTGTGGATGGTTCTGAGCCCAAGCTCTGCAGATCTGGAGCAATGCCTTTACGTATCCATCCTGCACTGTCTGTTATCTGGCCAAGCACCCAGATTTTCTACTAGACTAGGAGCTGCTTGTTGTCAAGGACCCCTCTGATTTATGGTTGCTCCTCAGTGAACAGACATTCACTCAGCAGATTATACTGGAGCTCTAGGGAGCTGTGTGAATGAGAGAGCTTCAGGAGAGGCAGTGCTACATGCCTCTAGGCTGTGATCTCCTAGAAGCAGGGCTTCAGGACTTGATTCTTCCTGGTTCAAGTGCCATTTGCCACAGGTGACCCAGTCAGATTACAAGGGCACTGGTGGCCTATAACAAGCAACAATGGCTGAAAGAGAAGGCTTCCACAACAAATCTGGATGAGCAAGGCAGTCCTAGGGCAAGGGACAATGAACGAAGGTGGCTGTTCACACGGATAATGGCCAAAACCAAGAGGAAGCAATGTGACTGAGGATGGGTGCATAGGGATGTCTGGCCATCAGTGTGGACGTGTAGGATGCTCTTCCCTGTCTCCAACTCCTTCACTTCTCACTCCCTCTGTCCTCCTCTTCCCCATTATTTTCTTCTCAAGATAAAGTCTTGTTACAGAGCCCGGGTCAGCCTAGAACCCATGATCCTCCTGCCTCGGCCTCCCAAGTACTGGGATTACAAGTGCATACCACGCCTGGTCTCTCTAATTTGAACTCAGTATTAAAACTGAGGGTATCAACTGAATGGTATCTTCAGAGACAAGAACATGACTAGGCATGGTGGTCTACACCTTTAGCCCCAGCACTTGAGAAGCAGAAGCAGGCAGATCTCTGTGAGACTGAGGCCAGTCTTGTCTACATAGTCAGTTCCAGGCCAGCTGGGGATACAGGGAGATGCTGTTTCAAAAAACCAACCAGCCAGGCCAGAGTATCACCAATTTAATGGCTGAGAAAGAAAATGTGGCTTTGCAGTGAGTAGGATGTACCAGAAAGTGCCAGCAGAAGGATGGAATCCTCTGGGCATTGAAGGGAAGAAATGTCTCAGATTGCTACAGACATCAGGCCCCTCTCTGGCTCCTACTAGTAACAACTATTTTTTATGAATCCTAATGAAGCTTACTTCTAGGTGCTGCAAAGGTCTTTTAATACAAACAGAGACTTTCTCTAACTCCCCCCCCCATAGAATAAGGAGAACATATGGATGATGATGAGGTCGTTCTCCAGCTTAGTATTTTGGAGCCAGCTGTTAAAGAGGTATTCTCTTGATAAAACGGTAAAAAAAAAACTGCTTCTTTAATTGACTATGGACATAGAAACTGGAAAATGATTTTTCTCTATTCAGAACAACAAATAGCTGAAGTCTCCTTAAGCTACGACTTAAGCAAAATAATTATATACAGGAGGCTCTTGACATCAACATGGATTACTCTACCTATACCGGAGATGTTGGGGGATCCAGCCCCCCACAAACAGGTAAAGGCTCCTTGCCTCAAACACGGATAATCTTGCAGGAAAGAGGGCGATAAGGCCCTGCTGTTAAAGACCTGGTGAATAAACTGGGGAAGATGTATGAGACCACAACTTGCAAGCCATACGGATGGTCTCTGGAATATGCCAGAGAGATGTTACAAAAGGCCACTAAACACAATAAAACAAATATGAGTCTCCTTGGTGGAAGACAAAACTCCCCCCTCCATTCAGTTACCCCATTACCAGTCATCCTCTCTGACTGGAAATATCTGTGAAAGCTTAGTGGCAGCCTTATGTCTTGTTATATCCCATAATCCTAAATTGGCTATGGCTCATCTCCTTTGGAGGAATAACCACGGCTGATGCCACAAGCTCATCCTCCATGATGGCGTAGGAGATGTTAATAAACCACAGACAACAGATGACCCTGTCATACTTAACAGAAAAATTAATTCCAGGACTAACATACCACCAATACATCTGGTGTCTATATGAGAGGTAAGTTACCAATGAAAGGTAAGACCCGCGCAGACTGCTACCCTCTTTAACAATCTAAGAAATGCTTTAAATACCTATATTAGTCCCAATTGCGATTGCTATCATTAGTAGGACAAAAAGCCTATAGCTTATACTGGTTAAATACCTTATATCTAATTGCATGTGCTATCATTAGTAGGATTGGAAAGGTTATTCCGGACAAGCTGGCAGCCCATGAAAGAAAACACCAGAATTGACAGAGACCAAGACAACAGCTCCAGAGAAAGTAGACGGTTTTGCATCTCATCCACGTGTGCCCCTTTTTCTAAGCCGAGGGAAACAATCTGCGGAAGAGGAGGCCGGTAGAATGTAAGGGCTTGCGATTGGGGTGAAAGGTGAAACTACAACAATATAGACTGGACACCATTTGATCAACGTGATTGAACAGACAACCCCTCACACCCCGTGCTGATGGTGGGACCCATGATCTGTATGGGTTTTGGCACAACTGCTCGCAAATTGGTTTTACATGAGGTATGCTTGTACTCATAAATCACTTATTGTTAAAAACAAAATAAAACAAAAACAAGAAACCAAAACCCCACAAAGATGCAGAAAAGTTATGGAGAAATGCATGATCTGGGATGGGTAGGGGTGGGGGCGGGGTGAAGGGAAGGGGATATACGCCTGACCTGAATTGGAAAATGAGGTAATAAAAACAAAGCAAAGCAATAAAAAAAAAAAAAAAAAAACAACCAGCCAACCAACCAAACAAACAAACAAAAACCTAAAACACCCCCCCCCCCATAAAATATAGGGGTTGAAGAGATGGCTTGGTGGTTAAGGGCACATACTGCTGTTGAAGAGGACCCAAGTTCAATTTCTAGTACCCACGTTAGGTGGCTCACAAACACTTGCAGCCCCAGCTCCAATGGGATCTGACACCTCTGGCTTCCATGGGACACAGCACTCAAGTACAAATATACAACTAACATCTCTCTGAGATTGAGGCCAGCCTGGTCAATATATAGTGAATTCCAGGCCAGCTGGGGCTACGGGGAGAACATTTCTCAACAACAACAATGATAACAATGTAAGAACTCAACATACAGAAAGAAACCAATACAACTGAAACCTTCAAGATGACTTTAAATTTTTTTAATTTATTATTTTTTTTATGTGTATGAGTGTACTGTCTGCGTGCAGGTTGGTGCATCCATGTCGTGCAATGCCGTGGAGGTCAGAAGAGGGCGTCAGATTCCCCTGGAACTGGAGTTAAAGATGGTTCTTAGCTGCCATGTTGGTGCTGGGAATTGAACCCAGGTCCTTTGCAAGAGCAGTCGGTGCTCTTAACTGCTGAGCCATCTCTCCAGCCCCCAAGATGACTTTAAAAATAAGTGAATGGCCTAATACCATAATCTTTCCCCAGTCCAGAGAACAATGTATATGTTTCCAGAACTGAACAGCTGCAGGAGTCAAGTGTATCTTAGGTACAAGAGGTGTCTACCCTAGAGACATGGACAGAGATTGAAGGGCACAATACCTGGGTGGAGATCACATTCGACTCTCTGAGCAGGTGCTGGTTTGTGACCTGGGTGGAGGTGATCTGTCCTGGAAGTTGAGAGCTGGCCACTAGCTGGGGCTGAGATCCTGCAGCAGGCCTTTGTTGTAGCTGCTGCTGAGCCTCGGGCCTCTGGGCACTACTGAAGCTCAGGGACACAGCTGGCTGCTGCAGAAACATCTGGAAAGAGAAGCAAAGTGCCTATGAAGTAATGTGCTTCATAGATATGCACCTTCTTTGTCTTTCCTGCTTCTGGCAGAACACTGGAATGCCTCATATGCCTGGAAGCAATTCCCTGACTCAGCTGGCAATGAGTGTCTATCGTGCCCCCAGCATTGGGCAAGGCATGGGACTTAGTGGCTGGGTTGGAGAAACACTATCCCTGGCTTGCTGAAGGTCACAGAGAAGTGGCTGCAGCCTGACTACGAAAGAGGTTTTTTTTTTTTTTTTTTTTTTTTTTTTTCGCATTTTTTTTTTTTTTTTTTTTTGACAGGGTCTCACTGTGTAGGTTTGGCTAACCTGGGACTTGCTATATAGACCAGGATGGCCTAAATTTCATAGAGATCTGCCTTCCTCTGCCTCCTGAATGCTGGAATTAAAGCCATGCATCACCGTGCCTGGCTACTTGTCAGTTCTTATCTGAGCATGGTATAGATCATCTAATAATAGCAAGTTGGCTAATGGATGGCATGGGGTCCATCACACTCCAAGTAGGACTGGGTCCTATGCTTGACTTTGAATCTATGCCCAGTGACCAAGATTTGCACCCATCCATATTGCCCTTCGGAGCTTTTAACATAGTGTTCTCAGCAGAGGTGGGAGATCTGTTCCCCGTAAGCACGTGACTCAGGCTTCCAGTCAGGAAAATAAGAGCAAGGATGATATAGGCTTTAAAGTTACATGTCAGTATTTTACAATTATATTTTGTTATCTGAGATGTTTCAGACATTTAAGGCTGTGATACGTTATTAGTTTAAGAGAGTCTGTCAACATTTATAAAGAACACTTAGGTATTCATGAGAATTTGGATTTAGTTCAAACAATTGTACCATATAAACTTGACCTTCATATCTATAGATTCTTTATCTTCAGATCATCCAACCTTGAATCAGAAATACTTAGGAAAGAATTGTATCTGTAGCAAACCACATCCAGATTGTTTCTTGATATTATTTCATAAAGAATACATTAGAAGTACTTACATAGCACTTATGTTGTCAGAGGTCAAATAAGCAACCTAGAGACGATTCAAAGCAGGGCGCATCCAAGTTTTGGGCATTTCAGGGCCACATTGGATGAACTGTCTTGGACCACACAGGATGTCTAGTTTAGGTCATGAGACCATACATACGTTTATTTTGTATGACACGGTGACATGACATTGTTAACTACAAAGTTAAAGTTCAAAAACTGTGTGATCCAGTTACAAAAAAAAAGTTTTAAAAAACATCTCTTAATGTTTTAAGTAAGTTTATGGCTCTGTCTTAAGGCCCATTCATAGCTATCCTGGGGTGTGGGCTGGACACTTTTGATTTAAAGTATGCAGGAGGATGGCGCCTATTCTGTGCAACGCCATTTTACAAAAGGGTCCTGAGTGCCTGTAGATTTGGTATTTCTGGGGACCTGGAATCAGTCTCCATGGGCACTGAAGGACAACTGAATCTTTTTTGTTTGTTTGTTTGTTTGTTTGTTTGTTTGAGACAGGGTCTCCTTATAGTCCCAGCTGGCCTGGAACTCACTCTGTAGACCAGGCTGGCCTTGAACTCACAGAGATCCACCTGCCCCTGCCTCCTGAGTGCTAGGATTAAAGGCATGTGCCACTATGCCCGGCTTAAAGACGGTTCTTAGCTGCCATGTGGGTGCTGGGAATCGAACCTGGTCCTCTGCAAGAGCAGTCCGCACTCTTAACCACTGAGCCTTCTCTCCAGCCCCAGACTGAATCTTACTTCAAATAGTTAAGTACTTATGAAGGTTTTATTTCTTAGACATTTTAAATTTTCTGTGTTGGTTTTTTAAATTATTTTTATTTTATGTGTATGAATGTATTGCCTACACGTAGGTGCTGTGTCATGCAGTGCCCTCAGAGGTTGGAACTGGCGTTTCAGATGGCTGTTAGCTACCTTGTGGGTGCTGGGAATCTAATCCAGGTCCTCTGCAAAAGCAAATAGTACTCTTAAGTGCTGAGGCATCTCTCTAGCTCCTTTTGTGTTGGGTTTTGTGTTCAGATACATGAGATACTAAAGTATTGGCTTTGGGAGTTAGTGTGGATTATACACAATTTGTTCAACTTACAAATAATTGGACATGGATTAAAAAAAACCCAAGTGAAAGCAGTGCTACTTTAAGGACAAAGTAGACTTGCAAGAAAAATGAGATCTGTAGATTGACTCTAAAACAGCTTTAGTAATCTTAATAATTTAGCCAAAGGCATGACTCCTTCTTTCAGCCTACACTCCTCTTGGGCATTGAAAATATCCACTGGTAATCTCTGTTGTGACTCCTGCCATGGATGCCCTGTTCCATTCTAAACCTTAGCTTTGTGGCCTTCAGTAAGGGATGTGCTTCTTCCCAGCATGTGATGGATTTCACCTCAGTTTCACACACTGGCAAAATGCTCATACACATAAAAACAAATAAATTTAAAAATTCAAAGTACTTAAGATGCAGTAAGTTTTGAATAGATGCTAGGTGATAACAATATCTTTAAAATGAAAGAGATCTCTGCTCCTTTGACTACTTAGGTATATAAAGATGATCTGATAAAGGAATGAATGGAAAAAAAAACAACAACCCATGAACAAGTAAGTAACCAAGTGAAACTTGTTGCTCCAACCCTCTCTGCTAGTGCTACGCAACTGCTTGGGGTGCTCCTCTGTCCCATCTTTGTATGTTTTCTGAGGACAAAAACTTGTTTTATAAGGCAGGAGAGATGGCTTAGCGGTTAAGACCACTGGTGCTCTTTCGGAGGACCGCAGGGCTCAATTTGCAGCACCCACATGGTGGTTAATAACTGACTCTCTAGAATTCCAGTTTCAGGACTCTGACGCCCTCCTCTGGCCTCCGTGGGCACTGCATGCACGTGATGCACTTATATACATACAGGCAAAACACTCATGCACATAAAATAAAATATTAAAAACCCCTGTTTTATTTACCTTCACAACCTCTGAGTGCTCAAACAAAAACCCTGTACAAAGTTTCTATTGGACAGTTAGCTGATTGGCTGGATTGATGGATGTCTGAGAGAACCAATCAAGGAGCATGTTATTTGCTATTGCTACAGGTGTCCTTTTTAAGGCATTCATTGGAATAGCCAGCAGAGGGCGCACATGATCCTTTGAAAAGGCCAGAGGCGGCTTTTTTTTTCTGACTGGGAAGAGCAGCTCTGTTTACAGGCCAGCTGGGCTCACGAGCACCCTTCAAATGGACCTGGGAGCAAGCATCAAGTGTCTCAGTGGACTTTCAAAAACGAATTCATAAGCATAGATAGTCCCACTGAAAGGTTTGAACCAATTAAGTCAAATAGAAAAAGTCCCAAGGGTTGCAGTAAAAGATCTGGGTGGGGAATCCTGGTTTTCAGCTGTACACAAACATCTGTGCTTGTTTTTCAAATCACCAACAGAGCAGAATATCTGCTCTGGCTTAAGAAGCTGGCTTTTTTGGAGCTGGAGAGATGGCTCACGGATTAGGAGCACTGGCTGCTCTTCCAGACAGCCTGGGTTCAATTCCCAGCACCCATATGATGGCTAACCACTGCCCATAACTTCAGTTCCAGGGGATCCAACGGCCTCTCCTGACCTCCATGGGCATTGCATGTATGGGTGTGCTTACATACAGGCAGGCAAAACACTCATACACATTTAAAAAAAGAACTTAAAAAAAGAAGAAGTTGACTTCTCAAAAGGGCCCCTGAGGCAGTTTATCAAAAAACAAAAGAGCTGGGCGTGATGGCATGGCGCATGCCTTTAATCTCAGCACTGGAAAGGGGGAGGCAGGCAGATCTCTATGAGTTCAAATCAAGCCCCGCCTGGTTTACAAAGTGAGTTCCAGGCCAGCTGGGGCTAAAGAGAAACCCTGTCTCAAAAAGACAAAGAGGCCAAAAATACCAAAAAAGCCAAATCCAAAACAAATAAACAAAAAACCAAACCCAAAACAAACAACAAACAAACAAACCAAAAAAACCCCAAACAACTCCGCAGTTCAAGCAAGAAATGTTTTCAAGAACAAATGAACTCTACACTTACATGTGATTTTTCATGATTCATATATGCTTACTTTTACAAATTGCTATTATTACAAGGACATCTCAGAAATACACAAGACAGACAAACAGGGCGATGAAATCCTGTGGCTACGTCATCATTGGGCTTCAACAACCATCAATGTGCTCGTACCTCAGCTGTCTTCCCTCTCTTACTGGTGAGGGGTACAGTCATTTTTGCTTGCTTATTTTTACCCTTGGATCAGTTTTTGGTAGGCTTTTAAAATGTATTTTTTTTAAGTCTTGTGAAAAAAAAATAATAAGAAGGCAGACTGCTAGGGAAAATGTCCTCAGCTCTGATTATCTGTAGAGTTCCAGGTTCTTTGGAAAATTCCACTGTGAAGATAAGGTCATAGGAATGAACCCAGGGGAGGCATGCACCAGAGGGCTCAGTTTCATAGGAAAGCATGCACCAAGGAGCTTGGTTTGCATGGCTCCTTGTAGATCTTAGGTGCATATATACTTTGGAGGTTCACAAAATGTGCTTCTCCTGAGGGGAAGTCATCTGCTTTACAACTGGGAGCAAAAGCAACAACGTTGTTGCCTGTTATTTTAAAGTCTAGCTCTAATGTTGCAGAGGCAGGAAGTAGAAAACTCCAGGCACTGGCGCTGTGGAGGCTGTTCATACGCCTACCCTGCCTTTTAGCACTTTCTGGTTCAATTTTTCCCTTCCTGTTAGTATAAAAATTCCATTAAAGTAATTGAAGTGGGACAAGTTCACGGCTACAAACCAGGCTCTGGATCTGTGAGAAAAACACTAGCCTTGGGAAAGAATAAGTAACAAGTAGCTTTTTGCTAATTCGACAGCTTGATGGCCTTGTTTAATTTCAATTAAGGGCCACTGTGTCCACACATGTCCTTGTAGGGATGTCACTGGGGCTGGGGAGAGAGTAGAAGGACTTTGGGTGTAGCCTGCTGAGGGATGCTTTCAGCTACAGAGGGGTACCTGGGGTATGCGCACAGGTCAGGGCCTATCCTAGGCTGGGCTTCTCTGTGGTGAGGGTGCTATGCTGGAGAACAATGGGGAAGGAGTAGCAGGGTCCCCCAAGGGTCCCCCTCATCTCCCAGTAGAGCTGATGAACACAGGAAAGCAGTATGTCTAGAAGGTGGGGGTTCCCTGGGTAACCACACCAGCAGAATTAAGTCCTGGCATGTAGTAGCTGCCGCGTGTCCAAGAGAGTATGTCTGTCACCAGTCATGAGCTGGATCCTCAGGGGAGTCTGTGTGGCAGGGATTGGGGATAGTGCTGTAGCCATTTTCCCGAGGTGTCTCTTCTGTTCCTGCTGTCTTGCTGAAGTAGCTGCAAATGCTTAGGGCTCTAGAGCTGGACTCCAAGATTAGGTACAATTATATTTGCAATTACAGGCTAGGCACAAATGATACACTTGTCAACACAAACAGTCCTGAACTGAAATATGTAAAACCCGGTAAAAGTAATCCATGTAACTTATTCTTGGCAGAGATCCAATATATGATGACCCCCCCCCCCATAAATCTCAAACTAAAAACACACAGTCTTCCAAAGGATTCCAAGAAGTGCATGTTGGTAGCAATGAGGCGTCATGGAGGGGCCAGCCCCAGCTCCCTCGATGCCCCCTCGAGCTGTAAGATGGGTAGACGACTTCCCATTCTACATCTATCAGAGGAAACAGAGAGCAAGGGTACCTCCATCTCCCTCTGATGGTGGCCTGGTCTGGGTGTTACGAAAGGGATGCTGTACCAGTGCTGTCAGATCCAATCTAGGCCCCAGTGGATCCCTACAAGGCAGTCAGATGTCAGCTTCCTGAATGAAAATTCAGGTAGGGCAGAAGGCAGAAATGTACCTCACCCATGAGGGGTGAGGAGAGGAATACTGTGGGAAATTCAAGTTTGGCACTGAGTGGATTTGCTACATGCACACTGCCTGTGGAAGTTTCTCTGTGTCTTCAGCATGCTGGGTTCTGTAAGGCAATGCACATGGAGCTGGGGGAAGTGCTGCCCAACTGGAAGTGGCTGCTAAGGGCACAGGGGCTCACCTGGACACTGGAGCCCTGGACCAGGCAGAGCTGCTCCTGGATCCTGAGCAGCTCTTGCTGCTGCCACCGGATGTTGGCCTGCAGGGTCCGCGTCCTCTGCTCCAGCTGCTCCTTGATGGTCTGGAACACGCTGAACTGCGCTGGAAACTTCAAGGTGGATTCAAAACAACCAAATCAAAGTCATTTCACCCTGGCAGCAAGGCCTTTTCCCCCAAGCTATCACTCCCGAACATGTCCCTTTCCTGATCCGTTAGCCATGCTCCTTAGCACCCCTGAAAAGCCGCTGCCAGCTCCCAAGTGTGCAGGGGCTGGGGACCAGGGCAGCGTGTCCCAAGGCTCCCCAGCTAATCTTCCTCAGGCCAATGATGACAGCAAGATCCCCCACCCCAGCCATTTCTCCACTCCCCAGAACCTGTAGGTCTGCTACAGGTTGGGTGGGCAGCCCACACAGTCAGAGCACAATGTTTGTGAACTGAAATTACAAAGTTGATCAGGTGGATAAATGATTTGGAGATGGTGTCAAAAGCAGAGCATATGAGATTTTTGTTTCCTCACCTAGGGCAAGGGACCTTCAGAGGTACCTCTGGGTCCCATCCTCCTAAATCTGATCCTGGTGTTCTCCTAGTGGGCCTGGACCCTCCTCGCCCCCTCACCTTCTCCCAGGCCCACTGGTCACTGCACAAACCCATGCAGGAAAGAACTAAGGAGAAGAGCAAAATGTCCACTTGATGCTTGCTTCACTGGTAGGGGGATCCTATAAGACGAACCATTCGTGTCTGTTTTGTATTGAACAAGTCTCCCCTGGTTGTTGACCCCTCAATCCCTTCCCAGAACTGAGGGTGGCTTTAAAAAAACTCTCACAAATTATCTGGTCCCCTCTTATGTGTCTGTCTGTGAAGGGGTACTCTCCCTGTCTTACATGTCCACCTGGGCAGGGTGCTCTCCTACAGCAAATGAGAAGAAGGATATTGGCATGGCCTTCCTTGGGCACACAGCCCCCACTCATCCCCTTTCCTTCCTTCCCTCTCTCTCTCCTCTCTTTCCTTCCTTCCTTCCTCCCTTCCTTCCTTCCTTCCTTCCTTCCTTCCTTCCTTCCTTCCTTCTTTTAGGGTGAATCTAAGAGTTTTTTTCAGCCCCAACCACAGTCCCGTCTCAATGACAGGCACTTTGGCATCAGACTTCATTAAACAGAAGATTCTGCTGCTACACAGGAGTGGGAAAAAAATGCCTGTCTTTGTCCAGCTTGTTCCACAGAAATCTCTGCCACAAAGTAACTCAGCAAAGCAGGAAGCTGGGATTCTGAAAGAACATACTACTGAGGAAGCAAACACATTGCATCAGATATTTAATCTCAAAACAAGGCACAAAACCACTATGGTGGGTTCTACATGTTCTGGAAACATTTGGGGCTGCACCCCAACCTTTAGAAGGGCTGCCACTTGTTTAGCTTTGACTGGACATGGCAGAGGGCTGGCCATGTAGTCATCCGGAACCAGCCCTTGTATGTGTGTTTGTGTGGGAACCAAGGGCTTTGCATATGCTACATAAATGCCCGACCGCTGAGCCACCTCACCAGCCCTGACTGCCACTTTTCCATAAGAAGATCTACTCTAACTTAAGAGTATAAAGCAAAAGAGGCTTTTAGGAAAACCACAAGTTATCCAGACAACTACATCCTAGCATTGGATTTAACACCCTCTACCTTAGGATGCTACAATGATACCAAGAGGAATTAAGAGAAATCACAGAATCTCACCCTTTAAATTGCAGTGGCTCTGAAAGGGACTAGAAAAATCAGCAGAGTCAGCTCTCTGTATGCACCGATCAACCAATCTCCCAGGGTTATTATTTATCCCTCCCAGGGTTTTATTATTTTTTAAATAATAAAAGATTTTATTATTATTATTATTATTATTATTATTTGGTCTTTTTAAGACAGGGTCTCCTTGTAGCCCCAGCTGTCCTGGAACTCACTCTGTAGACCAGGCTGGCCTTGAACTCACAAAGATCCACCTGCCTCTGCCTCCCAAGTGCTAGGATTAAAGGCGTGCGCCACCATGCCGAGCTTTATTATTTTTTAAATGTGTGAGTATATGTCACATGAGTATAGATACCCATGGGGGCCAGAAGAGGGCATCGGACCTCCTTACATGGGTGTTGGAAACCGAACTTGGGTCCTTTGGAAGAGCAGCAATTACTCTTAATTGCTGACCCATTTCTCCAGCCCTGAGAAATATTTCTTAAAGGTTTTACACAGAACCTGTACAGAGCTTCTCTTGTTACTGTTCTCTGAACAATCAGCATAGCAGCAGTCTGTACAGCACTGACCTTAGACTAAACATTCATCACCAGAGTGATTTCAATACGAGAGAATATGTATGGTTTCTATGCAAATACAGCACTGTTTTACATGGGGACTTGAACATCTGTGGGAAAGAGGGGCCCAGGAACCCATCTTCCTGTCTTATGCAAGAATGGCTTGAACAATACAGTTGCTATCAAGGGTGGAGCATATCATAGACCAAGAACAGTAAAGTGAAGTTCAAAAAATGAAAAATTAGAATTCCCAAAGGGCCTTATACCTCCAGGTGTTACAAACAAGCACTTTTTGAGATGCACAGCCCCAAAGTTTAAGGAATTCTTATTTCTTCTGCCTTTGGATTGAAATAAATCCCTGATTTCATACCAAATGTGCCTTGGAAACTTGAAGAGGAAAAGATTTTTTTTCCCCAATGAGGCTAACGATGGACTATTTTAATTAGGAGGCTTTGGCTGAACAGCTTTTATATCACTACTCAAGCCAGACGTTAGCAAGAAGCATATGCTTGCGTGTGTCTTTCTTATTCCAGGAAAGCATTCGAGGCCACTTCTACAAGGGCATATGTTCTGAAATATTCCCATCAGCCATCGCAGCTCTGCACAAAGACACAGACAGCCAAACTCTGAGAATCGGAGGTGCTGGTGAACCGCCACCTGAGGCCCAGGCTCAGCTTGGGGCTAGGGATGGGAATAGCGCTAAGTTCCCATAAAGGAAACAAAGTCCGAGCTCTAGGCTCAGCAGGGGGAAAGGCCCCGGTATCTGAGCAACTGCTCCCTGTACTGCAGTGTGGATGACCCTGGCTCAGCCTTTTGTAAGGCCTCAGGCAGGAGTGTTTCATAGCTCTTCCCTAAAACCATACCTGACCCTCTCTACTGTCAGCCACCTTTTTATCTGCCAGTCTGTTACCCACCCTTTCAAGGGACAGCTCAAGGGATGTCTCATTAAGGAAGCCATCCTAGGCAGACTGTTTTCTTACTGGTTCTGCGAAAGCACCTGCTCTGCCGTGGGTGTTTTTTTTCCCCCTGGCAATCTGCCCACTTCTTGCTTTAACTCTGCATACTAAAAGCAATGATTGTTACAACCAGTCCTGAGTCCCTAGCCTCACTCATGAACTGACCCAAATAGGAACTCACTGAGTGTTATTGAAACAAGGAAGGACTTGCTCAGCAGAGCCATAATCCTTGTTTTAAAAAATTAAATGTGATATTTATAGCACCGGATTCGTAACTTCTAGATCCTCCCAGAATCTTGGTCTAATTCAGACAGACCTCCTCCCAAATATCATGGCCCATATGGAGTTATAAAAAATGAAAGGAATGTAGAAAAGTGACAGAGCGATGAACAAAGAGAACTTGGAGAATATACATGGAGGAGATATGAGTGGAAGTTGAGGACAGATGAGGAGGAAGGGAGGAAGGGCATGGCTGGACGTGTCCTACAAGGACCGTGGATAAAAGCCTCCACTCAGGACCTTAGTGGGTACTTACATGTACAATCCACAACACTACAAAAACATCCGCAAATTCAAAGATGTCCCACATTCTTCCCTGGGGAAGTGTCGCCCTTTCCTGAGTCTGGGACTTACCTGTGTCATGGGAGGTGGAGGGCTCTGCAAGATAGTCTGAGGCAGGAGCTGCTGTGAGAGGTCACAGGATGACGGGGAAGGCAGAGGAGCCTGGGAAGAGAAGAACCTTTGCTGAATACTGCTTCTGGGCTGCTCCGGGACTCAGACCCGCTGACCCTCTGTTTGATGGGTTCTCTGACTTAAAAGATACCTGTCCACCAGCCCTAGCATGAAGACATCTCTTTTCTGGCTGTACTGTGAAGAGCATGTTGTTAGAGATGACTTGTGGCTGGCGTGGGGCACAAGTGAGTTTTGAACCGCTTCCGGGAAGACTAAGATCCCATGATTCCTGTCGCTGTGTGTCGGGCTCCCTGCCTGAGCCTGCCAGCTCTGCTCTGCTTCTGTCTGCCCCTCTGTTCATCCTTGGGGGTGGGGGGCTGAGCTGCTCTTCTCTGGCTGGTTCATTCTCAGCACGTCTCCAAACACAGTCAGCTGTGAGCTTGTGTATGGCTCTCATCCTTCCTGATCAACATGAGTGCAGACAGGCAGATCGGCCCTGCAGCTATGTCCCTGGGACCTCATCTGGGCAAAGGAGATCAGGACAATATTACTAGTCACTTGGAATCTGTGGAGACTCTTGGGAAGTGAGCCAGGTCACTCCTTGCTCCCTGGTGACTTGGGTGGGCGGTGGGATGCAATATACACAGATGAGATCTCTACTTTAATAAGCTGCTAGAGTTTTCAGGAGAAAACCTAGAAGGCTCTTCAGAGGTTCTCCCTAGACTGTCCCTAATCCCCAGGGGCTGTGAAGAGCAGCCTGAGCAGAAAGCATCCCCCGGGCAGGAGCGGGAGGAAGTGGCATCAGGGAGATGCACTTGGATAAGAAGCCCCTGACCCAGGGCCACCCACCAGATGCTCGCTTGGGTTCTTCTGTGTCCCTGCGCAGACGGAATACTGTGTCAGTGATTTTGCATACCCTGTGGGACAGTCTGATACATGCACCAAGTTTCTCAAACACAGTCACCGATGTGGAACAGGGTTCAAAACAGGCGGACCCTCCCCCCAGAGGCTCAGGAAATATAACCTGGTGGTTGAAGCTTTGAGTTCAGTCCTTAAAATTTACTTCAAATTTGTATTCTACAGACACAGACCCATGCTCATTTTGTGATAAAATGTCTAAAATGAGTTGTTAAATAAATGCCTCGTCTTCGGAACTCCCGCCGTCCCCCTCTCCCCACCCCATCATCTTTTCTCTCAATCCCTAAGTGAAATTGATCCCTGGAAAGATGTGTAAGGGTCTGCGGCTTTGCTGCCCACCCACACAGCAGCCCTCCCCTGCAGAGAAGATCTGGATCTCACACATACCGGCATCGTGGCTGCCTGGCTGAGTCCTGCAACCGGTAACTCTTGGGGTAGCGTGGCTGATCTTGGCAAAGCTGTGGTGCTGTTCTCTGCCACCGGCTTGGTTGGAGTGGCTATAAGAAAGCAAAGGATGGCCTTCCTGGCTCATGAATATTTCTCGGCTGTCTCAGTAAAAGAGAGGACAATGATTGTGGTGTTTGGGACTTGGAAGCTTGGCTGAGGCCTCTGGTGAAGGAGGCCACCAATGGCGGAAGTTCTTAAGCCAAAACACAAAAGCCCAACTTGGAAGCAGGCAGAAGACACATGGGCACCTGAAGACTCCATCTCTACCACTTCCCTGATTAAACATTTGACCTGTGGGTCACCTGCTTCATGTTTCTGCTTGGCACAGCAGTGGTGCTCCCATAGTGTAGACAGTTGATGGGAAAGCAGGTGGGCAGTGAGGAGCGAAACAAGGAGCGGACACCATGGGTCACCTTTTGCTTTCTGGGTACAGATGGCATGGCCCATCTCAGTCTAGGGCCCTTCATGAGACTCTGCGTCCCCGAGTCTGATGGGGGTCCCATCCACCACCCATCTGTGGAACAGCACTCACAGGTGGGTTCTGACATAGCTGTGTGTGAGGACTTATGGGAACTCCTTGAGGATACTGATGGGGAGGGACTGGTGGGGAGACCCGAGGCTCCTATGTCAAGTGCATTGAAGTGCTGCTGAGGTTTCAGGCCTGAGTCCTTGTCCTGAAAAACACACAGACACACAGAGAGACAGAAGCACAGAGACAGAGAGACACAGACACACAGACACACAGAGAAAGAGAGAGAGAACATTTCAGCATTAAGATTCCATGAATGATGTGATGTGACTTTAGTTCTAAGTATGTAGAAGCATTTGGAAGCTTTTGGGACTACTGTGGCTGTCTGGGGACAATTCTAAATCTATTCAGGTAAAGCAGATACACACATGTTACCTAGACATTGCTGAGAGCTGATATAAGCTGCATTTATTTGTTCCCTCTCATCTTTTATTTATTTATTTTTAGGTTTCCCCCACTGACTCTGCATTCTAGTTTTCCATTTAAATCACCACCTCATCACCCAGAAGTTTGGCTTTCTGGGAAGAGAAAGATCAGGAAGACATAAGGTCCCATCAACACTGGTCTGTTAACATAGCCAATGAAGCAACTGCCTTTGAGCTGTCCCCGGCCCTTCCCACATTGCCTCTCATGGTTTTCTCTCTGCAGTCAATGGGCCGATGGTATCCTAGCTTTTGACCTCTAGCTCTTAACTAGTCCTGGCTTCCAGGACATTTCTACCTCAAACATCTCCTGATGAGAAAGCAACTGTGGCTGTCCATTCTCATCCTTGATGGTTTAGGTGCCATAAGTGTATGAAAACAGGGGTTATCATTTTTAAGGTGAAGAAGAAAACAATGTGATAATTCCTAAGTCCTGCCCCCCCCCCCAGAAAGGTGGGGATTGCCAGCATTCACTGAGCTATGACCACAGTTTCAGTTGGGTATGCAATCTCATGTATGTGGACCCACGTGCTATTCTATCTTTGGAGTCACGGCCCCAGTGAAGGCGTATGCTGCTGTGGTGTGTGTATATGTGCGTGTGTGCGCACACGCGTGCACGCACGCACTCAAAGAGAATTGATGCGATTGACACATAATCTACAGGCCTTTGTGTGAAACAGAATGACTGGATGTGCCTGCCCCTGTGGTGGGATATGTCAGCTGTGAGACTATGCTGCTTCGTGACAATCTCTTTAGGCAAGGCTCCTCCAAGGGTCCCTGGACCATGACTCTTCGTGAATGGCAAGCAGAGAAATCAGCCTGGGGTCGTGAGGGTGAGCACCAAGGCTCTTTCACAGCCATTTGGCATCACCACAAATCATATCAAAGCAAAAGTGTCAGTCAGTGACAGATTCGGATTTATAAAACAAATCGGTCCATCACTATAAACAGTTTGGGAAGTTTTATCCTAGAGCTTTTACTTAAAAAGGGGTTTCTTAACTCAGTGTCTAAGATTGTATTTGCATGCTGATAAATATGTATATTTTTATGGGAAGACTCAGTTGGGCTTAGGAGTCCCAAAAGATCAGGCACCTGAGCGATGAGTTTCCTACTGGATGATATACAACCATTAGACTTGTTCTTCGACTGTGGTATATGGTGTGTCTAACATCTGCTTATTAGCAGCTGAATTCCATTCTCTGACATGATACATGGTGTGTTATGTGAGAAAGCTGGGTAAGAGACACTTCTCTAAGCAATGGCAGCTGTATCATGTCAGCATGCAGGTGACGAATCACCGTATAACCCAGATAGCTTGGCGGCGGGTGAGCCTCTGCAGACACTGCTCTCTGATCTTTAAAGGTGATTTCTCTTTCCAACTTCATCCTCAATGGATGAGGGATGTTTTTGGTTGATCGAAGACAGACTGAGAAGTTGAGCTTTTCCTGGTGCTGTCGAGCCTATGGCCAGACTGAAGTCTAGATTCTGGATATCCTAGAATTTGAAATTCTTTACTTTCAAGAGGTAGTCTACATTTTAACGTAACTGAAAAAGTGTTTTGTCCTACAATTGGTGAAAGAAATCCTTATTTCATAGACTGATTGGCAGTGTTTTCTCTTTCTTAAAATAATACTGGCTCTTCTAGAGGATGGCTTCTTAGCTTTAATGAAACGCAGCATTCTTTCCTTTCTTGCATTCTCTTTGTCTTCTAACATTTGTGTGCCTACTCTAAGAATCACCTTTGACAAACAGGGCTCTGGTCTTTTTGCAGATGCTCTCCTCAGTTTCCTTGCACTGTCTGAAGAAAAGCCTGGCCAGGTATAACTGAAGAACTCAGGGTAGGGGAAAGATGGAGGGAATGGGCCTTGTGGACGGCAAGACCTTTTATATACTATACTATACAAAGTTGATACCAACATGGTTATTAACTAAGGCCCCATGGGTCAGAACCAAACAACATTGAGGGGCTGGGGATATAGATCAGTGGGAGAGGGCATGCTTTGCATAGACCCTATCTCCAGTACTACTGAACAAAAACAAACCGATGCGGAAGCACACTAGGGACAGCCTATCTGAGGATGCCCAAGACTTGGACACAACACAACATTTGGACTAAAAGG
The DNA here is from genome assembly GCA_009823505.1 of Rhizomys pruinosus. Lineage (NCBI taxonomy): Eukaryota > Metazoa > Chordata > Mammalia > Rodentia > Spalacidae > Rhizomys > Rhizomys pruinosus. The sequence continues at coordinate 1,005,898 of VZQC01006244.1, read as the reverse complement.
GGCAGGCGTCCTTGAATCATTCCACATTGCAGTGGGTAATGGAATTACTCCCCAGCATTTTGTCTGTGGGAGAAATGCAGAGTAGGCTTTTAATAGCTACTGTTGGAAAGCTGGGAGGTTGCCAAGCCCTTCCTTGAGTCAAGAGCCTGTCTCTTAGTCAGCTTTTCAAGAGTGCCCTTGGCTACCTGCACTTCTTTGTTCATCTGAAGACTGTCAAGGGTTAAAAAGAAAACATCCTCTATGGGGCTGGAGAGATGGCTCAGCGGTTAAGAGCGCTGACTGCTCTTGCAGAGGACCTGGGTTCGATTCCCAGCACCCACATGGTGGCTAAGAACCGTCTTTGATTCCAGTTCCAGGGGAATCCGGACATCCTCTTCTGACCTCCAAGGCATTGCACGACATGGGTGCACCAACCTACATGCAGACAGTACACTCATACACATAAAAAATAATAAATAAAATATTAAAAAACTATAAAAAAATCCTCACTCAGTAAAGGTGAATGGTTCTGTTTTTATTGTTCTAGTGTTCATCATAACAATCCACAGATGGCTGAACCTAGCTGATCTTTGCTTTTACTTTCTGGGAAGGGATGCGCTCACCTTCAGGGCTGAGGTGCGCATGACTTCTGCTGGTGGGTTTTCCAAAGCCAATTCCTGTCTTCTCTCCACCCGGACATCTGCATAACTGCTTAGAAAAGAGGAAGACCACAGTGGTGTTGGGACATTTCATTACAACAGTACTCAAACAGGGACATGGGATTTTCCATGTACCACCCACTTACAGAGCAGGCAGCACAAAGGAGCTCATGTGTGGCCGGCTTGGAGAACTGAAGTTCATTCCCTACCGAATGCCATTGGATAGACTCTGATGTTATTCTCAAGATATTTTCATTTCCAACATGTTTTTTTATTCCCCTCTCTCCATTCTCAACTCTTCCCTGAAATCTTCAGATATAATATTTAAAACAGACTTTCATCTCTGGATAAGCTTCTGCCTGTAAATAACTAGAAGCTTTTCTTAAAGCATTCTCACTCTGGAGGTGTAGATGAGAGATGGACACAAAGGTTTCCTAGTAATGACATTTCTCAAGACATTTTCCCTCAAACAAACCTAGAAATAGCCAGACCTAGACCACTGTTGAATTTAGGGACTAACTGTCACTACCATGGGTAAACTCACACAGGGTGGTCATGCCAGTAACCCTGCCTTGCCCCTCACCCCCACCCCATGTGGAACTGCAGGATGGAGAGAGGACTAGGAAGAGATACTGGAGTGTTTGACACCTTATTTATTTGCTCACTTTATATCTCCATGGTCTCTGGGTTAGTTTTTCCCTACAATTTGAAGAGGGGAGAAAGGCGACTCAGGGTCAAGCCTGAAGTCCAAGGTATGGGTGATGTCCTCTGTCCCCCATGGGGAGAACTCAGGCTGTATGGCAGTGGGTGGCTGGCTATGATGCAACCAGTCACTGGCTAATGAAGCCCTAGGGCATGAGTTAGGAATATACAGCATGCTGCTGGACATGGGCATAATGGGATAAAGTGGAATTAGGGTTATTGGTTGAGAAAAGCCTGCATTCTTCCTTTCCTTTCTGTACACACTAAGCAAGAGTTGATTGGCCTGTTGACTGTTCTATATGTATAGGTGTGTGTCCATCTTTATCTGTCTGTTATGTACATCATCCCTCAATATCTATGGAAGACCAGTTTCAGGATCCCCCTTGGCTACTGAAATCCACAGATGTTTGAGTTCCTTCTGGGGTAGTATTAGTACTGTGTGCTACTAACAATTAATTATCATCAGTGAAAAAATAAGGGTAGTATTTACAGATCACCTGTGGACATCCTCCCACAGACATTAAGTCGCTCTAGCTTCCTTCTAACAATGTAAATGCTATGCACATAGTATACTGAGTAGTAAGAAGAAAAAATGCTTGTACATGTTCTGTATAAATGCAACTTAAAATGTTCTCCATCAGTGGCTAGTCAAATATATGGGTAAAAACCCAGTTGATATAGAGGGCTGACTATTAAAATATTCTCTCTTCACTTCTCTTTCTTTCTTTCTTTCTTTCTTTCTCTCTCTCTTTCTTTTCTTTCTTTCTTTCTTTCTTTCTTTCTTTCTTTCTTTCTTTCTTTCTTTCTTTCTTTCTTTCTTTCTTTCTTTATTTCATTCATTCATTCATTCATTAATTCTTTACCTCAAACCTATTTTTTTTTTTTCTTTTTTTGAGTCAGGGTCTTACTCTGTAGCCCAGGCTGACCTCAAACTTGAGATCTTCTTGCCTCAGTTCTAAGACTACAGATGTGTGCTACCATGCTGGCCACAAAGGCTCTTTTCTAGTCCAGCTTCAAGCTGACTTGTATCCTTGGCATTTCTGTAGTGGGATCAAGGACAGATAATGTTTTTCCTTTACCTTTGAGAGTTGGGACCCTACACAGGACACACCTATACCACGCTGGATTGCCACCCTTTGAATTCCTGCTCACCCACCCTGAGTGGAGGGCTCCACAAGGCCACCAGGGACCCACAGGGACACAGCTAGTCTGGTTTTTCTCCCAATACTGCCTCAGTTTCAAGCAGGGGTTTTAAAATCATTTTAAAAAGGAGTATGCTTTCGAGTTATTTAGAGGCAATGTTTTAATTTTCGTCTCAAAAACAGCAACAAGGGGAAGCTGGGAGCTGGGTAGAGATGGGGTCAGTGAGGCAGGAGCTTACTAAGTGACATCCTGGCAGCCGAGAGTTCACAAGGCTTTCAAAGGGGCCTGACTAAAAACTCAGAGGGAGTCTTAACCCTGGAGGGAGAGAGCTGGACATGTACCTGGCCAGGGACTGGGCGCTGAGTATCCTGCTTGCTCCAGATAACAGTGGAGGGTTATTACCTAAGACAGGACATACCTGATGTGCCCGCTGAGCTTCCCCGTGTCTTTAGAGGCCTCACCCACCCTTCCAGGCATTGTAAAGACACGCAGAGTGGAGACCCGCATGGTACCTGACCACTGAATGTGTGCACACGATGAACTCGGGCTTGGAATTCCACTGGTGGTAGGTGATGTAGTAGTGGGTCTGCAGCCAAATCCACTGCTGCCCTTTGGTCAGAAACCGGTAGCAACATGACTTCCCTTTGCCAAACTGCATCACTATGAATAGAGAATGGATCTTGCATATGACACATGATGTGAAAAATGACCTCTGCAATGGTTACTACTAAAATCTAAACATTCGAGAAGATAGCATCAAACATGGCTTAGTTACCCAGTCGCACTGTACTTTAAGTAACTATCATACACTCTAATGTGCTTTGGGGCATAGGATCCTTGGGCTTGAGCTTGAAGCCTCAGGTTTATTAGGCAAGTGCTCATATCCATTACATTCAGCCAAACTGATGAATGCTTAACAGAACCATGCCCACACTTTCCCAAATGTTCAAAGGCTTAGGGAGCTCTCCAGACAAGGGACAGATTTTCATGCTGGGGTTTAATGAAGCCCTGGTTTTCTTAGGGGTTGTATTCATGCTGCAGGTAAGCTGTCTTTGGAGCTGCAAGAGTTGAGCAGAGAAGGGAGCACCCAGACACTGACAGCCAGTAACCAAGGACAGATTGTGTGGCTGTCACTCAGCAGATGAGCCTCAGTCTATGCAGTTCTAGAATGCGGAGTCTCATATGGGTGTCTGCAGCCCAAGCCTATGGTTATGTCTGCAGAAAGCACCCCTGGGAAGGGTATCCAGGACCAAACAGATGCTAATGGTTTATTAGCTCACACAAAGCAGAAGGATAAATTATGGATCCAAGAAAGGAGAACAGTTTGAATTTTATTACCACAGTGCCTGCAATTTAGCATCTCTTAATATAAACAGTTAAGAGAAATCTTACTTAGGAAACTAAAGCTACCGAAGCAGCCTTGGAGAGGCGGAGCTGCACAGAGAGCCCAGCAGAGTGGGGGCATTGGCTCCCCCAAGTGACTGGCCCAAGTTATGGGCAAGCTTATCAGATGATAAGTATAATTCTCTAACCTCAGTGGTTTCTCTATGCTAGAAGAGTCAGAGGCAGCCACAGGTCTAAAGCCTGCATGCTTCTCAAATTTGAATGTGCATACCAATCAGCTAGGGAGCTTGTGACAATGGATTTTCTCATTCCTTATTCCTGGTAGTGGGAGCCCGAGATTCTATAAGCGTAGCAAACCTGGTGTTTATGCACTTGGATGTGGACTATACTTTGAAGATCAGGCTTAATGTTTTAGAGATAAACCTTACATTCTGACTGCTTATCGGCTAGAACCCAAGCCTGTTCTTCCTTTAACAAGGACAGCACAGAAAGTTCCAGCAACCACTGTAGACCAGGCATCTACTGCACTGTCAATTCATTTATCTAGATCCATAGGTCAATGTTAGGACAAATGTTCTTGTTCAAAGCTGAGCTCTGGCACTTAAAATATGGTTGAGTGGTTAATTCTTAACAACTCTCTTTGTGAAACGAGAGGAGGAGAGTGCAGTGTATAATTCTCACTCTCCCACACCACGGGGCCTACACTACATATGTTTGCCAGAACACTCCCCTTTTCTGTGGCACAGAGCCTTCCATCATCTATGGAGAGGTCCTCCTGAGCCCTCAAGATCTTATACACACCCACTTCCACATACCACCAGCATCTTGCAGTCATCTATTTCTCGACTTCTCAGTAGACCCTGCCCTAGAGGGTAGCAAAGAGATGCTGGTCATGCATACTGGCATCTCTTAGACAAGGGCCTAAGGGAGCTCTTACTAGGAAACTCAGGCTACAAAGCCATTGTCTTTTAAGAATGTTGTATCTGAGGAGGAGAGAAGGCCAGGATTGACCCTGTGGTCAGAGACCATGTCTGTTGACTAAAGAAAGGGTATGTGTATTTGATATTTTATCTTTCAAATGCATTACATAGCCCAAAAGAAATTCTATCCTTGCCTTAATTTTTTTATTAGGATTAAAGAACATGCTTATCTGGATGACAGTGGGAAGGTTCTGGGAACTATGATAAAGCCGACTCCACGCGAAAGCAGGACACGTGGGGGTAAACGCAGAAAGGACCCCAAGCTTATCCCCACGATCACTGCCCCGCAAACAAAGCCCTCCCCTGCTTGCAAAGAAGTCAAGTCACAGGCAGGCTGCCAGAGGCCTAGAGTCTTGCTGTTTGGTCCTTTGCAAGTACAGGACCCCTGTCTGGGCTGGTGAGCGGTACTCACAGTGTTGGTGGCACCTGGCCAGGAGCTCCAGGTCGTCAATGTGGTAGTAGTCATAGCCTGAGGTGCCGAGGACTTCAAAAGGCAGGTAGCCTATGATTGGAGGGGCTCTGCAGGAGGACAGGGGAATTCATGAGAGGAAGGCGAGACTCATAGGTTGGCTCCAACATTCAAGGCCACGGGTCTGTGACAGTTTATGTGTTCCCATGGAAGCCTCACTTCTCAAGATGGGAGGAAAATGTTGCAACAACGGTCAGAACCAGAGAGCCCATATTTTTCAAAGAACCTCACTTATTTTGGCACTTAGGCACCCCATTCCCTTGGCATAACCCAGCCCAAATGATATGAAAAATCTATTGATGTTGAATAATTAAAAACAGCAATAGATGGGGCAGCCCTGTGGCTAAGTGTAATGAAAAGTTAAAGGGTGGGAGGGGGGGGTTGCTCATTCTTAAACTATGAATAATGCTACAAAAGAAAGCAAGACAATTGTGCTGAAAGCAAAGGGTGTGGAGAGAAATCAGAGAGGACACCCCCCATCCCCACTACATCAGCTTTTGCCATACAGGAAGTGGAAATAGCGTAAGGTTGGGAGCATACGGGAGATGTCCTGGGGTTGAGAAGCAACCAGAACTCAGAACTTAACAACAAATGGGACAGACATGGATAGAAGAATATCCATCTCCCCCTTGGCTGTGAACAGCCTTTCCTATTGCCCGGAGTCCTTCCCCTTCTATGGACCAGGCTGGACTTTATTCTCTCAAGCAAAGCCTGGCTCACGCAAGTAACACTTGAAAGGGACCCAACTCAAATATGTTTTTCTTTTTACAAACCTGTGATCCAGAAATAAAAATTTCCATTCCAAGCTATGCCTCGAAGTGAATTCCTCTAAAGGTTCGTCAACTATGCACATTTCCTGTATTGGAAGGGGAGAAAAACCAGCATGTTGCTTGGGGGGGGTACCAGATGCTCACCCTAGGTTTATTCAGAAGGGATACATGGTGGGAAACAGAAGTTAAAATTATTCTGAGTCAGTCTCCAAGTCATGTTGGACCAAAATTTGTCATCTGTAGCTAATTTCGGTATTAGCTGATACTAAATTTATTTCACAAACTGGGGAAAAATATCTAGGAGCCAAAATGTTCCGCCACTCCCTTCCCATTATCTGGAAATGTGGTAAACATGTGGAAGATGACTTTTCATCTGAATTTGAATTACTAATTTATTTCCATCCACATTTGTGCCAGAGATGTCAAGTGCAACCACAGAGGACAAAATACAATAAATGGTCATATTTTGGACTCACAATCTGAGCCACGGCTCATCTTAGTGGTATAATTTTGGTGCAAAAGACAGGAAGACTTACAGTTATCAAACAGCAAACATGTCTGTGGACTGAATAATTGGTGTTGTCTTCAAACAAAATACCTCACAGGAACCTGGGGCTTGGGATGGGGCACATGGAGCAGGCACAGAAATGAGATATTTAAATTTTTTTAAAACTAGGGACTTCATTGTAGTTTTGTTTTCTCCCATAAAGACAATTAATCACATGTAACCAAATGGGACTCTATTGAAATAGGTTCACACAACGATATCGCTGTCAGGAACTTGCCTTTAAGAACTGTGGTGTTGCCAGACGCACAGTGGCAATGAAGCAGACCTCCTTTCCTAGGGGCACTCGGCAGGGTTTTGAGAGATTGTTGTCAAAGCCATTACAGGAGGGGGTAGGCACTGGGAGAGAGGAAGACACACAGGTTATCTTGCCTGGTGACAGCAGTCAATGCTTACTTGGCACCTACTGTTGGTAGATACATAAACTCTTGGCAGCAGTGCTTGCCAATAGTTTATGTATCTACTAACTCACTCCATTCTTACAACTACTTGATAAGGTAGGCATTCCTATTATTACCATTGCCCAGATGAGGAAAAGGAGACACGTGGTGTGTGTGTGTGTGTGTGTGTGTGTGTGTGTGTGTGTGTGTAAGGTCATCTTCCTAAAGGCTGAGCTTGGAGTTGAGTCTATACCAGTAACCACTCCACTCCACTGATCACTTCTACTAGCCATACAGCACTTGTTGCTTGTACTAGGGAGACTCCTCTACAACATGAGAAGGCCTTCCTTCTGCAGGAAGGGCCTGGGTGCTCACTTCCGGTGCTGTTTTAAGAGTGAATCCATGGTCAGACAGCATTCTGATATGGTCCCAGGGAAAGCAGTGGTGCTGAAGCTTCAAAGACACCACTCATCCCTAGCCTGACACACAGGGATTCAAGGGCTTTGGCCTCAAACTTCACCCCAGGAAGCCCAGAATGATGCAAGGCCAAGGAGGCAGTGGGATTCGGGGAGTCCATGGACTTTGGGGAGCCCAGGCTTGGATCTGGGATCTCTTCCCAAAGCACGTGTATGGAAGGCTTAGTGCTTGGTGCTGTGGGAAGTGGTAGACTCCTAGAGAGACAGTCCCTACTGGGAAGGCTTTGGAATCCCACCTTGAAAGGGGTTGTGCGAGTCTGGTGTCTTCCATCCTCTCTCTGCAGCCATGAGGTAAGCAGCTTTGCTCTGCCACGTGTTCCCTGCTATGATGTGCTTTACCACAAGCCACAAAACAACCCTTCAATGGACTATAGACCTAAATCTCCAAGACTGTGAACCAATGTAACTTTTACTTGCTGCAGTAAGAGAAACCTTGGTAGCATACAGTGTCATCCAGAGGTCCACAGTGCCACCAGCACTCACTACTTCCATACCTTGAACAAGTAACTGTGCCCCCCGCCCCCATCCTGCTTACTTTTTCTCAGAAGTCTAGGAAGACATTACTGCTCTCATTTTAGAGGTGAGGCCTGGAGAGTCTCTACTAATTAACCAAGGTTTCTCAGAGTGGAAATAATGAAGCAGGTGCCCACAAGTCTTTGGACTCCATGTTCAGGCTCTATCAGGGAAAAAAGGGCTTGGATCTGGGTTCATGTCCACCAAGCTGTTGGGGACCAAGCTCTTGGTGCCCTTCTGGCATATACCACTTGGCATCAATGGGGTTTTCCCCTGAGGGCCACCATATCTATTTTCAGGGTGTCTTATGGATTACTAATTGACCTTTTGGGCCAGAAAAGCTCTATTATCTTTAGATTGAATTTTCTAGGTAAGGAAATGAACCTGGTTAAGTATGAGAAAAAGCCAACTTCTACAAACATGACTTCTCAAATCCCACTATGTAGCCTGTTCCCTGGGACCTCTGATTTGGGTGCTTGGGTCCAGATGACATAGTTCAGAAATGGAGACACTGGTATTTCTCAGAGCTCTACTGATAACCACTGTGTAGCCATGGCTGAAGACCCTTAGAGCAAAGAGTCACATTTCTCTTTTAAAAATGTGGCTGGCACTATGGAAAGCAGTGTGGAGAACCCTTGGAAGACTTGGAATGAACTTGCCACGTGACCCAGCCATACCACTCCTGGGCATGTACCCACAGGACTCATCTTACCACAAAGATACATGCACAGCCATGTTTATTGCAGCTCTCTTCACAAGAGCAAGGAGCTGGAACCAACCCAAGTGCCCCTCAACTGATGAGTAGATAGAGAAAATGTGGTGCATCTACACAATGGAGTTCTATGCAGTGGTAAAGAAAAATGACATCATGAGCTTTGCAGGTAAATGGTTGGAGGTAGAAGATACCATGCCGAGTGAAGTAACACAGTCCCAGAAAAACAAACGACGAATGGTATCCCTCATCTGTGGATGCTAGCACCAATTACCTAATTGTATGGCAAACCGAGAAATGTCAATGTGATCTGAAAACAACTGTGCTCTTATATTGTAGAATCCCTTAAAAAAATAAACACTAAAGAAAAAAAGAAGAAAAAAAGAAATAAACCTAAAAAAAACGTGGCTGGGTACAGCTGGCCCTCCATCCTCAAGGCTTCTGAATCAGCGATTTGAACCAACTCTGGGTCCAAAGTTTTCAAAAAAAGCCATTATGTCTCTACTGATCATGTACAAATTTTTCAAAGTCATGATTCCCTGAGTAACATAGTATAACCACCACATAGAATTTATTATACTGTTAGGTGTTTGTAAGTCATCTAGAGATGGTTTAAAGCATATTGAGGGTGCTTGTGGGTGATAGGAGGAAGTGTATAGCTTTTTTAAAGGTGAAATGCCTTTGTTACATTTTATGAAATTTGATGTCATACACTTTTATGTTTAATATTCAAAAATTTTAAGCCATTTCAGCATTAAGAATTTTATATTACAAAGTCAGCTAAGAGATGCTATAGCTTTATTTGCAGACTCAGCTAAGTCAGAATTTCAGCATCTTCACTGACTGTGGCTGAGGAGAAGACTTTGAGAATGGATCTGGATGTGAGGTGTGGATGGCATTAATGCCTGCAAGTCTCTGCAGACATGCTGAAAGGATGTCAGGGGCAGGAGATAAGCCTGGCAGTTCTTGTAGCCAGGAGCCTTATAAATTCTGTTACCTTATTCATGCCAAAGTCTGACCACGTAAAAGCTCTGACAGAAAAGTTGATTCTATATAGAATTTAGAGTAATAATATGCATTATTTTATACAAGGGACTTGAGTATCCATGGCTTTTGGTATCTGAAGGATCTGGGAATCAGCTCCCACATGGGTATTGAAGGGTGACTGTGTAACCTGGGCATTCTGAGCTCACAGATTTCAATATCATTATGTCTTCCAATTTAACTGAAAACATAAGGAACATCAGAAAACCAAATGCATTTTAAAATGAAATCTGCAAGATTATATTTTTTATAGATCTGTAATGATTATATAATGTGGTCTTCTCTCCACTAACATGAATAAATTCGTTTTACCAAACATATTCTCTGAATTCACTCACATAAATACTAATAAATGTTTCCAAACATGAATACAAAGTGGGTAAAATAAAAAATAGTGATCTCTAGAGAGTTTACATCTGTCATGAGGTAGCTTAAGATGATTGCAGATTTGTTTTGTAGGGCAAGCCAAGAGATTTATCAAGGGGAAAGAAAACAACTCCACATAAGGGAAGGTCTGCACATGTGAACATCTGTGTAATAAAAAGACATTTAAAAATTTCCCAGATGTGAAATATTCTCTGCTTGAATCAAAGAGACTTTACCCAGCCAGATAATGACCTAATAAAAATTTCCTGACTCTTTTTAGAACATCAAGACCTTGAATGCAGACTTCTGAGGACTCCCTAGGAATTTAAGAGGAGGCCCCTTTCTACCTCTAAGTGATGTATTTTGTTCGAGCCATCTTTTGCCGACTAACTCATGTGTTGTCACCTCAGGGCCTTTGTCCTGACTTACTGTGAAGAGAAGAGGCAGAAGAAGATAGAGGGAGACCCAGGCTTAGGTGTGTTCCTTCCCCAAGAGTAGAGGTCAACAAGATGCCATTAAATGGGGTTTGACAGACCTTGTTCTTGGCCTGGCTGTCTCTGAGCATAGATTTATGTTTTTTTTAATTTAATATTTATTTATTTATTTATTTATTTATTTATTTATTTATTTATTTATTTTTGGTCTTTTTGAGACAGGGTCTCCCTGTAGCCCAAGCTGGCCTGGAACTCACTCTGTAGACAAGGTTGGCCTTGAGCTCAGAGATCCGCCTGCCTCTGCCTCCCAAGTGCTGGGATTAAAGGTGTGCGCCACCACACCTGGCATTGTTTTTTTTTTAATATAACCACAAAGACTTTAAAGATGAAAATCCCCCAGTCCTGCCTCCAACTGCCAAGGGGATTTTCATTATTGCTTACAGCCTGCACTTGATCAGCTAGTTATTTTACAGTTGAGCCCCAAACTGAGCAGCTTCCTTTTCAAATAAGCTTTTCTTACCAAAGAAACTTAAACATCTGAGGGCATGATCCAGAGTGATAGACAGTAAATCAGGATGAATGTTTTAATAGAGGCCAAATGGAAAACCTTGGGGGAACGTGGAGGGGAGGAAGCTCCTTTAAACACTGCTGGTTGCGTTTGAAATGACTTTTCACTCACAGCATGAGACTCTTCCCATGTTCCAGAGTCAATATGTAAGCACACTGCTCCCTGGGCCTTCACAGTCATATTTAGCACTTATAAGAACTCTCTGGCACTTCAGATCCCAAGGTAGTTTAAAACCATTAATTAAGGATTCAATTAGTTGTTTCAATTTAAGTAATAGAAAAAATACATCTAATTACAACTGGCTTCCTCGCCTCTCTGAAGGACTTGCCACTGTGTGCAGGCACGGCCCTGTTTTCTCAGGTCTCCCACACTTACCATAGAGAGAAGCGATCCTTTCTTGATCTATTTTTCCCTCTAGAGGCCGCTTACTCAAAATTGATCTTTCCTTGCCAAATGCTGAGCACCCAGGCTTCCCCATGTGGGAGCTGGGCCCTGCTTTCCATCTCCAGGCCTGAGCCGCTGTCTACTCAGCAGGGTCTCACTGTGTATTTACTGGATGACTTTCCTCAAGGGATGACCTTCCATTTCACACTCAACCTGAGCTTAAAGGCTTAGTTCAGGAAGAAAGCTTCTGGTCCTTGGCAGTTAAGTAGCACACGGGCTTTAGGATGCCAGGATGGCTTCTCTCTCATAGCCTAAGCTGGGGTTTCTGGGGACTGGTCTATTCCGTCATTTATTGGAGCATCTCCTATATGAATATGGTTCTGGAAAGCTCTGGTATTCAAGCTAGCTCATTGCTCAACTCATGCACAAACACTGGTCCAAAGGAAGCTTGGGCAAGATGGCCACTGTGAATCACATACAGCAGTCAGCACCACAAGACACAAACTGCAGATGTGCTTGTCATAGGCTCCTGCCTAGAGAGATGCTGGGTGGTGCAGCTTCGGATCTTCCTATTAAGACATTTGCTCATCAAGCCTTGAGCCCGTCATGATCGACTCTAATTTCAGACACTCTGCAAGAGTTTTGCCCTGGGCTAGTGTTCTTGGGAGTCACAAAATCAGAGCCCCAAGGTTCTATGGAGAATCAGAATGACTAATGGCTATTTCGTTTACATGTACTTGAGGTTGGTTTCCAAGTCTGTCCCGTGATGAAGGTGACCTCCCAAATGAGTCATGACAAGGACAAAAGATGGTTATAGAAGCAGGGAGATCTCAAGTGGCAGGAGAACGTGTCTCAGAGGGGTTCTGGGAGAAGCAGAATTAAAGTGAACATTAGTTGGCAGCAAAGGACCCTGTTCCACTCAGCTAGCAGCTCAGTCAACATAAGTGAGCATTCTCCTCAGAGAGGAGCTGCTGACAGGCTGCTCACAGAGACTAGGGAAAGCAGGTGACAAAGTCTACAAGGAAGTGAAAGATAACTTTCTTGGCACTTCTTGAAACACATGAGAAACAAAGTTGATGGGTATCTAGGAAGTCATGACAAAGCAATCAGTGAGAAGATTTGCTCTGACAAGGAGGAGGTTTCTAAAGCCCAAGTTTAATAGACAGCTACAGACTATACAGTTTTGGGTCTTTAAGAGGAATATGATTTCCTGCACATTCACACCCCCCCAGTCATGAAGCGCTAATTTCACACTCTGTACTTTCTGTTTCACAGCATGTTTTATTACATGTGCTCTGAATAGCCAGATATTGGGGTCCTTGGAAGGCGTTAGCACTCCCGCCCTGCCGCTTCCTGGCCCAAGCACCGTCTGTCTACCTCTTTCCTTTCTGCCAGGTCTGCTTATCAGAGAGAAGAGTAATGTGGGGCAAGAAGGTTTAAGGGCCACACAGGAAAGTGGGGCTTTCAATTTGCTGGACTGGAAAAAACACCCCTCCAACAGGGGAACTCTATGTCTTACCTAAATCCTTTCCAGCCTCTGGTGTTCACTGAGTATTTTCAGGGGCCTGAGGACTTTGGTAAATGGTGTTAAGATATCCACCTGAGGGCTGGTGTAAGCAGGGGTGAATTACCTGTATATTCAGGAAACTGAACTTCCTCTAGAGGCCCACATCCTATTTGGATATTTTGGGCATGTTATTAATTACAGTTATAGACCATCTTGCGCAAAATGTTTCCCTACTTCCAGACTGGAGCAAATGGAAGACGTAGCTGATAATGTGTGACCATTCCTCATAACTCCATTCTATTTTTAATTACTTTATTATTTCTATTTTATGTGTATGAGTATAATGCCTGGATGTGTGTTTTAAGTGTATACATGTTGTACACCTCCCACAGAGGCCAGAAGAGGGCACTGGATCCCCTGGAACTGGAGTTATAGATGGTTGTTAGCCACCACGTGGGTGCTGGGATTTGAATCCAGGTTCTCCTCGAGAGCAGACAGTTCTCTTAATCACTGAGCCATCTTTCCAGGGCCATGACTCCTTTTTAATATGGACCTGAGAAGTCTGTGTGAGCCATGGCCTTGGGGAAACAGCCTGTTCTTTACTATGCTGTGAACCCCACCACCATCTGATCTGGTAGCTGGCCATCACTGGGGGAGGGCACATTGCTGCTTTGCTGGTTGGAAGGCATGCTCTGCTTCCTGCTCTGAGTGGCCAGTAATGGTCACATCAGACACTCTATTCAAGAGACTTTCAGACTCCTGCCTCTATTTCCTGGGAGCTCTGGTATGCATAGGCCTCAATCTCTTAACCAAGATATCTTACTTCATTCAGCACAGTGGAAAAACAGCTCGAAAAGCAACAGCCTCAAATCTAGGCAGCCCACAGTAATCCCAGGGAACTCATGGAACCAAGTGTTAGAGGCTGAAAGGCCTCAGCTTCTGCCAGCATTTCAATCTGGTTCTGTGGTTAGAGGCCAGTAGGTAAAATGAGGGCAGGGAAACTTTTATACTCTGGTGTGTGGTTTCTGGAAAGCCCAGGGTGGAATGTTTGCTGAGGGTGACCTATTTGGAACCACACCAGCAACTTTTGAAATACTGCGTCTGGATTTCAGTCAAAGGCACATTGAAACCCAAGGCTGGAGGAGGAGCAATGAAAGATTGCTTTCTTCTTGACATGGAATGATCAATCAGGACCTATCAAGTACCTGCTTGTGAGGACCCCCTAAAGCAAAGATGTCTGTCATGCCTTGAGAATCATCCATCTGATTTCTTCCCAGTCAGAGCAGTAGGGTGGGGATGTGGTATTTGGGTGTTTAGAGTTTGAGAAGGTCTTCTGGGCCCCATATTTAATTATGAAAGTGAAAAGATGGGATGATATGTTTGTCCAAAAGCATTTCACTTTTTATAAAACATCTGTTACAGGACAATCATAGTTCAAACAGACTCTTTTCATTTTAACTGTATTCTGGAACTAGTCAGTGGTGCAGAATAGAGGAAGATGGGGCATCTGGGATCAGTGGCCAACCCCACTGTTAACCGCCTGCCAGAAGCCTTGTTGGCTTGTGTCTGGGAAAGAACGGACACAAGGTCTCCAGCCCAGTCTGGATTCTCCAGGTGCTTTTACAAGACAGGTCAGAAACCATCCTCAAGTGAACACTTCTAAAAAAGATGACTTTCTTGTCCCATGTTCAGATTCATATTTCTCCACATATTAAAAATCTAGGTTAAAGAACACAAGTTCTGTTTCCAGTCCCCTTTCCCTGGAACATCGGTGGCAAATGATCAAGTCACAAGGAGTGACCAAGATGTGTAAATATTGAGGAAAGGGAAAATTCCATCTTACTCAAGTCTTTGGGCAACCGTTGCTGTATTTGCATTGCCCAAGGGAACAGGGGTGGTGGATGGAGGTGAACTGGGCATCATCTCCAAGTGACACCAGAAACTTCCTACTTGAAAGTATAATCTCATCAGCAAGGGCAAAGGTACTTCTGCTTCTCCCTCCTAACTCTCCTCCCTCTCTCCTTCCCTCCACCCTTGCCTCCCTCCTGTCTCATTTGCAAAGGTCAGAAAGCTAGAGGAATCTGAAGTGGTATCTGGGTCAGCAAGTAAGCAGACAGGATCCTCATGTATATAATTTAAAAGTCGTCAAAAGCCATCACAGGACCGGTATCTCTCTCTCTCCTCTGTTCTTGCTGACGATGGAACCCGGGGGCCTTGTCCATGCTACTAAGTGCTCTACCACGGAGCTACACTCTAGCCTTTATTTTTTTTTAAGTGAACACATAAGAAATTTCCCTACTAATGAAGGAGGAATCATGTGGCAGTTCACGCGTATGCTGTGTAATGTTCAGATCAGGATAAGCACAGGTATCTCCTCAAATACTCATCATTTCTTGGTGGTGAGTGTACATTCAAGACCCTTGTCCTAGAGTTCTGAAATGAAGAGTACATTATGGCTGCCTCTAGTCACTCTACTGGGGTAGAATGAAACATTAGAACTTACGTTAACTATAGCAAACCCATACATTTCTCTTTCAGTCCTTGGCTTTGTGTCCAAGGCCTCCCCATTTACAGTTCAGGACTCACGTCAATAAAGACTTTCTGACTTTGGCCGGGCGTGGTGGCGCACGCCTTTAATGCTAGCACTTGGGAGGCAGAGGCAGGCGGATCTTTGTGAGTTCAAGGCCAGCCTGGTCTACAGAGTGAGTTCCAGGACAGCTGGGGCTACAGGGAGACCCTGTCTCTAAAAGACAAAAAAATAACAAAACAAAACAAAAACAATTTTCTGACTTTGGTATGTCCAGCAGACTCAGGAGAGATACATTCTTCTGATTTATTTATTTATGTATTTACTTTATGTGTAGGACTGTTTTGCTGTATATATGTATGTTTACCATATGTACAATGATTGTGGAGGCCAGAAGATGTAGGATCCCTTGGAACTGGAGTTACATTGTTATCTGTCATGTGGGTGCTGGGAACTGAACCCAGGTCCTCTGCAAGAGCAGTCAGTGCTCTTAACCACTGAGCCATATCTCCGGCCTCCCAAGATACTACATTCTTGATTTTGAAATTTTAATGCTGCATGTTTATAGCAGCAACACTTTTAAAAAAAGTCACACATAATTTCCACACATTCTTTCAAGCAAACAAACACTGTCTCAACTTGAAGCAAAAATAAATCTTTGCTAGTTAAAAAAATATCCCAGGTATTCAGAATGAAGCCTGCCTATTTCCTTGAAACACTCTAAGAGGTGGTAAATGACAGAATACTTCAGTGTGATATTTGGCAGCTTCCTAATAAAAGTAGCAATGTAAATTCACAAGGACACAATTGCTGCTCTCCAGCCAATCACAGATTGCTCTCTAAATTAAGTATGCACACTGTTGACATAGGAGACCTGGGAGCAGCGTCCTGTAGTTCTCATGGTCTGAGGGCCAGAGTCCCTTTCCCCCCTGTGCTGTGGCCTCTCAGGATATGGTGTTATTGCATTATGGCCAACGCACACATTTTTAAGGTGTTCTGTCAAAGCATGTATAAGATAAAGGTTACAAACTTCTCTCTCTCTCTGTCCCTCTCTCTCTCTCTTTTTCTCTCTCTCTCTTCTGTGTGTGTGTGTGTGTGTGTGTGTGTGTGTGTGTTTATGTGCATGGCAGGGACTGAAAAAAGAGCCTTGAGCCTGCTATGTATGTGCTCTTACCAGTGAGCTATATCCTGGCCCCATCCTTCTCCTTTTAGGTGCACAGTTAAGTAGCGCTAAGCATGGTGATACTCTCCCACCATTCAGCTCCAAGACTCTTTATCTTACACAACTGAAACTGTATTCTTACTCAGCACCTCCCCATAAACCCCGCCTCAGCCCTTGGCAAATACCCTTTTACTTTATCTATGAATTTAATTATAACAGGTACATCATGTAAGTGGAATCACATGATATTTGCCCTTTGATGACTATTTTATTGCACTTAGCATAATGCTTTTCAAAGTTCTTCCATGTTGTAGCATGTGTCAGAATTCCCTTCCTTTTAAGGGTGAGTAATAATCCACTGAGGATATTACACAGTTTCTTTATCCATTCACACACTGATGAACACTTGGATTGCTTCTACTTTTTGGCTCTTGCAAATAATGCTTCTATGAATCCAGGTGCACAGATATCTCTTCAAGTCTCTACTGTCACTTCTTTGTGGTATGTATATACTTAGAAGCAGAAAAACTGGACCACATGGTAATTCAGTTTAGTTTTGGACACATTAGCGTATGCATTTTATGCCTAATCCACTCCACCATTTATACTCAATGATGAAGTTGCCTGGAAAGAGTAACATTAATCTCTAAGGGATAGCGTTTGATAACTAGTTGAAGTCTAGGACTTTGGGAACTAGAATGCTCCAGGCCTTTCCAACTGCATATTCTTGGACCTCAGGTCCACTGAATTAGCATGTTTCGGCACATCCCTGAGAATCTGCATTTTAGGAAGCATCACTACCCTGGAGTTGGCTTGATGCAGGCTTTTCTACAAGATGTCAGCTTCTTTAATCCAGCTGCCTAGCAAGCTACCATTTACTTTACTTCTATGTCTTATTAACATTTGTCTCATGCAGTTTGCCAAAACCTTTCAGATGAGTCAGATGAGACATGGGTAGGCCTTGGCTTCATCTTGTTTTGCTCAGACTTAGGGCCCAGTGTGGGAGAGTGGACCCTCCCACCACTTCCCATCATGCAGGGACCCAGAGCCCTGGATGGAAGGGCCAAGTCAACCGTGGAGGCCACTATCCAGGCAAAAGCCCTGGACACGGACCTGAAAATCGCTCTGGCAGGATTAGTCTGTTTAGCATCTCATTGAGGCCTTTTTTAAATGAAGCATGTGTATTTATTCAAATACCATGCAGCCAATGATCATTGGGGTGGAAAGAAAAATCCTGGTTAGCCTCAGCATTAGGAGACTGTTGCCATGACTTTGGCTGGTTCTAATGGAACCTGGGACTAATTTGGCAGGGCCAACAGACCCACACGGGTCCAGAGTCAAACAGTAGTAACAAAAGCACTAGAAGAAGTTAGTGATGTTCTCATCCTCTCCCTGGACCTCCCACCTGCCCACCTTCCCACCCCCTAGCTCGGCTTCCTGTTTCTGTTTTCCTTTGGGATTTCCCCTCTCCTCTTCTCTTTCTCCCCCACTCTCCATCAATAGCTTCTATTTTTTTCTTTACTTTGTTGTTTTATGAAACATTAGCTCTTCTAAACCTATCTGTTTTGTGTTGTGTGTTGAGGCCCACAGCAAATAAAATGCAGACCTTTCTCCCCTTGGCCCAGAACAGGAGGACCTAGTTTCTGAATTTCTGGGATCAGACCTGCATTGCCATTTTTCATGGGCCCAAAGTAAACATGAACATTTGAGTCTAGTTCAGAGTTCACGTCTCTGCTGTTAGGGGCTGGGCAATTAGTTGACGGGGCAATTTCAGAAAATAAGACTTTATTGCCTGCTTGATAATTTATCCAACATAGATTGCTGGCTTGTGGGGAAATAGCCCCTTTACTGTGCATCAGGGCCACAGTGAGCGAAGACCCACGAACCAGATCCATTAAATCGTGCTTGCAGGAGGAGTGCAAAGCAGAGATAAAAACGAAGACAGCACAGTTCCAGAGCTCTGTGTCAATGAAGGCCTGTTTGGTGGAGTATGTAGGCTGAGGCTGTTCTTTATTAAAAGTGTTTCTCACAGTATAGAATTATTCCATCTGATGGAAAATAAGTATACAAATAAATCACATGCAATTCACAGTGCCCAAGTGCACGGGCACAAACAGGTGTGTGAAGTGTCCTTGAAAGGGAGAGCATTAATGATCACACGCACAAATTGTCCAGGGAACAGAAAATCCAATTGCAAATATGAAAAGCACATACTCTTCCTATTCTTCCCCTAAGATTCACGGGACTTCATGGGCACGTTTGCATGATAAAAGACACTGTCGCAATTATAGGACAATTATGGCTTACCATTGTTGTAAGAGCGAAAATTTCCTACAAATTTTATGTATTCGTAAGTTGGAAATTCCTTTGGGTTCAAGCTGCCTCTGAGAAGATGGCAATAAAACTCTAAATCGTTGTCAGCTGGGCCGTTAAAGAAAGAGAAAGAGGAAGATGAACGTTACACAGATTCCAGACTAAACAAGTAGCGCTTTCATGATTTACTCCCTGAGTGCTCAACAGCCTTCTCGCATTATGCCTGACTGTCGAACCTGACTTTCAACCTTTACATGCACAGGGTTTTCTCTCCATAGCTCGTACACATTTTGCATTCTATACTTGGACCCAATTAGTCTTAATTTGCTCACAGATGTCTGTGGTTGGTTATGTCGGCATTGATTAGTTCTGGTTGTTTTCATATGGTATACTAAAATAAAGCTGCTTGTATAGAGCCACTCTCTTTAATTTAATCTTTTTGCTTTGCTTTGAAGTAAAATCAGATGTACGACAGGGCCAATTATGCATGGAAAATGGACTGAGGCTTGAGCAAATGCAAGCATCTTTGCTACCGCCTGCAATTGCGTATGCTTTGTTAAGTGATGCATGATAAGCAGGCATCAAGGCCTGCCTTCTATCCAGGTTGCTAAATATTTTGATAAAAACCTTAAAATTCCATAGAATTGCAAATGTATATAAATAACCAAATGACAGCCTCAGGAGGACAGAATATGAATTTCTGACCTAATTATTCAATTACCAGTTGGTTACTTGGTATTACAGAAATTTAACATTCTCCTGTTCTCTAAAATAAGCACACTATTCACTGAGTTTTGTCCTATTTATTGCTAAAAGACTCTCATGTAAAGAAGCAGCTCTTGTCACACATGAGAAACATGTTATTATTCTAAAGCTCTATGCTTTCAAATTTTCCACATAAAAGCTAAATGTCTTACATATTCCAAGCTCCAGTTTTAGCATTAAACTTAAAATATACCTCAAAGGATCTTGGAAATGTTCTGAGTCACGAGGAAAATTATTCTTAAAATTAGTCCTCCCTTCTTAATTAATTCTGACCTCCTTTTAAAAGTAAAATTCTCATCTTTGGATCCGATAGCACCAGTAATGTGAAAACTTACATTTTAGGAATTCTGGGGAGGGGGAATCCGTCACAAGCATATGGGAAGAAAGCATTTTATAAACTTCGGAATGTTCTTGTTCTGGGAGGAAATTTAACAAATTCTGATCCATGACATCCGACTGCAAAAGAAAATAAAAAGCAAAGGTGTATACTCCATGGAATGAACCAAGAGCAAAGGAGGAGACTGGGCATTCTTGCCAGCTCAGAACTGATTCTGTGCTTCCGTCAGAGATGGAAAGTTCAAGATCCGGTGGTCTGTGAAGACTCTTCATCAATCCCGCTGTACCCTGGAATTTCAATGTAAAAGGTTTTAGAGGGGTTGGGGTTGTGGTTCGGTGAGCTAGCACTTTCATAGAATGCTTAATCAGCACTGCAAATATATAAATAGCAAACCCCAAAGCATATCCCCCTGTCCCGAGAGGTGCCAAAGAGGCTGCAGAAGAAACATAAGAGCTGGAAGATGGAGGGAAAAGCTGTGGAGTGACATCTGCCAGACATGGCATGCTCGTTGCACCCAGGAACTCACGGTACCTATGGTGCACACGATCTGCAGAAGATGGGCTATCAGCATCCCACCATGGAGGGGGCTTTGGGAGGCCCACCCATCCCCGAGGAGCTACTGGCAGTCAATGGTTTCTGGGTGAGGGGGAGTCATTTTATTCAGAGGTGTGGCCACCAGCGGATCACTTTTACTCCAGTAATTAATTAATTACTCCAGAGGCCGAAGCTCATGCAAACAGCCCTAGTTAAACTCAAAACAACACATACAACAAAACAAAAAACCAATGAGGTAGAAGGGACTCATAAGAAAGAAGAGTTCTGCAGGACTAAGAGGGGAATGAGAGAGGCACATGAGAGGTGAAATGACGGAATTACATTATATGGATGCATGAAATTATCAAGAATAAAAATAAAGGCTTTTCAAATGTTCTTTGGTATCCCCAGAAGACTGTTTCCAAATACCCTGTGAACACCAACATCCACAGATGCTGATGTCTCTTTTATAATATGGTGCAGGATTTCCGCAGAACCTATGGGCATCCTTCTGGATGCTTCAAATCATCTCTAAATGACTTATAATACCTTGGGCACTGTGAATATCCTACATGTACTTGTACCATTTAGGGACTAACGACTTGGGAAAGGTCTACACACGTTCAGTGCAGGCAGGATGTTTTTTCCCAGTTGTTTTCAATCTATAGTTGGTTCAATCTGTGGGTGGGGAGGGGTCCTGCCCTTGCTCAGATATGCTATTGTTTGTGGGCCTAGGAAAAAACTAAGTGCCTCCTCTTGCTTAAGAAGCCCAATTTGCCAACACTCCTGCCTTCTGGCCCCAGGGCAGCATGGGTAATGTAGAGCCCTGGGCGAGGCCAATCACTCATGTAAGTGGCCTCAAAGGGAACATCAGGGTTTTCTCTTGACCTTTAGGCCAGCAAAAAGTTTCTACTTCTTTCTTTCTTTCTTTCTTTCTTTCTTTCTTTCTTTCTTTCTTTCTTTCTTTCTTTCTTTCTTTCTTTCTTTCTTTCTTTCTTTCTTTCTTTCTTTCTTTTTTTTTTTGTCTCCCAGTAGCCCCAGCTGTCCTGGAACTCACTCTATAGACCAGGCTGGCCTTGAACTCACATAGATTCACCTGGCTCTGCCTCCCAAGTGCTAGGATTAAAGGCGTGCGCCACCACACCCGGCTCTGCTTATTTCTTATAGGTCCTTAACTGATGGAGTTGTATTTCCCCTCCTGAGTTCCTGGACAGTAGGACACTAAATAAATAGAAAATCCTGTCTAGGTACAGCTGTGTCCCATGGAGCTGCCTTGAAGTGAAGGGAAGTGGGTATAGGCTTCTCTGAGACAGAAGCCATCAGCCATATGGTTGCTGAGCTCTTGGGAGGGGCCAGTGTTATTGAAGTACACGTTTTAAATTTTATTTAGTTTTAAGTGAAGTAAGACCAGCTGTGTGTGGCAAGTGGCCACCATGCTGGACAGTACATGTAGGAGCTCATGGCAGAGAGAGAAGACCTGTACGGCCTTCCTTCTCATTTCCTTAAAAAACATATCCATTCCCATAGCTTCAAACACCACCTATAAACAGCCATAAGTTTGAATCTCCACCAAGCTTCTTTCAATGCCCAGCCCAACATTCCACCTGCCACTCAGATGTTCCCAGGATCAGAGATTCATAGGCATTCCCGTCATAACCCTATCTATCCCTTCCTCTCTACATCGTGGGTTCTCATCTCTGTAAATGGTACCACTAATGGGTACCTGGTCACCTGGCACACCGCACACTGGATCGTCCTGTCTCCCCCTCGCACTGTCACTTCTGCACCCAGATAGTTCCTTGGGCTGCCTGGCTTTGTTGCCTGTAACTCTCTCTGTTCCACGCCTTCTGCTTCCATTCTTCCCACCCCTGTCATCACCACCTTCAGCTCTCACTTGGGCGATGACATGACCAAATGGCCTGCCTGTCCTAATGCTGGTCCCTGTCCAATCTGTCCTCCCCAGGGGAGCTCCAGATCACAAGATCATCAGCATGCCTCCATGTCAGCAAGGCAGGCAAGAATCCTGAAGAAAGTTTAAACATTGGCTTGCCTCCTCTGAGCTGTGCTTTCCACAAATGCAAGAGGAAGAATAAGGATTTAGTGAGCTCATTGGCTTATGTTGCTGACAAAACAGTATACAGCAAACATTCTATAAATGCTAGGTGTGCTGAAGAAGCACTTATGGAATGAGTACAGCGGCAACTTCACTGCAGTGATGTTTTCTAGCTTACTCACCTATAGACTGGTGTCCTCTGCCTCCCTTGTGCCCACAGGAGCCTGAGAGCTTGTTCACTACTGTATCATTGACTTCCAGAAGATCACATGAACCAGCTTGATGGTCAGTCCCATGAGAAGTTAAAGAAGGTGCCCAAAGAACTGTGAGCATAGGGTACTAACTTCAAATGAGGAATGAATCCTTGCATGGAGTCTGGGAGGCAGGGCGGGCGGAAAGGCTGCTCCAAGCGGATCACAGCACACATTAAGCATGGAAGCCACATCTACTAAGCACTGCAGCACTGTTCTAGGAGCAGGGAGGGCAGGGGGCAGGTAAGAGGAGGCTGCAGAGGGTCCTGGCTTGAGGTACCAGGAGGACACTGAAGGCCTGGGCGACAAGGGGAAGCAGGCCAGTTTACAAGTCCCAACTTAGGACTTTCTGACTTGTCAGTACCCCCAAATTGATTCACATTCAATGGAAATTGCACTTAGAATTCTGAATGTGGCTCTTTTCTTGGGTGGGAGTATGATGTCTACTTCTCTGTAAAGTGCTGGGCAATGGTAGTCAGCGGCTGCCCAAGTTAGCCCAGCAATCTCAAGGAGAACCAATTCTCTCAGTAGTGTCCTGAGCTGCCAAGCCAGGGTATTCCCCAGCGTTTTTGACTTAAGATCGTCACATCTTACAGATGGGCTCATCAGAATACCACCCCACTGTAAGTTGAAGAGCATCTGTCCTTGCAATTTAAGGAGATCTCACTCATAGCCTGAAGAGTGGGGTACCAAAAAAGCAAGTCTAGAGATGCTCAGAGTCTAAAAAGAGACAGACAGGGAAGCGATGGAGAAGAAAGAGAGCCCAAAGCACTTCACTCAGTGCCGGACTCCAGCCAGCATCACTGAGGGCTCCTGGGAGTCAGATTCTGAGAGGAGACTGAGAAGAAGCCTTGCAGAGCAGACAAAGTCCCTCCCCTCCCAGAGCCAGCCTTTTTGTGGGTGTGAAGGCCATGGACAAGCTAGCTGCCTGACTAGAGAACAGGGAAGAATGGACTCAAGATGGCCTAGATTGGAGGTGCAGTTCTCACCTCTATGGACAGACTGCTGACACCCTCACAGCCCATGCCATCATCTTTCTGCCTGCCTTTCACTACCTTCCTTCTGATGCACATGGTATTATTTTAAACCCATTCTCTCTGTCGTTTTTAGCATATGACTAATGTTCACAGATGACAGTAGCCTTTCTTCTTAGAGATATTTCAGACATTCAAAAACCCTAGCTTTTCTTGGAGGGTGCCATATGAAGCTTTCCCCTGGAGTGGGTGGAGTTGACAGCCAGGTGACAGGCCTCCTGTCCTAGGTCCTTATGTAGAAGAGCAATGGAGGGCTGGAGGGCTATGGGGCACTCAAGCAACAGAGTCTGCACAGCACAAAGATGAGCAGATACAGACAAGGAAGGTGGGTATATGGGATGGTATGAGGATTATGCTTGGTTGATAAATAAGCAGGGCTCAGAACTGCATGCAGCCCTTGCATGCATTTGCTGCTTATATTATTACTATGATGTCATCTGAATGAGCTACAAACTGCCACAAATGGTGATAAGTCGAAAATTTAAACCCTAGTGTTGATGGAAGAGTAAATTGTATCTGCAGTGGAACTGTTTCTTGAATGAGCTGAGCTCCGTTGATTAAAATAATAGCAATTACAGAGGCGAGGGAGGGACTGCATTCTCTGCAGCCATCTTCCCAGCTGACTCATCCGAAGGAGCATTGCTCACCTGGGGGAGGCAGGAGCAGGATTTGGGAGGACAAGGTACTCTTTCTCACTTGTTGACAGACCTTAGGCTCATCATCCAGAGTTTGGCCCTACTCAGAGTTTGGCCCTACTTGGAGCTTCCAAGGGAAGTCTGTCCTGGGCTCACACTGTGCTGTTCCAGTCACCCTTCATTGAGCCTGGAGAGTCTAGGTATGAGCTGATGGCTGTGGACATAGTGCCAGTTCAATGCGCCCAGCAGCAAAGTGCAGTGAGCCTGGACTTTTTGAAAAGTGACTGCGCTGGATAGCTTTAGTGTCAACTTGACACACCTGGGTTAAGGGAGCCTCAGTTGGGGAATTGGCTCCATTGGATTGGCCTGTGGCCACATCTGTGGAGTATTGTGTTGATGGTCAAGCAGTGTGGGAGGGTCCAGCCCACAAGAGTGGTGCCACCCTGGGCAGGTTGTTGTGTACTGTATAAGAAGGCGGGCTGGGCATGAGCCAGGGAGTAAGCCAGGGAACAGCATTCCTCCATAGCCTGTGCTTCAGCTCCTGCCTCCAGGTTTCTGCCCTGAGTGCCTGCCTTGGGATCCCTAAGTGATGAACTGTGACCCAGGAGATGTAAGCTGAATAAACCCTTTCCTCCCCAAGTTGGTGATGGTCAGAGTGTTTTGTCACAGCAAAGGAAGACAAACTAGGACAGAAATTGGTACCAGGAGTGGGGTATTGCTGTGACAGACCTGACCTTGGTGTTTGGGGGAAGGATTGTGGAGGCATTTGGAACTTTGGGCTGGGAAGATCATTGAATGCTAAAGATCATTGCTGTGGAGCTTGGAGCAGTTTTGCTGAAGGATTTGTAGAAGATGGAGCCCTGGCTTGTGAAGTTTCTAGTTTCAAAGGGGAGCAGAAATCATCAGGACTGGTTAATCTGTGGGTTCTGGTCAGCTGGGGCTGAAGAATCAGCTGTAAGTAACAAGAGACCAGAACCTGAAGGGAAATCTTTGTTGTACTGGGACAATTGATGCTGGTTAGCTGGGGCTGAAAAATCAGCTGTAAGTAACAAGAGACCAGCATCACTGTGGTGAAATCTTCTGGGAAGAATTTCTTCAGGGTCAGCACACAGAAGCTGTGATCCAGAAGGGGCCTGANATATATATATATATATATATATATATATATATATATATATATATGCTATGTATCTCCCCAGTGGCCCTGCCTTCCCTTTTATGTGACCTGCTTTCCTGATATAGGAACTTGGTCATATATATATATATATATTCTACTCAATTTTGTACATTGTTCTGGCTAGAGCTTTTACCTGGAGAATCAACTAACATGAAATATGTTTTAGCCTATACATTTCTTCAGTTTTAGCCTATTTTCTTTGAGGGAACAGGGCTGTCCAGACTTGCATTTCTTTCTTCTGAGACACCTCCACCCTGCCAAGCTGTGCACATGCGTTTGTTTCTCATGTAGCAGCCTCATTTTTGAAGATGGTTTTTTGTTCAGTCAATACTTAGGCTCATAGTTCCATGCTCAGGACTGGGGACACGATTTCTGCCTTCGTAGCTCATCATGGTCCATCATGAGGCAATATCGCATTTGTGAACAGATCAGAAAAGGGAACTCGGATGGTAGCTTAAAAAATTATAACGGGAAACACAGACTGTGCCTGCTTGGGGCTGGTCCCAGCCAGACTGTTGCCCAATTCTGTCCTCCACACGCGCAGTTGGCTTTTCGTGCATCTCTCCTGAAAGTCTGTCATCCCAGAAGTTCTCTTTAGCCCTTGGCCTTCCAGAAGCATATGCTCACGTGCACACACACACACACACACACATGCTCACACGCTCACACGCATGCACACATGCATGCTCACACACTCACTGTGGCTCCCCCTTCTGCTTTGATTGCCTGTGTTCATTCTAGACACCAAGAAAGGCCAAACATGCTGGTTATCAATACCACTGAAAAAGTTTGATTTGATTTTAAATTCACTTTCTGATTTGGTCTGTTTTGTTCTTCTCTGTCAGACTGGGAAAGAAAAATCCAGGACATTTCATCAGGAAATCGCTGCATAAGAATGTATCATTTGAACTTTTATCCTATGAAGATGAAGGAAATAGAGAGACTTGAAGCCCAGTGGACATAGGAAGAATTCTGATTGCTTTTTATCCCTCCCTCACCAGTGACTTCCCCATCCTAGTCACAGAGGGGACTGAGACTGGGACCTGGGATGCCTGCTTGAGCAGAGTGTGGGATGGCAAGGCTCTGCTGTTGGGGACTATGGCATCCTGTTCCTAGCCCCCACTGTCCCCAACATGGCTACTTCTTCTGCAGACTAACTACCTTTCACTTCCTCATTCTTTCCATTCCCAACCACTGACCACAACCTGGGGAACTGTTACCTTAACTCTGTCCTCTAGAGAGTTGTGTAGTGGTTAATCACCTAGCTCTAGAGTCAGTGTCTAAATTCACATCGAAGCTGTACCTGTGCTGGCTGTGATTCTGTGGATAAGTGACTTGACCTCTCTGTCCTGCTGTTTCCTCATCTCCGCACAGAGGTACTGACCTTCCTCATGGGGTTACTGTAAGGATCGTAAAGACAACAAAATGCTGTTCCAAGTGCTTCACATGAATCAATACACAGAAACTTGATAAGTAGTAAATGATAAGCACTTGTTGTTAATGGTTGACTAAGTGGAATTTCTCAAATTGAAACCCTAAAGTAAAGACAACCTCACAGGTCTTTTGGAAACATGATATACTCCATACACAGGTCCTGGTCTCACACCAGGGAACAAGGAAGCACAAATTAAAGAAAAATGAACCAAAGGAGTTTGTAAGCTGCAATCAAAATCCTTGGTACCGGGAAGACATAAGAATGGAGAGGTGACCAGCTCGAGCTCCACAGAGCTGCCCACCCTCAGCACTGCTCTGTCCATCCAGCTGGGTTCCCAGACTTCCTTCCTATGCTAGAAAGAAGGAAGTAAGAGGGAATACCTCCCAGACTGACCAGCTGATTGCTGAAGGAGCCAGGGAGCTTCACACCCTCAACAGCCCTTGTCTTCCCACTGAAGGATGACCTTGCTAAGGCCAGGCAAGAAAAGCTAAGGGTAAACTGAAACTCAAGTTTCAGACTTCCCATCCTGGAGCAGAGTTCCACTGGGGCACTACTGTGTGTATCCGGGTGCAGGTCTCTACGGACAGACACTTAACAAGTGCTCACAAGGATCCAACACGACAAAGTGGAGTATGGATAATTTCTGGCTCTTCCAGGGAGAGTATAATTTTTATTTATTTTTGAGAGTATAATTTTTTAAATTTTACTTATGTGTAATATTATGTATGTGTATGAATGTACTGTCTGCATGCAGGTTTGTGCACCCGTGTCGCGCAATGCCGCGGAGGTCAGAAGAGGGTCTCGGATTCCCCTGGAACTGGAGTTCTCCTGGAATTGGAATTACAGACGGTTCTTAGCCATCATGTGGGTGCTGGGGATCGAACCCGGGTCTTCTGCAAGAGCAGTCGGTGCTCTCAACCGCTAGGCTATCTCTCCAGCCTCTCTGCAAGAGCAGTCAGTGCTCTCAACCGTTAGGCTATCTCTCCAGCCCCGAGAGTATAATTTTTATTTTTTTATTTTTTTAGAGTTTTATTTTATTTGATTTTATTTATTTATTTTCTACATGTATGAATGTACTGTCTGCATGTAGATTTGTGCACCCATGTGGCGAAATGCCGCGGTCAGAAGAGGGTGTTGGATTCCCCTGGAACTGGAGTTCTCCTGGAATTGGAGTTACAGATGGTTCTCGGCCACTATGTGAGTGCTGGGGATCGAACCCCGGTCCTCTGCAAGAGCAGTCGGTGCTCTCAACCGCTAGGCTATCTCTTCAGACCCGAGAGTATAATTTTTAAACGTGGCCCTGGTCCTGAATGGTTCCAAAATTTCAAGCCAGGAGAATGGCTATCTTACTGTCTAAGGCCCCTCTGGGTCATCAGATAATCATGAGAGCATAAAGCAGAACAGAGCGATCCTGCTCATGCAGCTCTGGGCTCCGGCCTTCGCTCCCAGTCAGAAAGCAGGTCACACTTGGTTGCTTTGGGTCAGACCCTCTCACTGCATGGACCTTGTCATACAAAGCAGAACAGAAGCTCCCTCCACAGAGGTGCTCCACCACCTCTTCCTTTCCCCAGCTATCCTCATATGAACCCCAGGAAGCCATGCTAAGGAAGATGGGGGTCATTTTTGCATCAGTCACTGTTCTCCTGGCTGGAGACAAGGATCAGGGGGTGCAACTTGGCGTCTTTTGGGACTGGAAGGAGCCTCTTCCAACATGAGGCTCTTCTGTCACTGAGAGAGATACCCCACCTGCCTGTCTCACCGTGGCTTCAGGAAATGGTGACATCTATTAGGTTAGACTATAGTATCATGGTCATCAGGTAAAAAAGTGCCTTTTTAGGCCTAAGATAGAGCAACAACACAGGAAGACCGAAGTGTTAGGTCTGTATGCACATAGCCCCAGCTCTAGAAATGATGGGCTGGGAGAGTGACCCATAGACCACGGCCATGTGGAAGGAAACCCGAGTCCCCAGAAGGGGGCACTCATCACCCAAAGGCAAACGGAAGCCGCCATGGAGCGAGACCCTGCTGCTGCCTGGCCCAGTGTGGCTATGAAAGGAGGACCGTGGCTCCCCAGCAGCATGCTAGCCCGAGTCCCTTGCATGTCACAAAACAGGATGGCTATCCTTCGGTGTGCAGGAGTCAGTAGTGTTGACTCTGGACTCAGCCAGACTTGTTGGGAGGACCAAGAAGCAGGATGCTTATCTGTCACGTCACTACTATGCTGCTTCTGAGGGACCTGACGTTCTAGGTCAAGTTCTGTGGGAATCAATAATGGCATGGCAGGAGATGGGATGCTGGGCAAGTCTTGAGGCTTCCTCAAGGGTGGGTCATTTTCCATCCTGGCACAGATCTGTGAGAGACGTGTTGCTAAGCTATTGTTACCAGAGAGCCCCCAAGGCTTGCTCAGAGGAGGAAGGAAGAAGGAAGAAGGAAGGAGAAAGAAACGAAGATAAGAAAGAGGAAGGGAGAGGAAAGGAGGAACATCTATTTGTCAGGGTCTGCAAGCATCTGCAACCACCCCACCCACAAGCCTCCATCATCCACCCGTGGGCTACAGAGCTGGCCCTCTCCTTCCTACCTGTCCAGTTCTTTTTCCTTCCTCAAGGCCCCTGAGATGCTGGTTCAACAACATCTTGGGGCATTTCAATTCCCAGGAATTATCCCTGCTGCTAAATGCTCACCATGATTAGTGTCACAACCTACTCACACGCTCAGACATGTCCCCAGTGAACCCCAAAGCATATCCCAGCCTGAGCCATCTGTCACCCCTTCCTCAATCAGCTCTCAGTTGATGAGGAATGGTGTCTTCAGAGCTCTGCTAACAATGAGACTCTCATGTCAGTCTGTTTCTGATCAGGGATAAGCCTGTATTTGTGTCCTTATTCCAGGCCTATTCCAGGGTGCTATAAACCTACACCTGTTATTTATTTGTCCTGGGACCTTGGGCTTGGCCTGTTATGGTCCTGCAGGACTTGAGCACTCTTTTTTGGGTGTTTTTGAGACAGGGTCTCCCTGTAGCCCCAGCTGTCTTAGAACTCACTATGTAGACCAGGCTGGCCTTGAACTCACGGAGATCCACCTGCCTCGGCCTCCCAAGTGCTGGGATTAAAGGCGTGCACCACCATGGCTGGCATTCGAGCTCTCTTTAATTCTCTACACATCCCCTTCTCATGCGTGACCCCTACAGCTGCACCACCACTGATCAGAATGACTTTCCAGGAAAAGGTGAAAACATGCACAGGCCAAGGCCTTTGGAGCACAAACTCACCGGCAAATGCCCAAGGAGAGGCGTGATACTGTCAGAAACATAGATGATGCTGCCGTCTGTCGTCACCGCAATGATGAAGCCATCTAATGCCTGGGGAAG
Organism: Rhizomys pruinosus; assembly: GCA_009823505.1. NCBI lineage: Eukaryota > Metazoa > Chordata > Mammalia > Rodentia > Spalacidae > Rhizomys > Rhizomys pruinosus. The sequence goes on along the minus strand of VZQC01006244.1, from coordinate 975,313 downwards.
ATGCAACATTTGAAAGCTTCTTAGAGATGTTTCATGGAAGAGCGTGGCAGTGAAGCAAAAGATTCATTTTGTGACACTGGATTTGTTTTATAGTCCTTAGAATAGTTCCAGGAATAACCTCACAGCACCTGTGTGCCTTTCATATGGGGTGGTTTTTCACAGAATTTGTTCAGCAGAAGAAAAATGCTTATAAAAACACTGTGGGCTCGGTGAAAAAGTTGACTTATTGGTATCAGAAGATGAAATTTAGCTGTGGAAATTGCTTATGTAGGCATAGGGATGGACATGCTACTGAGCTGAATCAGAAATATTAACACTAAAAGGCATCAGCAACATGTTATGTACCCCCAGCTCCCTGCTCCCAAGATCACTCACTTTAGCAGATTCGTTCACCATCTTCTGACCAAAGAGATACATCAGAAACAGAAACATGTGCCTGCAGGCCGAGGCAGACCCCTGACTGCACTCACTGCTGCAGAAGGAACCATTCATTTTAGGGCAGTGTGGTGGCGTCAATCAGTAATCCTGGCACTTGGGAGGTTGAGGGAGGGGAGTAGAGAATGAGACTTATTTCCAGGGCAGGAGCGGGGGCTTTGCCACTCACCAAATGTCTCAAAACGCACGCATGTAAAAGTATACTACACTTGAAGCACACTGCTCTGTGAGCCTTGGCTATAAATGGGTAAACGTGGGCCATAGCTTTTCACAAGGCAGACACTTTTGGTGTTTAGTTTTTTAGTTTTATTGAGATTTGACAGCGGATGATGATAATGTATTCATAAGACACAATTCAAAGTGGATTCTAAAACTCAAGATAATGTCATTCAGCAAAGAAGGGGGTCACATAGCAGGTGGCTGCCTGGGGAGTCCAGATGAGATGAATAAAAGGAGGTGCGGCTCATTAGAAAGCAGACCTTCCAGGGAACACCACATAGGCTCAGGTGGATATGCCCCCCCAAGCCTGCCTCTGCTTCCTATTGAGACAGCTTTGGAAGAATATCTTCTCTAAATCTCAGAACTTTTCCCCTTTGAGGGATGGGGGCCATGAAATGTATGCTTAGAAGGTTCTAAGAAGGTTCTAGAAACATTTTGTACCTCTTTAACCACACCCTCCCAGGCTGCTGCTGAGAATCTGCCCTCACGAAAGGGCATCAGTTCTGTGAAGTCAGAAAGGTGTACGTAAATGTGGTCATCAGGAACAGGATGAGAACAGACTACTAATTGTGCTGGAGGGCAGCTTCATGCCAGAGGGCAGGGAGCCAGGAAGACTGGCAGTACTTTACAATGATGGATGGTAAGACTTAAGAGCAAAACGTATACTATAGTACATATCATTTTTATTATTGGATTTTAAAATCAGCATTCATGTTCTATGGTATAGCAGACAGTTAGCACTGTGGCATTTTCAAATGGACGACACTCTTCTTGTTCCTCCTTCTTGTGTGCTGGTCTCCAGCTCCCTCCTGCTGCATGGCCTTCTCCCCCTGACAGCCACGCTCTGCTTTCATGTGCATGTGTTCCAACACTCTCCTCTCCCTAGACCTAAGAGAAGAGAAGGGCTGGGGATGTGGCTCTGTGGTAGAGTAGTTACCTAGCATGTTCAAGGCCTGGGTTCAATCCCTAGTATGGGGATCTGACACACCCTCTTCTGTCCTCTGAGGGCACTGTAGGATATGAGTGCACTTACACACATGCAGGCATAATACTCATACACATAAAATGAACTATTAATTTTGATTATGTGTTTGAGTGTGTGCCTTTGTGTGAGTATGCACATGTGAGTGTAGGACCAGAAGAGGGTGTTAGATCTCCTGGATCTGGAGTTAAAAGTGACTTGTGCCACCTGACATCGGTGCTAGGAACTGAACTCAGGAACTCTCAAGAGCAGCAAATGCTCTTAACTGCAGAGTCATCTAGCTTCTCATTTTTTAAATTTATACGTAAGAGTGTTTTGCCTAATGTGTGTATGTGTACCACATGTGTGTCTGGTATCCACAGAGGCTAGAAGAGTATGTTGGATTCCCAGGAACTAGAGTTACAGACAGTTGTGAGCTGCTATATGGGTGCTGGGAACCAAACCCAGGTCCTCTACAAGAGCAGAAAATGCTCTTAACCGCTGAGCCAACTCTGCAGTCCTTCATTTGTTTTCTTGATTTTAGAAATTCTGATTGGGGTGAGATGGAATCTCATCATAGTTTTAATTTACACTTACTTCCCTGATGGCTAAAGATATTAAACAGCTTTTAAAATATTTATTGGCCATTTATGGTTCTTCTTTTGAGAATTGTTAGTTCAGGCACTAGCCCATTTTTTTTTGATTGGAAATTTTCTTTTGGTGTTTAATTTTCATAGTTCTTTATATATTCTAGACATTAACCTCCTGCCAAAGGTGTAGTTGGGAAAGGTTTCCTCCCATTCTGTGGACTGCTTGTTTACTCTGCTGATAATTTCTTTTGCTGTGAAGAAACTTTTTAATTTCACATAATCCCATTTGACAGTTCTCAGATTTATTTCCTGTACTATTAGAGGTCCCCCAACCCCAGGAAGGTCTCACCTATGCCTCTGTACTGATTGTTTTCATCCAGCTGCTTCAGCATTTGAGGTCTTATAGTACATTCTTCTCTGCATTTTGAATTAATGCTTGTAAAGCACATTTCTTAAATGAACTTTTCTTAAATACTTTTGGATTGTGTCAGCAGATATCAGGAAATAGCAGGCAATGCCTGTCGTTAATGGAATTTGACAGTGGCATCTAGAAAGCAGAGGCCAGGGATGTAGCAAACATCCCATAATGCACAGGATATCAGGGAATACTCAGGTCCAAAGTGCCAAGCATGCTGAGATAGAGAGTCTGGGTCAGGTTTATGGGTGAAAAAAGTACAGTCAAGTAACTTAATTTTTTTCCACAATTATTTTTGTAAGCTATTTTTCATTTCTTTTAAAACTTAAATTAAATTAGTCAATCCAACCTCAAGTCAATGATTTCCTTTAGTTGGTAGTACAAGGGTGTTCTGCATGTGAGCCCAGTGCTCAATCACCACCCCTTAGGTTAAATTGGTTTGTAACTCATATATAAAATGATCAAATTGTACCTGTTCAGGGGTTGCCCATGTGATGTTTGATACATGTATACTGTGTAATGTTTAAGTCAGCTTAAGTGTATCAGTCTGCCCTTTCCTTTCCGGAAAAACATTGGAAGGCTAGAGAAAGTTGGAGTTGTACAGTGAGCCCATATCTTTCTTGAAGCTGTGAGGCACGTGGGTGTTTAAAAATGGAAGGTATTTATAGATGGAAGATAACTTTCACCAGCTCATTGGCATTTCCCACCAAATGAATAAGAAGTGTGTTGAGTCACTGTGTTAAGAATGCTTGCTATTTGTCATGGCTTTGGAAATCCTACAGCAGCATCTAAGTGTAATATGACCAACACTGACATACCCTTATCCAGAGGAAGGTGATTGCTACAGGTCCCAGAAGCTAAACCTGCTGCACACACAGAGAAATGAAACCTCCCCTATTTGCAAATTTCTAATTCTTAATAAATCCTTAGCATAGGCTTAGGGAAAAGATTGTTGAATCTTTTATGCAAAAAATACAGGAAAACCTTGAGCTCTCCAGTCCCCAGTCAAGAACATTTTTCCTTTTTTTTTTTTTTTTTTTTTTTAACTTTATGGGTATGAGTGTGTATGTAAGTGCACCTGTGTCATGCAATGCCCCTGGTAGTCAAAAGAGGGCATTGGATCCCCTGGAACTGGAGCTACAGACGGTTGTTAGCCACCATGTAGGTGCTGGGAACTGAACTCTGGTCCTCTACAAAAGCAGTCCGTACTCTAACAGCTGAGCCATCTTTCCAGTCCCTTTTCTCCTCTTTTGAGTCACTTATCCAAGAGCTTTCGCTACAATTTTCCTTAGCTTACACTCTACCAGAGAGCCTGGTCTGTGGTAGGGCCATTCTGGTTCTTTTGTACTACCAAACAGGATGAGTCCTCTCAAAGTATAGTTTGTGCCCTTTTGATAGGTGGTAGAAAGAAAGAAAGAAGAACGAAGAACGAAGAAAGAAAGAAAGAAAGAAAGAAAGAAAGAAAGAAAGAAAGAAAGAAAGAAAGAAAGAAAGATGCATGCCTATATACACCAGAGGTTTTCTGAAGGCATGAAGTGTTTCTATCTAGGTTTTGTCTTCACTGGAATGAAGGGAATCTCCTGGTTACCAAGGACACGGCACATGGATGCTCATGTTTGTTTAAAGAGAAGGATGTAGCTGGAATGGGCTATACACTAGGAACAAGTTCTACTATAAAGACCCGTGAGAGGCCGGGCGTGGTGGCGCACGCCTTTAATCCTAGCACTTGGGGCAGAGGCGGCGATCTTTTGTGAGTTCCTCAGGCCAGGCCTGGTCTCCGAGTGAAGTTCCAGGACCAGCTGGGGCTACAGGGAGGGGACGACTGTCCAAAAAAGACAAAAAAAAAAAAAAAAAAAGACCCGTGAGAGGTGGCCCAGAGATTAGGAGCACATAATGCTCTTCCAGAAGACCTGGGTTTGGTTCTTAGAAGCCAGGTCAGGGAGCTCACAACGGCCTCTAACTCAATCTTCAGGGGATTTGATACCTCTGGCCTCCACAGGCACCTGCGTGCACAGGTACATATCCACATGTAGACATGCACACCCATAACTAAAACCAAAACATAAATCTTAAAAAAATAAACAGCCAGCCGGGCATGGTGGTGCACGCCTTTAATCCTAGCACTTGGGAGGCAGAGGCAGGCGGATCTTTGTGAGTTCAAGGTCAGCCTGGTCTACAGAGTGAGTTTCAGGACAGCTGGGGCTACAGGGAGAGCCCGTCTTGAAAATACCAAAAATAAATAAATAAATAAATAAAAAAAATAAATATATAAACGGCCATGTTGAAGGGCTTGGGCCATCAGAGAGGGGAAACCGTAAGCTTGTGTTCACTACATACCGGGTTTGCATCTACCAAAGAGCAACAGGTTAGAAGAGAAGTGCAACAGAGCAAGAGAAAAATCAGAAATGCTAGCTGGTAGAGATCCAGACGGGAGCTGCAATTCATGAACAGGCCTGCTGGACAGACAGACTTGAGTTCAGATCCAAGTTATTCAGTGTCTTCCATTCTATGTGCTTCAAAGACTCTGCACTGGAAGCAGTTGCATAAGGTGCATTAAGATTATCCATATTAATCTAATTTTTTTCTAGAAATTCCAGTCTCCTGACTCTGAGTTTTTTTTTTATTGCAAGCATAGATTTATCCATTTTTAACGTCACAGAAGATTTGTTCTCTGAAATTCTTTTGATACTTTGAAATTCACTGGATAAAACAAAAATGTTGTCCTCTTAAAAAGTGGCTGATCCCATAGGGTTATATGTTTTTAACTCCTTTTCCATAAGAATTAAAAGATAAATCAATGTCTGTAAAGTAACATAATGATGCATTAAATTAACATTAGATTTCACAAGCTGCTTTAAATTTAACATACTTAAAATACATTGCTTCTGCTGAAAGTTCTGTATTTTCTTTAAATATAGTTCCCCTGTAGAGTTAAGTATCTTTCATTTTCTTCAAATGTTCATTAATGCATTTATGTTTCATAATATTTGGACATCTTTATTCTGGCATTTTCTAATTCCAGTACTTTCTGTTTTCTGCATAGTTAATCTATGTAAATTAAAGTTTACATCAGTCTTATATAGGCACGCAGATGAGCTATAGAAAGAGTTATCCTAAGAAGCCACTCTCTGAAACCTCAGCCAAAAGCTACTTGTGGTCACGTGGGCAGGAAGAACTTCCTTTTGTGGGAATATGCTGTGCTGGCTCTCCTCAGTCAAGCACTGGACGCACTACGCTGGGTGCTTTCTTTCTTTTCATGCTCATGTCCCTTCTGTCTTCTCCCCAAGCTGGAAGTCAGAGCACCTGCCACTGCTCTGCAAAGACTTGGTTTGCCCCGAGGACTTTCATGTAATAGACACAAGGACAGTGTATGGAGGCCATTCGCTTACATCAGCTGGGTTTTTAAAAATGCAGTCCTGTTGGCAAACCCAACAACTGCACCAGAGGAAGGAGCATGGACATCTTAGTATAAGAAGGGCTGGGGCTGGATGGGAGGTACAGGTCACCATGGCTGACACTCACAAATGTCCATGTACTATAAGCTTAGGAATCTGAGGTTAGACAGATCACAGGACATAGGGGAGACCTCAATGCTAGTTTTATTAAATAGTTATTATATTAAACTGACTCCTAATGACTTATTGTTATACTCATAGATTAATGCATCTTTTAATGCTCACCAGAGAAGTTTCCTTATGCAGCAGATGGTGATTAACTTAGAAGCCCATAACTGGCCAATGTACAAAGAATAAGAGGCTGCAGACTGCTTATCTGTAAATATGACACCTCTGTCAAACTTCTGCCTCTCAAGGCTCAAGGATCTTTTCAGAACAGGTGTAAAAAGATTGTAAGAGCCAGAGATGGTGGATGACCTCAAGGGAACAGTTTTCCAGACAGCTGGACAGTTACCCGTGAACTCACAACAACGGTGATAGCATGCACTGATGGCTGCTGGGAGGGGTAGAGACAATCTCTTTCAGGCATGGGACTCTTGGTAGGTTAACCAGGTTCCAGTGGATAGACCCACACTAAAGGACTATTGGGGACAGTAAATAGACTATATAACATATGTGTGTGTGTGTGTGTGTGTGTGTGTGTGCGCGGTGCAGTGCATGTGCATGAGAGTGCATGTGTGTGAGTACACTTCCAGCCTGAGGAGCTTTCTGCTTTCTGCTTTGTTTGTTTGACACAGCATTTTCTTTGTGTTTGTCTTTATTTTTCTGTCCTGGAGCTCGCCAATAGGCTAGGCTGGTTGCATGGCCACCAAGTCCCAGGGACTTGCCTGTCTCCACCTCTCTTGTGCTAGGATTATAAGCATATGTCACCATGCATGGCTCCCCCCCCTTGTTAAAGTGTGGGTTCTGGGGATCAAACTCCTAGGTCTTCATATCTAGGAGTCCAGCACTTTACTCACAGACGTATCTCTTCAGCTTCTTCTTTTGGGGGACAAAGTCTCACATGTCTCAGGCTGGCCTTGAATGTGCTCTATAGCTAAGTCTGGGATTGTGGGCATGTGCCACCATGCCCATTTTTTTTTTTTGGTCTTTTTGAGACAGGGTCTCCCTGTAGCCCCAGCTGGCCTGGAACTCACTTTGTAGACAGGGCTGGCCTTGAACTCACAGAGATCCGCCTGCCTTTGCCTCCCAAGTGCTGGGATTAAAGAAGGGTGTGCCACCATGCCCAAAAACCATGCCCAATTTTATGTCATGCTGATGATCTGAATCCAGGGTGTTGTGTATGCCATGCAAGCACTCTTCCAAATCAGCTCTGTCCCTAGCCCCATTAATAATTTGAATGTGAATTTCACCTCTAACATCAGCTGGGTGAATTCTTCGTTACTGAGGAAGGAGGGCTTCCAGTCTTGCTGAATGTCACAGATTTCTGTTTGTGCTGAGACTTCTAAAAAAGAAAAAGCAAAGAAAAGTGCATATGTAAGCATTTATGTCCAAGGCACCTAGAATTTGTAATTAATGAGCAAAGTACATGCTGCTTCTATGTAATTTTGCTTATATACTTGCATGTAATTTAAAAAATTATTTTATTTTATGTGTATGAATATATTGTTTGCATGGATGTATGTGCACCCATTTTCTGCAATGCCCTCAGGGTCAGAACTTGCATATAATTTAAGAAATCATCAAGATAAAAAAATTATCAAGAAATATGGAAGACTTTGGATATAATGAGCTTGAAAATACTTTTGATGCTGTCACGCCCCTTTCATGAGGCTGTGGTAAAGAGAATACCCCATTTTCAATATAGGCAGAAACCTAAAGCCTGTGACTTGCTACACACAAAGCTGCAGCAGCTAGAAGTAGACAATTGGCACCTGTCAAGGGAGCAGGGAAAAAAGACTGGGTGGTGCATCTCCTAAAGGTGCTGCTTCACAGCCAAGGGGAAGCAGAGCATTCCAGACACCTGGGCTCCTCCAAACTCTGAGGCTGGAGGTGGAGGGCAGACGGACGGTGCCTGCTTCCTGCTTCCCATGTGTGAAGTCCTGGGTTCCATTTCTGGCATACAAAAAAAAAAGCAACTAAAATGCTCCAGAAATATCTTAGGCTTATTGGACTAACCCGGGGTGGTATGTAGAATGGAACAAAATGTGCGTTGTTTGCATCATTACGGAACAATGATGTGCTACATAGATATTTTTTCCTTAGTTGTGTCCAGTCCCTTTTTTCTCAGTGCACATGGCCTCACATATGCTAGGGAAGAACTCTACTACCTGCCACTGGCTATAACCGCCACCCGTTGAATTGCTTGGAAGACCTGAAATGACTTTTCTCAAAACTTTTTTTTTGGTTCCTCTATAGTTTGTTTCCTCCATGTAACTATCATGTCCTGAAGACATTACTCATGTTTGTCATTTTAATAACCACTGCACCACCCAGGACTCCTTAAATATTCCAGCTCTTAAAATGTGTTTTCTTGCTGGGCATGGTGGCACACACCTTTAAGCCCAGCACTCAGGAGGCAGAGGCAGGCAGATCTCTGTGAGTTCAAGACCAGCCTGGTCTACAGAGTGAATTCCAGGCTAGCCGGGGCTACAGGGAGACCCTGTCTCAAAAATACCATTCTGGCAAATCGCACACAGACCCACATCAAGAAAATCATCCACCATGACCAAGTCGGATTCATACCAGAGATGCAGGGATGGTTCAACATATGAAAATCAATAAACATCATCAAACATATAAATGGACTGAAGGACAAAAACCACACCATCATCTCAATTGACGCGGAGAAAGCCTTTGACAAAATCCAGCATCCCTTCATGTTTAAAGTCCTGGAGGGAATTGGTCTGGAGGGATCATTCCTCAATGTAATCAAAGCCATATACAGGAAACCCACAGCCAATATCATCCTAAATGGGGAAATGACAGAAGCATTCCCCTTAAAGGTAGGAACTCGGCAAGGCTGCCCCCTGTCACCACTCCTCTTCAATATAGTGCTGGAAACCCTTGCTAGGGCAATAAGGCAAGAAAAGGAAATTAAAGGAGTTCTAATTGGAAAAGAGGAAGTCAAGCTATCCCTTTTTGCTGATGATATGATTGTCTACCTAAGGGATGCTAAGAACTCCACCAGAAAACTCCTAGAAACGATTAAGAGCTTTGGTAAAGTGGCAGGATACAAAATAAACCTAGAAAAATCAGTAGCCTTTCTGTACACCAACAACAAGCAATTGAAGAAGGACTACAAGGAGACCTTCCCACTCACAATAGCCTCAAAAACAATAAAATACCTAGGAACAAACCTAACCAAAGACACCAAGGATCTCTACAACAAAAATTTTAAACCCCTGAAAAAGGAAATTGAGGAAGACATCAGAAGATGGACAAACCTCCCATGCTCATGGATTGGGAAAATAAATATAGTAAAAATGTCCATCCTACCCAAACTAGTGTACAGATTTAATGCGATCCCAATCAGAATCCCCAAGAGTTTCTTCACAGGCCTGGAAAAAAAAATCCTCAATTTCATTTGGAAAAACAAAAGACCCCGAATAGCCAAAGCAACCCTGAGTGAAAAGAGCAATACAGGGGGGATCGCTATACCAGACATCAAACTATACTATAGGGCTATAGTCATAAAGACAGCCTGGTACTGGCACAAAAACAGACCAGTTGACCAATGGAATAAAACTGAAGATCCAAACCTGAGCTCATACAATTTCAGCCACCTCATATTTGACAAGGGGGCCAAGAAGACACAATGGAAGAAAGACAGCATCTTCAGCAAGTGGTGCTGGCAAAACTGGATCACCACTTGTAGAAGAATGAAATTAAACCCCTACCTCTCACCTTGTACAAAGGTCAACTCCAGATGGACCAAAGACCTCAACGTGAAACCCCAAACTCTGGAGGTGATAGAAGAGAAGCTTGGCAGCAGACTACAAGACATAGGTGTAGGAAAAGACTTCCTAAATCAGACAGCAGCTGCACAAGAAATAAGATCGACAATTGACAAATGGGACCTCATTAAACTCAAAAGCTTCTGTACATCAAAGGAAGCAATAAAGGAAGTGAGGAGAAGACCCACAGAGTGGGAGGAAACCTTCACAGCAGATACATCTGACAAAGCATTAATTTCCAGAGTATACAAGCTACTCAAAAAACAAAGAAGAAAGAAAACAAATGAATCATTCAAAAGATGGAGCAAAGATCTGAATAGAGACTTCACAGAGGAGGAGTTAGAGATGGCCGAGAAACATCTTAAGAAGTGTTCAACATCTCTGATAATTAAGGAAATGCAAATTAAAACCACTCTGAGATATCACCTTACTCCAATAAGACTGGCTAGGATCAGGAACATGAATGATACCAAGTGCTGGAGAGGTTGTGGGGAAAGGGGAACACTCATCCATTGCTGGTGGGAATGTAAACTTGTACAGCCACTATGGAAAGCAGTGTGGAGAACCCTTAGAAGACTCAAAATGAGCCTTCCATTTGACCCAGTCATACCACTCCTGGGTATATACCCACAAGACACAACTTACTGCAAAGATACATGCACAGCTATGTTTATTGCAGCTCTGTTCACAATAGCAAAAAGCTGGAACCAGCCCAGGTGCCCTTCAACTGACGAGTGGATAGAGAAAATGTGGTACATGTATACAATGGAATACTATGCAGCAGTAAAGAGGGACAACATCATGAAATTTGCAGGTAAATGGATGGAGCTGGAAGACATTATGTTAAGTGAAGTAACACAGTCCCAGAAAAACAAACGACAAATGGTGTCCCTCATATGTGGATGCTAGTACCAACAACCCAGATATAAATATTTCTCATGGAGAGGGAGGCATAGTAAAAGAACAACAGAAAGACTGCATCAGAAAATGGACTGAAATGGTGAATTGGAAAGGGGGGATGGGTGGGAGAGGGACACGGGTGTATATTCGATTAAGGCATATTTAATTGACGTGAGCTCAGCAAGTACCCAGTTTCGCCTAGACACTGTCTACAGGACACATGGTGTTTTAGGACTTAGTAAAAGTAAAAGTAAACATGTGTATATTAAACAACATTGGTTTACAGAATCTGATAAAAATGGTAATGCATCTGAATTAAATGGAGATATAATTCGCTGTTGCCCACATTTGCTTTACATAAAATCTGTAGAGCAAGAACTTTGGGATTGACACATACAAATGTTCTCTATAATTTCTCTGTTGTACAGTATCACCTTGTAGCATTCTCTTTAAGATGATTTAACGTAAAAATTAAGTTTGCTTCCCAAGTTAATCATATATAGTCACCCAAAACAACATGGGTGAATTTGATGAAATCTATGCCTTGACTCCACCCTATAGTCATGTATAATACAACTATCTTCTGGAGACTCATACGCTAAAAAAAAAGGGGGGGGGATACAGAAAGACATGAAACCTTTTCATCAAACCCTTGCAATTCAAATCTTAAAACTAACTATGGGAAAAGATTTGTTTGTTCCAACAGGACAAAACGTCACCAACTTAACGGCTGAGAAAGAAAAGATACAGGTTTGCATTGAGTAGGATGTACCAAAAAGTGGCAACGGAAAGGCTGACCCGTCTGAACATTCAAAGGAAGAAAAGCCTCAGATTGCCATAAACATCGAACCCCTCTGTGGATCCTACATGTAACAACTAGTTATAATGAGTCCTAATGAAACTTACCTTCTAGGTGCCACAAAGGTTCTGATATGAGAGACTTCCTTGCCTTCCCACCCATAGAACAAGGAGAAATATGACAATGATGAGGTCGCTCCCCAACTGTAAATTGGAGACAACTATTGTAGAGGTAATCTCTTATAAAACCGGTAAAACTGCTTTCTTTAATTGACTACTAGACATGGGAACTGTGGAAGGGATTACTCTCTGTTCAGAACCAAATATAATACTAAAGTCCTAGGGCTATGCACTCAGGCAAAATATATTAATACAGGAGCTCTGACATCAGCAATGGATTGTTCTACCAGGTGGATGTTGGCCAGGGGATCCAAGGCCCCACAAAAGGTAAGGGCTCCTTGCCTCTAAGTTGGGATACCTACAGGAGGAGAGGCAATAAGACCCTGCTGCCGAAGACCTGACGTTAACATGGGAGGGATGTATTGAGACCACACATGCAAGTGTACAGATGGCCTCTGGAATGCCAGAGAGTGTTACCAAAGGCCACTAAACCAATAAAGCAAATATGGGTCTCCCTGAGTCAAGCAAGACTCCACCGTCAGCACCAGCTACACCTCACCTGCCTGGAAATACTGTGCAGCAGAGGCAGCCATGTGCCTGTATATCCCAAATCTAATTGGCTATTGGCTCTCCCCTTGGAGAAATAACCCATGGCTGATGCCACAAGCTTACATCCTCTACAGGTTAGGAGATGTTATAAGCCACAGTAAGACCCTGTCATATTTAACAGGGGGGAAAATTGTAATTCATGGATTAACATATCCAAACATGTGTCTATGCTAAAGTAACCTACCATAACTATTAGTGCTGCTTAAATACCTATATATCTAATTGCTTGTTCTTCATTAGTAGGATCGAAAGGTTATTCCTGGACAAACTGTCAACTCATGAAAGGAAACAGCTATAATTGACCAGAGACCAAGACAACAGCTCCAGAGAGAGTGGACTGTTTTGCTTCTCATCCACCTGTGCCCCTTTTCTAAGCCTAGGGAACAATCTGCGGAAGAGGGGGCGTGGTAGAATGTAAGGGCTGCGATTGGGGTGAATGGTGAAACTACAGCAATATAGTCTGGACACTCATTTGATCAACTTATAAGCCCCCCCCCCCCGCTGGATGGTGGGGCTGTGGGGGTTTGGGCACAACAGCCTGCAAATTGGTTTTACATGAGGGATGCTTGTACACATAAATTATCACTTATTGCTAAAAAATGAAGAAAAAAAAACAGAGAAAGATGCAGGACAGGTATGGCAGAATGCATGATCTGGGAGGGGGTGGGGTGGGATGGGGGAAGGGAAAGGGAAATATGTCTGAACTGAATTGGAAAATGTATGAAATACACAAAGCATCAATAAAAAATATATATATAAAAAAAGAAAAAAGAGGCGAATGATTACATTAATACAAATGTGACTGATACCTGCCTTTCCTTATCCATTCTCTACCTTAAACCATTTTCTTCCACTTATGTTAAGAAAAATGAGACTATCTATATTACTTATATCTCAGAGGATAAAATTAACATGTTAAACAGCTTTCTGAAAAAGGCAGATTGTTCAGACAGATAATCTACCCATTGTAAAAGGGAGTGATTTCAAGGCTCTCTTCTTTGTATATTTAATCCAGGACTTTATCTATGCTAAGAGCATACTCTGCTACAAAGCAATACCCCAACAGCACCTGTGATATTGGTAAGCTCTCCTTTGCGGAGAGGGCAAGGATCTTTTATCTGAATGGATTGTAATGAATTCAGCAGTTAATCATGAAAAAAGGGGCCGAGACACGCTGAGCTGCACATGAGACTAAACCTTCATTCATTCCATCCACCACCAATGTCCCCATCAATACCAAGTTCTACAGGGAAGTTGTCTTAATTCCAGGTATCTGAAAGAAAGTTGTTGGTGTTGTTAGACCAAACCGGACTCCTCCTCCTTTGTGATTTTAAAGATATTGCCTTTGGCAATGAACACAGGAAGAGACCCAGAAGAGAAAGCCATGTCAGCAGCGAGGCAGTCCACAGCCCTGATGGGGGCCAGTGAGTGGGCTGCCCCATGAAGCTGGGTGTCATGAAACACATCGTGAAACGCATCATGGGAAGCAGAGGGAGGGTTCACTGCGGGCTGATGCAAGGGAACGAGGATGGAGCTCCAAGGTCTTCACACCAAGGACTGCTGTAGCCTGACCCCTCAGAAAACGGATGGAGCCCACAAATATCCTCTTTGCTCAGTGTATACACTCAGCTGAAAAACTCTTCTGAGGTGCTGGAGGATGGCTCGGTGGTTAAGAACACTGGCTGTTCTTGTCAAGGACCCGGGTTTGATTCCCAGCATTCACATGAAGGGGATCTGATGCCTTCTGACCTCCTTAGGCACTGCATGACACAGGTGCACTTACATAGAGGCAATACCCTCATATACATAAAAATAAAATTAATACATAAAAAGGAAAAACTCTTCTAACCAGAAGGATCAAACTGCAGGTTGTTTGTCAAGATAGGATTCTTTCTGTCAGTCCAACTTCCATTTACACAGGGGCCATTCAACTTAATCATGAAGGAAAATCAAAGTCCTCCCCCCACTGGCATTTCTCCTGCATGAATATTATCTCTGCATTACTTCATCACTCCCAGTCACCCCCAACTCCTCCCATATCATCCCCAGCTCCCTCTTAATTTCTTGTTCTCTTCTTTGATTATTACTGTTTTTTTTTTTTTTTTTTGTGTTTTTTAGACAGGGTCTTCCTGTATCCCCAGCTGTCCTGGAGCTCACTCTGTAGACCAGGCTGACCTTGAACTCACAAAGATCCGCCTGCCTCTGCCTCCCAAGTGCTGGGATTAAAGGTGTGTGCCACCACGCCCAGTGATTATTACTGTTACATATACACGCATATATTTGTAAATATACACATATACATACATATATAATACACTGAACCCAGTTAGTGGTGTTCAGGTGTACCTGTATTTAGGGCTGCCCACTTGGGATTAGATAACCTATCAGGATCTAGTCCCTGGAAAAACATTCATTCTTGCTCTCTCAGCATTCACTGATTGCCTGTAATTCTTCATCTTGAGGTGGGACCCTATGAAATTTCCCTCATCCACCTTGGCAGATCAATTGGTTCTGTCATTATGCAGATCTTGTTAGATGACCACACTGTGGACATGCTGTGGTGTAGCTTCCGTCATGTCTAGACTGCCTTAACTAGCAGCAAGTGTCTTGTCCCTCTGGCTTTCACATTCTTTCTGCCTCCTCCTCCTTGATGTTTCCTGAACTGTAGATGTATACATTGCACTGTAGATGTGTAGATGTATACATTGCATTATAGATATGTAGATGTATACATTGCACTGTAGATGTGTAGATGTATACATTACACTGTAGATGTGTAGATGTATACATTGCATTATAGATATGTAGATGTATACATTGCACTGTAGATGTGTAGATGTATACATTGCACCATAGATGTGTAGATGTATACATTGCAACTGTAGATGTGTGTCACTTAGGGCTGGACACCTCTATCTAGGAGTAAGCCTAACCAAAGACATTAAAGATCTCTACAGTGAAAACTTTCAATCTTTGAAGAAGGGGATTGAGGAAAACCCTAGAAGATGGAAAGACCTCCCATGCTCATGGATTGGTAGAATATTATGCAAATGACCATTCTACCAAAAGTAATTTATAGCTTTATTGAAATTCCAGTCAAAATCCGAATGGCATTTTTCACAAAAATAGAAAAGGCCATTCTAAAATTCATAGGGACCACAGATAGCCAAAGCAACCCTGAGCAAAAAAGAGTGATGCTAGAGGGATTACCATGCTGGATTTCAAACTATATTACAGAACCATAGTAATAAAACCAACATGTTATGTGTACAAAACAGACATGTAGATCAATGGAACAAAATAGAAGACCTAAACTCGACTGCATACAGTTATAGACACCTGATATTTGGCAAAGGTGGCAAGAACACACACTAAAGGAAAGACAGCACTTTAAACAAATGGTGCTGAGAAAATTGGATCTCCTCATGCAGAAGAAAGGAATTAGACCCTTATCTACCATTCTGTACAAAAACCAACACTAAATGGATCAAAGACCTCAATGTGAAACCTGAAGCACTGAAATTGTTAGAAGAAAACACAGGCAGGAACCTGCAGGAAAGGACTTTCTAAATTAGACTTTAGTCACTCGGGAATTAAGGTCAACAATTGGCAAATGGGACCACATTAAACTAAAAAGCTTCTGTACAGAAAAGGAAACAACTGAGTGAAGAGGAAGCCACAGAGCAGGAGAGAATGGCTGCCAGTATACATCTGATAGAGGATTAATTTCCAGAATAGACAAAGAACCAAAGAACAAAGAATAAAAAAAAAAAAACCGCAATTAAAAAATTGGCTATATGCCAGACGTGGTGGTGCATGCCTTTAATCCCAGCACTTGGGAGGCAGAGGCAGATGGATCTCTATGTGTTTTTTTTTTTTATTTTATTTATTTCTGTATGTGTATGAATGTACTGTCTGCATGCAAGTTTGTGCACCCGTGTCATGCAATGCCGCAGAGGTCAGAAGAGGGCGCCAGATTCCCCTGGGACTGGAGTTCTCCTGGAACTGGAGTCTCAGACGGTTCTCGGCCGCCATGTGGGTGCTGGGGATCGAACCCAGGTCCTCTGCAAGAGCGGTCGGCGTTCTTAACCGCTAGGCCATCTCTCCAGCCCATAGATGGATCTCTATGAGTTCGAGGTCAGCCTGGTCTACAGAGCAAGCTCCAGGCCAGCTGGGACTAAAGGGAGACCCTGTCTCCAAAAAAAAAAAAAAAAAAAAAAAAAAAAAAAAATGGCTACAGACCTGAACAGGAGTTCTCAAAAGAAGAAATAAAAAATGGTACGAACTATCTTAAAAAGTGTTCAACATCCTTACTAATTAGGAAAAAGGCAAATTAAATTACTTTAAGAGTTCATCTCACCCCAGTTGCAATGGCTTAAAATAAAAAAAAAAAAAAAAACAATGACAACAAAGGTTGTTGAGGATCCAGAGGAAGGGGAACCCTCATTTATACTGCTGGTGGGATTGTAAACTTGCACAGTCGCTATGGAAATCAGTGTGGAGAACTAAAAACAACATTTATCCAGCTATTCCACTCCTTGGCATATACCCAAAGGATTTGATATCCTACTATAGAGATACTTGCTGGGGCTGGAGAGATAGCCTAGCGGTTAAGAGCACCGACTGCTCTTTCAGAGGACCCGGGTTCGATCCCCAGCACCCACATGGTGGCTGAGAACTGTCTGTAACTCCAGTTCCAGGGGAATCCGACACCCTCTTCTGACCTCCGCGGCATTGCACGACATGGGCGCACAGACCTACATGCAGACAGTACATTCATACACATACAAAAATAAATAAAATAAAAAAAAGAGATACTTGCTCAGCTATGTTTTACTGCTGCTGATTTCACAACAGCTGGGAAGTGGAAACAACCTAAATGTCCCTCAACAGAAAATAGATAATGAAAATCTGGTACATTTACACACTTATACACATTCAACAGCAAAGAAAAACAAAATCATAAAATTTGCAGGTAAACGGATGGAACTAGAAACCATTATGCTAAGTGAGATGTTACTTAAAATTTCTTCTCTGGGGGAAGGATGTAAACAATGTCTTCCTCCTTTGGGGCACATTTTCACCAAAGTGCACTCTGGGAAACCAATGAGTTTACTGGTTTTATTTATAGGGCAGTGTTCAAGGGTTTACTTATAGGAGTATGGCTGTTCCTTCCTAAGGCTACACAGGAAAGTTTTGACCCCAGCATGGTAGTGGCTTTCCCATAGATGCACAAATTGCTCAGGGCCTCCCTAGTCTTCCCCAGCCTACGTACTCCAGCCCCTCTCCCAGACCACTTGCAATTAGAGCAGAACCCCTAATCAGGGCTTGGGAGTATGGCTGAACTCTCACGCCAGGTTCTCTGACTCTCCTTGCCCCTCCTTCCATGCAAGGGGGAGAAGGTGGGAACAGTCAGCAAGCTCAGCTGTGATGATCCTAAGCAAGTGGAGGCAGCTGACTTGAGGAAGATGCCACCTGTCTTCAGGAGGACAGTCCTATACAGCACGAAGTCACCCAGGCTCAGACAAACAAGCGACACTGGTTTCGTTCTCCTCCATTTGTGGATTCTAGTGCCAAACCCTTATATTTTATTATATATCCTGATGTAACCACGGGAGTCAGGAAAATGGAAAGGAACCGTGGGGATAAAGGGAAGGAGCTCTAGAGAAGGGGAGACTAGGAGACATGCATTATCAAGGGGTGTTCTAGTTTGCTTTCAATTGCTGTGATGAATACCAACATGGGGAGGAAAGGGTTTACTTGGCTTTTATCTCCTGGGTCACAGTTCATCATTTAGGGAGTCTAAGGTAGGAGGAACTCAGGGCAGGAACTTGGAAGCAGGAGCTGAAGCACAGGCTGTGGAGGAACTCTGCTGACTGGTTTGCTCCCCTGGTGCATGCTCAGCCTGCTTTCTTTACAATAGGGAACAATCTTCCCAGGGATGGCACTGCCCACAGTGGGCTGGGCCCTCCCACACGACACCTCAATCAAGGAAATCCCCCACAGACATGGCCACAGGCCAGTTCAATGGAGCCAATTCCCCAACTGAGACTCCCTCAACCCAGGTGTGTCAAGTTGACACTAAAGCTATCCAGCACAAGGGGGAATGGGAAAAATGGGGGGTACATTAAATGGGGAGGGAGGAGAGAGGGCTATACAGAGTGAGAGAGAAGAAAGAGAGAAGTGATCCTTAGATGTTATGAAAAACCAAAGGGAAATGTAGTATTTAATAAGCCTATTGGAAAATATATATATACTATATAGGTGAGTGCCTGTGTATAGCAGAAGGCTATATAACAAAAACCTGTTGGCATATGATGTGACATACTGTGAGCTATAGGTGGAAGGCAGGATTAGCAAAGGTATGCTCAAATTGCTTGTTTGGTGTAGAACAAGACACATCCCTGGGTAAAGTTACCTACCCCCATATGCTGGATTTCCACCACATTTTTCAGACTTTTCTTTGACCTCATATAGCCTAAAGATGCACTGCGTCTTGCTCAGGCATGCCAGCAGCACATGGGTAGAGCAGAATTTGGGGGCATCATAATTGGCTGTTAATTATAATATTTTCTGACCCCTGCTCCCAAATGGCTTCCCAGACATTTTCACAGCTGTCACCACTCACCTACCTCCACCCACAAAGACAGCCATAGTAAGAGGCACCCAGGAGGAATGGAACTTGATACTGCAGAAAAAAATCACACTTGATTGGCTTCACATACAGTAGAGGGCAACATGTAGGCCAGCCAGCCTGAGCCTGTGGACCTGGCGTGCAGATGGAATGGTCAAAGATGTTCAGTATCCTGCACCACTGATGGAATTTAGAGGCTTCTGTCTTATAGAGACACTTGGCACAAAAATCTCACCACAAAGAACTATGGTCAGATTCCTATTTAGATATGGATTATTCAAAGAGAATACATGTATATTCCAGAATCAAGATTTCTCTCTCAAGCTGAGAAGACAGGGACACTTGGAGGATTTCTAAAGGAAAGAACTAAATAATTTATCATCAATCTGAACTTTACCAATTTTTCTTCTCCCGTGTGCTTCCGTCCAGCAGGCAGAACACAAATGTGAATCCACACTTCTGCCTGCACTTGGGCATGACCCGGGAGCTTTAAAAATACTGATGTCAGGCCTTAGTGGTATGTTGGCAAAAGGGCTATCCACATCCAAAATAAAAGGCCTCTCAGGTGGAGTATTTGCTTATTTTTGTGTAAACACAATGACTGATTTCAAATTACCCATATGACATCAACTGGCTTGCAAAACAAAAACAAAAACTACAAAACTCCTGAAAAACTAGTAATCCCAGGTCCGAGAAGCTAGCTCAGTTGGCAAATTTCTTACTTTGCAAGCACAAAGTCCCTAGTTCTATCCCAGAATTCATGCTTTAAAAAACGTGAGGTGTGGTGACGCATGCCGGTAACCTGGCATGGGGGAGATAGACAGGCTGACCCCTGGGGCTTGCTGGCCAGACTGTGTGGCTCACTTGGAAAGTTCTAGGCCAGAGAGAGACCCCATCTCAAAAAGAAAAGAAAAGGGTGAACAAGACCTGAGGAATAAGACCTGGGGTTGTCCTCTGGCCTCCATGTGTATGCAAACATGTATGCATACATACCCCCCACATATGTATATGTGTGCATGAGTGTGCATGGCCCCTCTCCCAAAACAGCACTCTCCTATTAAGTCGGCTTAAGCAGGCTCCAGCACACTGCTAGGGACTACTTCCAGAGGTTCTGATATATTGATCCATGGGGTGTTAGTGGGTTAAATGCATTATTTTTTCTTTTTTGTCATTTTGAGGCAGGGTCTCCCTTTAGTCCCAGCTGGCCTGAAGTTCACTATGTAGACCACGCTGGACTTGAACTCCCAGAGATTCACCTGCCTCTGCCTCCTGAGTGCTGGGATTAAAGGCATGGGCCACCATGCTCGGCTAAATGCATTTTCTTACAGCTCCCTGGGTGATTCTAATGGGCAGCCAAGATTGCGAAGCAACGGCCTAAATGGGTACACTAATGCACAGAGCTTACAGTGTAGCAATGACACGAATTTCTGCAGGAGGCACACATGTGTCACCTCTTGGTAGAGAACTGCTAGAAGGTGGAGTTAAAAACAGAGCTGTAAGCTAGGAGTGGTGGCGCACGCCTTTAACTCCATCACTCGGGAGGCAGAGGCAGGAGGATCTATGTGAGATGGAGGCCAGCCTGGTCTACAGAGCGAGCTCCAGGGCAGCTGTGGCTACAGGGGGATCTCTCAGAAACCAAAACCAAGACCAAAGCAAAAACCCAAACCAACCCCAACCAACCAACCAACCAATCAATCACAACAACAAAAACCCCAAACGAAGTAAGGTTCTGCAGATAGACAGCGGGCTTTAGAGTGGAACTTCCTGGTTGTCGTGAGCTTCTGAGTCAACCTCTTGTGCTTCAGTTACTTCTCATATGCATCCAGACTTACTCAAAGTGCTGTTGTGAAGCTTAGAGGTGTTGGGGGCGCAGCATGGCTCACAGGGACCCTGGTCAAAGCTGAGCCTCACTGTTCCACTCCACTGCCTGTGAAGTCTATGTGCATTTGGAAGACATGTAAAGTGACTACCAAATTTGGTTGAGCATTACATTTCTACAGGAAATCTGTTGTGGATTCCCCCTTTTATTCTGCATGGGGAATCACGTAGGATCTCAACTACATTGGGATGGGTGGTGCAGACAGATCTTCATCATGTGAAAAAGGAGAGGTCAGAGAGGCAGTCCCGCAGGTGGGAAGCTGTGTTTCTGCTGATCTGACATGTCCAGGGCCCAGATGAGACAATTTGGTAACTGCACAGTGGACAGAGACCAGCAAGAATGTCACACTGATGAACTTAACCCCAGCTGTCCTACTTAACAGCTGTCCTGCTTCTCTCTAGTACTGACCTAGTTTGAATAATTTGTACAAAATATCTTGGCAATCAAACAACCTGCTATTTCACTTGGCTAAATCATTACTGAGGAAATAGAAGAACTCTGATTAAATTATTGGGGGGATAGCTCTTGCAATTCTGCTTGTGTGGTCCTCCCTGACTTTAACAAAAGCAATTAACATGTTCGTTACTCTTTCCTAGGCCTCTAAAAGATAAAGGGCAGCCTGGCATCACTGTCCAGCTGTGAAAAGGTATATGCAATTTTCACAGAAATAACAGAAGAATAACACATTTAATGAAACTTTTCCATGTTCCAGCAAGGGCCTTGTGCTGAGAACTAATCTCATCTGAGAACACGTTCAGGAGTAAGAAGCATCATTAGATCAGGCCAGGACTGTAATTCTGTCCTCAATGGCCCTGACTTTTCTGATTTTATTATGTTTAGTGTCATGGTGAAGGCAGGGAGAATCCTGTTCTTCCAGCTTGAAAGTAGCTCTTGATATTCTTTGGCTTAAAACGTTTTTTGTTTTTTTTTTTTAAATATACTATCCAAAGTGAAGGGCAGGGTAGGTATGATCAGGAATAAGAGGTAACAGCATTTGAGAGAAGAAGGTCTGGGAAAGACACAAGTTCAAGGACGGCTTCAAGTGGTACCCCTCATGAATGAACTGCATGAGCACAGCATAACACATAGTTCCATCCAACTTGGATGCCAAGGGGCACAAACAACCTGTGGTACCAGGATGTCATGTTGTGGGAAGCAGAACTAGACAGAAGGGGGCAAGGTTTATAATAAAGACAAACACATGGGGAAAGCCACCTGTTGGGCTGGGGATCCCCTGTGGGGCTGCTCTCAAGTCTCCCCTCAGGCTGATAAGGCAATTTAGGGTATGGCTCTCTTCTCCCCAACCTGTTGGATGTGGGGTCATTTTGGGAGGTGCAGAGCCTTTAAAGGACAGCCCACGAGTGATGAGGGGAACCAGGATACCCTCCCTGCCTGATGAAGTCATCCCCTGTGAGAAGGGGAGTGGGGACTAGAGGAGGAGAGAAGCCCAACCTTTACCATTGTGTTTCTGTAGGAACCCGATGACCTTTTCCAGCACAGTGGTCTTGTCCATTTTCCTCGTGTTGCCTGGGAGCATGGAGCTAAGCTCTTTGATGAGAACATTGAACTGGTCCCGACGCTTCTTCTCAGACTTGTTTCGAGAAGCTCTGGAAAGACACATGTGCAAGTTACTAGAACATTCCCCTTCATAAAAGCTGTGCCATGAAATAAGATGATTTCTCTTAGAGCATGTTTTACTGAGATCCCCTGATCAAAAAGTCTTTCAGGGAGGTAATGTTAGCCACATTGCAGAGCTGAGTAATGGCGAAGAAATATGTTTTGCTAGACTTTTGGCCACAAAGAGAGACGGCATTAATAATAAGTGAGTTGTGACTCACATGCAAACCTCACACAGTAAACTCTCCTGCCGGACGCTGCCTCTCTGCCTTCATAGATCTTCAAGTTTCGGAGAGCGAACGGCATACTGCTCACTTAGATTTGCTGTCAGATCCCCTGCTGCAGCTCCAGTCCTACCCCCGCCAGTCCACAGCATCTACCCTGGTGCCAAATCATGAGGCATGGTCAGGTTTCCTGAGTGTGTCAACCAAGCATATGTCCTGGCCCTTGCCCACCCCAGTGGAGAGACAAGGCTAGGAACAGTCTGTGAGCTGTGAAGACTCAGGGTGATGTACAACAGGCACTGCTGTCCCAACTGTCAAAGTGCTATGGGCAGCGGAAACTTGGCCATTCTTCAACACAACGTGGTAGAAACACGAACACATATTACTAAGTCAAAGGAACCAGTGTGCAAAAGCCACATATGGTATGACTCCTATCATGTGACATTTTGGAAAAGGTGAAACTATATGGATGGTAAAACGATTGTGGCTCACTAGGTTACATTGGGGGATGCATGGGCAGAGCACAGAGGGTCTCAAGGCTAGTGAAACTTCTGCTTCTGATGCTTCGGTGGGAGGTACAGGCCATTATAAGCTTGTCCAAACTCATAGAATGTGCAGCATCAAGAATCTTAATGTAAATGGTCAATAATTTTTGTCAACGGTAACAAGAGTACCACTCAAGTGGGGGTGTCCACAGTGAAAGAGGCTGTGTGTATGCGGGTCAGGTATTAATGGGAAATTTCTGTATTTTCCATTCAATTTTTCTGTGATTCTCAAATTGCTTTACTAGGTGAAGGCTTTTTTCAAAAGACCATCTTATATTGTATGTCTGTAGAACAGAGAAAAGCAAAGCTACTCATTTTGAGGAAGGGGACCTTTCCTGGGCTCCCAAGACTGCTCAGAAGAATTCCAGATTTTATAGGCATTGAACAGGGAATCTGGGCTCTGGAGCTGCTCTAAGGAATGGAATAAGGAGCTTGTGCCAGAGGGGCCATCCCCCAGGAAACCCAAGAAACAGAGTGCTGAGCCTTGATCTCAATGGCATCACTAAGTACCTTTGTCAATAATAAACTTATTCCAAAGCTGATAAAGTCATGGACTTATCACAGAAAGTCAGCTCACAAGGAGGAACAGAAGCCACTATACATCGTCTACTTGTTGATCGAGACACCCTAGATCCTAGAGTCGTTAATTCCTTCCTGTAAGGCCGTTGGCCAATGTATAATCAAGACCCAAGGTGCTGGTGGGTACTGGTCCCTTGGGGGAAGTATCAATGTCTGTAGGTATCAGTGTCAATAAAAACATTGCTTCACCAAATGGCCCATGGAAACATAAGAATTCATTCTGGATATCTTTTTCCCAGATGCCTGTAACCACTGTTTGCCTGTATTTATGATATACACATAACTTCAACACATGTTTACAGTTTGGCTATGCTGATTCTATCTTGGGCTGTGTTATTTCGTGCCCATACCTGAACAGTTCTCAAAGCTCCTCTCAAGTGCATGGCTACCAATCTGTCCTAAGGGCTTTTTCCTTCTTCTGACCTCTGCCTCCTTCTCATCTGTTCTTGGATTTGGGACTAAGGGATTCCTACAAAGGCTTCATTCCTAGCCGTGCCACTATCATCCTGTGTGTTTTCTCACATCACAGGCTGCTGGCAGGCATGATAAGACACAGAGATTCCTCATTGCTAGTTCAGGGTAAAAGGCATAGTGTTCAAACACATGAGAGAAAAAAGCCCGTTCACTTTCTGAGTGGCAGTCTATGGATTATAAATCATTTTTAGACTAGATTTAAAAGAGTGACATGCAACCTCCTTAGCCTTAAAGAGCTCTGCTCTTGTTCTAGTCTGCCCAATATAAATTATTTGTGAGCAGATAACACCCAGCTCATTATTGCTCTGTTCCTGTCTTCAATGGGCATAATGACGAGGAGCACAACCTGGCAGAGAATCCGATGGAGGCTCTTATCATTAGTGACAGGAACACAAGCTTGTTTCCATCAGCCTCTGCCTGGGATTCGCTGTGGTGTGTGCTGGAAATCAGTCAATGTCAGCTGGATCTGCAGTTCTGAAGCAAGAGGAAGCCAAGAGCCTGGGATGACCTTGTTTCCAGTAATGGGGTCTGCTTATGGCAAGGCCCTGGAACAACAGGTTGAATGACACTTGAGAACTCAGCCTCTGGGAGTTTTTGTTTTATTTTATTTTTTTATTTTTTTAAATATATGTTTTGTACAAGATTATCAAATCTAGACCCGTGTCCCCCACCCTATCCCCCACCCCACCAGAGCTCATGTATTCTGCCAAACATGCTTTTCATGTCTTTCTCAGTCTTTCTCAATATTCTCCATGTGGAAGTTGACTGTTTTGAGCAGAAGTTCACTGTTTCAGTCAGTTCTTCAATGCAGTCCTTTCTGTTGTTGTTGTTGTTGTTGTTCTTGTTTCTAATATGCATCACTCCCAACTGCTTGGACAAAAGCTCAAGGGGCCATGCACAAGAAATACTTACAACTAGGTAATTGGTACTAGCACCACAGATGAGGGATACCATTCATCGTTTGTTTTTCTGGGACTGTGTTACTTCACTCAGCATGATGTCTTCTAGCTCCAGCCATTTTCCTGCAAAGCTCATGATGTCATCTTTCTTTACTGCTGCATAGAACTCCATTGTGTAGATGTACCACATTTTCTTTATCCACTCGTCAGTTGAGGGGCATTTGGGTTGGTTCCAGCTCCTTGCTATTGTGAAGAGAGTTGAAATAAACATGGCCATGCATGTATCTCTGCGGTGGGGTGAGTCTTCAGGGTACATGCCCAGGAGTGGTATGGCTGGGTCAGGTGGCGAGTTCATTCCAAGTCTTCCAAGGGTTCTCCACACTGCTTTCCATAGTGGCTGTATGAGTTTACATTCCCACCAGCAGTGGATGAGTGTTCTCCTTTCCCCACAACCTCTCCAGCACTTGGTATCATTTGTTTTCTTGATCCTAGCCAGTCTTATTGGAGTAAGATGATATCTTAAAGTGGTTTTCATTTGCATTTCCTTAATGATTAGTGATGTTGATCTCTTCTTAAGATGTTTCTCGGCCATCTCTAATTCCTCACTTGTGAAGTCTCTGTTCAGCTCTTTGCTCCATCTATTGAGTGGATCATTTGTTTTCTTTCTCCTTTGTTTTTTGAGTAGTTTACATAGTCTGGAAATCAATGCTTTGTCAGATGTATTTGTGGTGAAGGTTTCCTCCCATTCTGTGGGATTTCTCTTCACTTCCTTGACTGTTTCTCTTCATGTACAAAAGCTTTTGAGTTTAATGAGGTCCCATTTGTCAATTGTAGACCTTAATTCTTGCGCAGCTGCTGTCTTGATTTAGGAAGTCTATGTCTTGTAGTCTGCTACCAACTTTTTCTTCTATCACCTTCAGAGTTTGGGGTTTCACGTTGAGGCCTTTAATCCATCTGGAGTTGACTTTTGAACAGGGGGAGAGGTAGGGGTTTAATTTCATTCTTCTACAAGTGGTGATCCAGTTTTGCCAACACCACCTGCTGAAGATGCTGTCTTTTCTCCATTGTGTCTTCTTGGCCCCCTTGTCAAATATGAGATGGCTGAAATTGTATGTGCTCAAGTTTGGATCTTCAGTTTTGTTTCATTGGTCAACAGTCTGTTTTTGTGCCAGTACTAGGCTGTTTTTATGACTATAGCCCTGTAGTATAGTTTGAAGTCTGGTATAGAGATCCCCCCCGTGTAGCTCTTTTTGCTCAGGGTTGTTTTGGCTATTCAGGGTCTTTTGTTTTCCCAGATGAATTTAAGGACTTTTTTTTCCAAGGCTGTGAAGAAACTCTTGGGGATTTTAATTGGGATTGCATTAAATCTATACAAGAGTTTGGGTAGAATGGACATTTTTACAATATTAATTTTCCCAATCCATGAGCATGGGAGGTTTTTCCATCTTCTGATGTCTTTTTCAATTTCTTTCTTTAAGGGTTTAAAATTTTTGTTGTAGAGATCTTTGGTGTCTTTGGTTAGGTTCGTTCCTAGGTATTTTATTGTTTTTGAGGCTATTGTGAGTGGGAAGGTCTCCTTGAATTCCTTCTCCAGTTCTCTGGGAGTTTTTAAAGGCATTACTTGCATTCCATGAAATGCATCCATTTTAAGTGTACATTTGATGAATTCTAGTAATTGTGTGACAACTAAACCAAGAGGGACAACTCTTCATTCTAAAAATTTCCCCTCTGTCTTCTTTTGTTTTCTTCAACCACAGCCTTTAGTGTTGCATTTGCTAGAACCTCACATACATGGAATCCTATGGGGGTTTGTGACCTTCCTTTAGCATAAAGTTTTGAGATTCATCTGTGTTGTTGTGCATTAATTAGCAATGCCATTTTCTAGTAATCCATTGTATGAATATGCTACAACATTTGGGTGGTCTCTCATTGGAGAGTATTAAGAATTGGGGCTGGTGAGATAGCTCAGCAGGTAAAGGCTCTTGCTGCCAAGCCTGATGACCTGAGTTTGAGTCCAGGAATCTACATGGTGGAGAGTCAACTCTCATAAGTTGTCCTCTGACCCCCACATATACATAAGTAAATAAGAATAACTTAAAAAATAAAGAAAAGAATATTAGCCAGTCATAGAAGTATACACCTATAATCCCAATACTTGGGAGGATCATGAGTTCTAGCCTAGCCTAGGCTACATAGTAGAAGCCATCTCAAAACACACACACACACACACATGCACACACACACACCACAAAACTCAAACCAAAACAAAGCATGAAAAAAATTAACAAGCCAAGAAACAAATTAACCAACCAACTAACTAAACAAAAAAAATGGGGCTGGAGAGATGGCTCAGTGATTAAACACTTGCTACCCAAGCATGAGGACTAGAGTTGAGGTCCCTGGACCCACATAAAACCACACAGACATAACACCCTGCTTATCATCCCAGCTTCAAGAAACAGAAATGGGGACATGTGGAGCAGGCTGGTTAAGTGGACTAGCCATGTCAGCAAGCTCTGCGGGGTGCAAAATCAAGGTCGGGGCCTGATATCAGCCTCTGATCTCCACATGGACGTGCACATGCATGTAAACCTTAAAAAGCACAGAAACAACAAGAACAAATCTAAAGAATATTGCTCTAAACATCCTTGTGTATGTATTTTCATAGAAATAGGCATTTGTTTCTCTTGGGCAAAAACAGAGGCATAAAATTGCTGAAGCACATGACAAATACATGCTCAATTTACAAGACATGGCTATATCGTTACACAAAGTTAGCTATACCCGTTTTTTCATTTCCACCAGAAAAAAATGAGGGAGTCCCGGTTGCTACTATCTTTGCCAACACTTGAGACTTTCAGCCAGTTTATGACTGAAATGATTTTATTATGGTTTGAATTAACCTTTTTCTGATGACTGGTGATACTGAGCATTTTTTTTTTTTTGTATCCTTAATGGTCATTCATACATTTCCTTTTGGAAAGTGTCATCTGTTCAAATCTTCTGTCTTTATAAACAATTGGGTTATCTTCTGAGAGAGAAAGAGGAAGAGGGAGGGAGGGAGGGAGGGAGAGAGAGGGAGAGAGAGAGAGAGAGAGAGAGAGAGAGAGAGAGAGAGAGAGAAACAAGAGAGGTTGTGTCTCTGTATTAGGAATTTCACCTTTTCATTTGTGTGTTTTGGTTTTTAATTTTTTTATTATTTTATTTTATGTGTATGACTGTATTGCCTGTATGTATGTAAATGCACCAGTGTCATGCAAAGCCCAAAGGGGTCAGAAGACGGTGTTGATACTCTAGAACTGGAATTACTAGCGTGGGTTCTGGGATTCAAAGCTGGGTCCTCTGTAAGATCAGCCAGTACTCTTAACTGTTGAGCCATCTCTTCAGCCCACACTTTCATTTTTGAATGCAGGCCTCAAAAGATCCCTGTATGGTTTTTGTGAAATGTCCATCATTGGGGTATTAGGAAGTGTGATCTGGTTACATAGGGCCTGTTTGCTAGGCATCTACTGCCCAACAGACACCATGTGGTGCTTTGTATACATAGTCACATGCTATACAAACAGCACTTTAGTCAGTAACAGACCACATGCTCAACAGTGGAACCATAAGATTTTAACAGAGTAGGAAAATTCTTGTAGCTCACTGACCTCATAATGTCACAGCTCAATGCATAACTCATGTGATTATGGCAACACTGGGGTAAACAAACCTACTGTGCTCTGTCTTCTAAAAGTACAGGCTTATATGCATGTGTCATACATCATACTTGATGAAGACAATACAAGACTATGCCACTGATTTATATATTTACTGTACTGTGTTTTTAAAATTATTATTGTGGAGTCTATTTTTCAAAACATGTTTACTAAAAAACAATGTGCATGTTAAGCTGGTAGCAAGAGCCTCTCTTTTACTGAGTTTCTTGAAGACATCATTTTCTCTTGGGATTGATTCAGTCTCACGTTGTTTGGTCCATTGTGGATATATATATATATATATATATATATATATATCCACATGATATATATGTATATATATAAATATATACATATATATCACTAGCCTAGGTGTGCAGTAGGTTATACCATATAGGTTTGTATAGCACACTCTATGATGTTTGCAGAAGTGAAATTACCTAATGATTCATTTCTCAAGCTTACCTCTGTTGGCAAGTGATGCATGATTCCATTGAGTTTTTTCATCCTTACAATGACCCTATTAGGTAGGTACTATTCTTAATCCTGCTTCCCTGGAATGTTCATACACAGAAACCTGCCACAGAAATTCACCACTGAGGCAGAGTTCATCTATAAATATTCTCTTTTCCACAGTGAGGAGGAAGTGATGACCTAGTTCATGAAGAGTCCTGAGAACAGCGGTGAGTTGTCTTTGAGCCTGCAGCCCAGAGAATCTGAGCGTGCCAGGCCCACCAGTGGTGCTGCAGAGGGTATGAGCCGGAGCTGGCTGGCAGAGAAACAGGGATTTCTGTTGCTCAGGAACGCTGGCCATCATCGTTAATCTTAAATTCATGGACAATAGAGAAGCTGAGCTAGAAATAATGACAAATCCAAAAGATAGCCAGATGGCAGAGACCTCCCCAGACGGCATGAAGCCAGAGTGGCACTCCCCCTCTACCTACCCTGCCAGGCTTGATACTGATCCCCAGATGAGCATCTTCATCCATGGCTGCAAGGTACAGACCAAGTGCCTCTCCTGCTGCCCCTGCAAGCCCAGGATGTACAAGTATATGTTAATCCATCTCAAGACTTGGACAGAAAGGGGGGTGAAGAAAGCAGAGCACATAGTAGGAAATGCTGAAGGGAAGATGCAGGAGGCAGGGTGCAAAGTCCAGGAAGTGTACATGGAAACTTCACACAGGACTCTAAGGTGAAGTCGTGGCAGGTAGAGAACACAGTCATCACCCTGTGCAGAGAAGGATCAAGGGTGCCAAGCAACGAGGACTCAAAGAACCTAAGGAGCTGAACTTTGTGGGTTCAGCATCCAACACTGAACGACGTGTTCATCTGCAACTGACACTGCAGGCAGAGCAAGCTTGCTGTGAAGAAGGAAAGAATGGAAGCAAGAGAGTTCTCAGACTGTTCTGGGGCAGAGGACCCAGCAGACCCCAAGGGAACTCAGAAGATGAAGGGCTGTACATGGAGGCATGCCATGGAATGGTAGGTGTGTGGGCCATGACACAGTCATGGTGGGGAAGAATGTGGTATGGTGGAAGGTGAAGTCTGAAACATGTCCAGACAACACTGAAAGAAACCGGTGGAGACAGTGAAAACGTGGGGAAGATGAAGCCACTGTTTTTTTTTTCTGACAGGCAGAAGAAGGTGCGGCCATGGTGGCTCAGCCTTGCGGAAGCCCGCGGACTCGGGCCGTCTTCCCTCTGATCCTGCACCACTACCCCAAGCACTACTAACCTCCTGGTCCAGAGTCTTTGGAATTGCTTGTGGTACTTCCTGCCTCCGTGGGGAGCTGAGTGCTATGAGTTTAGAACATCTTTTCCTCTGAAAGAATGCTTCAAGTAATATGAAGCAGGGCTCCAGAATCTACTGTTACTATTGCAGCTGTGCTAAACCGTGGGCTAAGGCCTTTGAAAGGAGCCTGGGAACCTGGCTCTGTGAGTCAGAGAAGCTGTAGAAGCTGAGGTCCAGTATTGTGGCACTCTGGCAAAAGGTGCAGGAGGAATCTGTGGTTCCCACCCGGGCTGCTCAGCATCCTGACTAGAGGTGGTACAGTGGCCTGGGCCTCATACCAGCCAGACCAAACCTGACTTTGTCTCTCGCTCAGTTATTTTCGTGTATAACCAACCAGCTTTGAGAACCCTCCAAGCCATAAAATGAGGTCCCGCTATCTGGGCGGAGTATTTGGCTGTTGGAAACAAGGTGTTGATGTGACAGTATCACATCAGGATATCAGGAAAAGGAAGGAGGATGATAAGCCAGGGGAAACTGCAAAGACACAGGAAGCGGCGATGTCCTCCGTGGAGAGCACGCCGCCATCTGCACTGCCCTCCAGAGTCAGCCCAACACCCATCTCAGGGGTCATCTAAATGGGCTTCTAGATAAAAGAGCCTAACCAGTTTCACCTAGGTAATATAGTGCTGATGTTATATACTTAATTTTTTAGTTAAATATTTTATTCACCATTCTTATGTTTTATGTGTATGAGTGCAGGGCTTGCTTGTGTGTAAATCGTGCAATGACAGCAGTCAGATGGCATCGATCCCCTGCGACTGAAAGTACGGATGGCTGTGTGGGTGCTTGGAAACCCGGGTCCTCTGCAAGAGCAGTCAGGGCTCTTAACCCCTGAGCCATCTCTCCAGCCTACTTTAAAGTTTTTAATCTTAAAATTAACATATGATAGGCCCAGTGTGCTGGATAGCTTTAGTGTCAACTTGACACACCTGGGTTGAGGGAGCCTCAATTAGGGAATTTGGTCCATTGAATTGGCCTGTGGCCACATCTGTGGTGTATTGTCTTGATTGTTGAGCAGTGACAGTATAAGAAGGCAGGCTGGGCATGAGCGAGAGCAAGCCAGTAAGCAGCATTCCTCTATGGCCTGTGCTTCAGCTCCTGCCTCCAGGTTCCTGCCCTGAGTTCCTACCTTGGGCTCCCTAAGTAATGAAATGTGACCCAGGAGATGTAAGCTGAATAAACCCTTTCCTCCCCAGTTGGTGTCGGTCAGAGTGTCTTGTCACAGCAATGGAAGACAAACTAGGACACCCAGCATGGTGACATGCCTTTAATCCCAGCCCTGGGAAGTCAAAGGCAGGTGGATCTCTGTGAGTTTGTGACCTGCCTGGTCTATATAGCTAGTTCTAGGTTAGCTAGAGCTACAGAGTAAGACCTTTGTCTGTCTGTCCTTTCGGAGGGCATAGTTCCATATACTTTAATCACATATTTAAATTTGTGTAACCACTAAATCAAGGTACAGCACAACTTGATGCCAGAGTCCCTCATCCCTTCTACCTCCTTATAACCTCTGGTAAACTGTTCTGTTCACCATTACACAGATGCTTCCCAACTTGGAATGATCTGGTTTTCCCCTTACAGTGAGTAGTGTGAAGGTGATGCACACTGGAAACTGTGTTCTTTGGTGTTCAACCTTTTCCAAGATCTCAGGTCATGTTGCTGGACAGTGTCCATGAGCCACAACCTCTAGTCAAGCCACAGGGCTGGCCACAAGAGGAAGCAACTGATGCCTATGGCATGCTGTGTGGCCAAGCTGGGATGTTCTGTAAGTCAGGTGTGCTCCGTGTATTTTGACTTTCAGTATTTCCAATTTATCATAGGCTCCATTGTAAGTTGAGGAAAATCTGGACTCTTTCTGACAATATAAATACTTTCATGCAGCATGTGACGTTTTGAACTTGGCCTTGGAGAGTCACTTGAGTTGTATCCACACCTTGAGGCCTCTCACCACCCAGCACTTTTCTACTGCATGAATGTACCACAGTTTGGTCTATAGACCCACCCACTGAAGGCTTCCATTTTGAGTGATTATAGATTATAGAGTGGACACATACACTTGCTTTAGGGTTTTGAGTGATTATGTTTTCAGTTCTCTGAAGTAAATAATCCAGGAGCAGGAGAGTTGATTCTTAGGGAAAGTGTATGTTTTACTTTGTAAGCAACTGTCAGCCTCTTCTCCAGAGTGGCTGTGCCATTTTACCTTCCTACCAGCAATGTACAAATGAGCCAGTGGTTCTCCATCCTTCTGGTGATTTAGTATTATCTATACTTTACATCTTAGCTCATTTAAGAAATGTGCAGGGTGTGGGGGAGGAAGCTGGAGATGGATTTGTGGCTAAGAACACTTGCTGTTCTTCCAGAGGACCCTGGATTTCCAGCGCTCATAAAGCAGCTAACAATCATCCACAACTCTAGTTCCAGGGGATTTGACACTCTCTTCTGGCCTCCATGGGCATTGTATGACACAGGTGCATTTACACACATGCAAGCAATACACACATGCACATAAAATGAAAATAATAAAACTTTTTTAAAAAAAGAAATGTGTAGCAGTACTTTGGTACTTTATCAGGGTTTTAATTTTCATTTTCATATTGACTGATGATGATACATATCTTTTCATGTGCTTTGTGTGTTACATGCCAATGTGTGGGTACGTGTGTCCATACACATACATGGAGCTCCACATATGTGGAGCCTGCTGGGTCTCTTCCTTTATCTCCTCCACCTATTTCCTTAGGACAAGGTTTCTCACTCAAAACAAAGCTCACTTTTTTGGCTAGGCTGGTGTGTTGGTTGGTTTTGTCAACAAGCTAAAGATACCTGGGAAGAGGGAACCTTAACTAAGGAAAAACCTCCATCAGATTGGCCTGTGATGCATTTACTTAGTTGGTAATTGATGCATAAGGGCCCATCCCACTATGGGTAGTGCCATCCCTGGGCATCCCTCCCCTCCCCTCCCCTCCCCTCCCCTCCTCTTCCCTTCCTTTCTTCCTTCCCCAGTACTTCTGAGTGTGGTTATTATGGGTGTATGCCACCACACCCAGCTGGTTCACCAATGTTTCCTTGAGGAATTTTATATCTGCGTTTTTAAAAGGATTTTGTCTGTACTGTTCTCTCATTTGTGTTCTGTGGAATGTTAGTCTTATAAAATAAACTGGGAGGTAGTTCTTATTTCTTCCTTCTTGACTTTCTGCACAGGACTGCATACAAAGGGTAATGTTTCTTTTAATATTTGGCAGAATTCATCAATGAAACCATCTGGATCTGGGTTATTCTAGTTTCAATTTTAATATTCAAATCTATTTATTATTAGAGGACTCTGGGCTGTTTTACCCCATGTGAGTCTGGTAGTTTATGGTTCTTAAATAACTGGTCCATCCCATCCAAGTTCTTGAATTTATATAGGTGTAGTTGGTCACATAAAGCATTCCTTTATGGTCTGGTCCTTTTCATATCTGAGAGCTGTGCACTGGGAGACCCTCTTTTGTTCTTGGTATTGGTAATTTGTGTCTTTTTTGAGGTGTCAGTCTCAAATGGGTTTATCAGTTGTATTGATTCTTTCAAAGAATCACCTTTCTATTTTATCAGTTTTTCTGTTTTCCTGTTTTCGGTTTTGTTGATTTGTGTTCAGATTCTTTCTATGAAAATTTCTCCCCCCTCCCCACCCTCCCAACCCTCCCCACCGGATATCGGTGCGGGTTGTCTTCCTTAACTGCTCTCTACTTTATTTTCTGAGACAAGGTCTCTCACATATTGATTCAGCCAGGCTGGCTGGTCATTGGGCCCCAGGGGTCTGCCATTGCCGCCCCCACACCCCAGTGCTGGTGTTACAGACATGTGCATGGACGCCTAGCCCAGCTTTTATACAGGTACTGGGGATTTGAACTCGAGTCCTCATGTTTGCACAGCAGTCACCTTACAATCTGAGCCATCACCCTAGCCCTTATTTCTATTTTCCTAAGGTAGAAATTCTGTTCTTGGTTTAGTATCTTTTCTCTTTTCCAATGTAAACATCTCATGCTGAAGGTTTCTCTCTAGGCAGCATTGCAGTTGCAATACATAGACTATGAAATGCATTTTCATTTAAATGAAAATTTAAAAAAATATTTTCTAATAATTCTTTAAAAATCATTAAAATATTTTCTAATAATTCTTTGAGACATGTTCTTTGATTTGTGGATTAAACATTTATTATTTAATTTCCAATTTTGGAGAGACTTTTCCCCTTCATTTTTCTGTTTCTAATTTAATTTTGGTTCATTTAGATTTCTGTACACTTTTTTTTAATGAAGCAACATTTGGTTTATGTTGGTACATGTTCAATAGGTACTTGAGAATCCGATTCTGATATTATTGGGTGATGTGTTCTATAAATGTCAATCAGATTCTGTTGGCTGTTGATGCTTTTTAGTTCTTCGACATCTTTGCTGAATTTCAGTTCACTAGTTTATTACTACGTGAGGGGTATGAAGTCTCGTCTCAGTCCTCAGGCTGTGCTACATATGTGTTCAAGCTCTGCTTTTCAGTCGATGCACATTTAGAATTGTTATCTGTTCTTGGTGAACTGATCTTTTATCTTTATGTAATATCGCTTTGCCTTCCTTCATTACCATATTTTGTGCTCTGACATATATTTCATTTCATAATAATGCTCCCATGTATCTTTTTCATTTTTATAGGGTTTGTAAAAGAGATGCTAGGAATCAAAGGGTGGGGGCAGATATTCAGCAAGCCTGGCAGGGGAAGCAGACATTTTTTTCAGGAAAGCATATGGGTGAGCTGGTTAGTAGTTACAGGAGACACTTGGGAAATACATTTCTGTGTGACTTTTTCACAAGGAGATGGAAAGATGAGCCAGGCAGGTCCTTCCCTTGGTATTATTATGGCACTCCATTTGAGATATAGTGCATTACAAGCAAGGGGCCAGGATAAATCTTATATGGACTTATCAGTTTGTTGGGGTTACAAAGCTCAGATCTAGGTGTGGCTTGAACCCCATGAGGTGTGTGGCATTACTTCAGACCCTTGTTAGTGCCATTGTATAGCAACAAGTATTAAGAGTGTTTAATGTAAAGCTGGTGTGGTGGCGCTCATCTCTAATACCACCTTTTGGGAGGTCAAGGCAGAAAGGTCAGGAGTTCAAGGTCACCCTTGGCTATATAGTGAGTTTGAGGCCAGCCTGGTCTACATGAGATCCTGTCTCAAAGGAACAAGACAAAAAGAAAACTAACAATAACAAGAAGAATAAATAGCTCATGCCTAAAACGTAGATGCTGCGATGCTGTAAAGCTCCTTCAAGATTGGCAATTCTGCCACATCTTACCTGGGTAATAAATAGTTCTATGTTATAGGAGGAAAAACGTTAAGTGGAACAGGAGTAACTATGTGGATCTTGGGAATACTTCTTAGCTCTTTCTCTTCCAGTCTCCACAAAGCCTGAAATAGGGGAGTTGAAACTGCAGGGGCTTCAATTTCTTATAGAATTGGAAGATACTAAAGTGTATTTATAGGCAACATCTGAAGAGGAGGCTGCCATGCTCCAGGACATGGAATACATACATGAAAGGTGAGTCTTCTTAAAGAGAAGCTGGAGCACAGTCATCCACATTAACAAGAACTTATGAATATCCCCATTAAATCTAGGTGAAAATAATCATTAAGGAAATGCAAAACCACTTTAAGATATCATCTTACTCCATTAAGACTGGCTAGGATCAAGAAAACAAATGATACTAAGTACTGGAGAGGGTGTGGGGAAAGGAGAACACTCATCCACTGCTGGTGGGAATGTAAACTTGTACAACCACAATGGAAAGCAGTGTGGAGAACCCTTGGAAGACTTGGAATGAACTTGCCACCTGACCCAGCCATACCACTCCTGGGCATGTACCCACAAGACTCATCTTACTGCAGAGATACGTGCCCCTCAACTGACTGATGAGTGGATAGAGAAAATGTGGTACATCTACACAATGGAGTTCTATGCAGCAGTAAAGAAAGATGACATCATGAACTTTGCAGGTAAATGGTTGGAGCTAGTAGATATCATGCTGAGTGAAGTAACACAGTCCCAGAAAAACAAACGATGAGTGGTATCCCTCATCTGTGGATGCTAGCACCAATTACCTAATTGTATGGCAAACTGAGCAATGTTAATGTGATCTGAAAACAACTGTGCTCTTATATTGTGAATCCCTTAAAATATAATTAAAATAAACTAGGTGAAAATGTAGGAGAAGAATTGATGAGAGTTTTACCAAAATATAAAAATGGCTGCCTTAGGCTGAAGACATGGATCAGGGAGTAAACTGTTCGCTGCATAAGCACTAGAACCTGAGTTCACATCCACAGCCCCCAGGTAAAAAGGCAGGTGCCAGGTACCACAGTGCATACCCAGAATCTCAGTGCTGAGGAGGCAAAGACAGGGGCATACCCAGGGCTTCCTGGCCTAGAATTGGTTAGCTGCACGCTCATGAGAGCTCTGTCTAGAAAAATGAGTGATTGAAGAAGATGCCTGGTATTGACCTCTGGTCTCCATATGCACGCGCATACATGTACACACACATGCACATGCACATGCACACAATAAATACACACACGTATTCACACACAAGAGCAGGTACACGCACATTGAAAAACGGCTATCTAGATTGTGTTATTATAAATGATCTTTGCTTCCTTAAACATTTCGATATTTTTCAAACGTTGTTTTGGCATTTTTCTTATGTAAAAACACAAAATGACAGGCCTCAAGTCAATGTATGGTACTCTACAAGACAATGTGGGTGAGAGGTCTCCCACAGAAAACCAGGAGGAGTTACTTTGAGAAAGGGGAAGGAAGGTATGTGGCTAGAGCAGCTAATTTTGTTGTTACTATTTTTATCTTGATAAAATTTTAATGATGAAATGCAAATGAATAGACTTTTGTTTGCTATTTGAAGTCTCGGCATTTTTAGTGTGCTCCTCCAAACCCTTAAACTCTCAAAAAAGGAGGAACGGCAAATGGCACAGTCCAAACTTATTTGGGGGGATTTCCTGAAATTAATGTTCCTCGAGACTTATTTCAGGTAACTCAACCATAAAGCAAGTACCACTGAAGGTCCCTGCAGCTGGCCTGTGTCCTGATGACGGTCACATACTTTATTCTGTGACTCAGGCAACATCCTGAAGACAGCCATTTGGGAATACCACTGGGCTGAAGATGTTTTCTGGGTTTTAGGGGAGAAAGGCCACATGGGACAAGATGGGTCAGGCTGGCATCACGTTTGTTCCAAGGAGGAAGTGGGCAGCTCGCTATGCTTTTTCTGCTATTTGGCAGGCAATTGGGGCAGCCGTGAGCAGCAGAGGTGGGTTTTCCCTCCCTCCCTCCATAGAACAGGGACATCTTTACTCTTAACCACCGTTATCTGAGAACGTCTGGGTCCCAATGGGAAGCTGGCCTAATTTCACAGTGACTTAGTTAATGTTCACACAGGCAACATTTGACTGGAAACTGAGCCTTAGGAACTTGTCACTAAAATCCTAAAAGGTATATCTAGCCTTTCCCAAGAAACAGACCATTCAAGAAGGCGGACTCCTGGCTGTCCCTTATCAGTTTATAATTTATTAAAATTGTGGGCTTGCCTTTAATACATTCCCTTTTGCCTCAGGTGCCCCCAGACAGGTTCTGTTCTCCTTGAGCTAAGATGCTCCCAAGCTTCCAAGCCTTCCAGGCATGTTTCTGATGACAGTTCTCTTCAGCCAACAAACAGAACACAGCAAGGTAAGAGCAGAAAACCCCAGAAAGGGAGTCCCCTTTTCCAGGCCGCTGTTTACTGGGCCAGGGGAAGGATTAGCATTCTGCCTGTAAGCACAGTTCCACTTTTCCTTTTGTTCTGAGATCAGAATCACTCATCTGGAAATTACAGAGTAATATAAATGAACCCGTGTCCTGTTACCACCCCAGTTCTTTCAATGCTTCTGGCTGTCTTAATCACCATCAAAACAAACAGAGGAAGCCTCAAACATTTCTCACTGCCATTTCTTTTTCTTGATGGAGATTATGATGACATACTTAAAACCCAATCTAGAGCCTGTGATAGGAAATTGCAAAGATTAACACCACGGGATCCAACTGGAGTTTGAGCATCCAGGGCTCAGCCTTTGCATTCTGCATGGTGCCTGCAGGCAGGACACTCTGCAAGCATGCAGCCACCCGGAGTCCTCCATGTTGGTTGTGACTTTCCTGTATGACCCTTTCCACTCAGACTTCCAGTACGTGTGGCCAAAGAAATCATATACATGAAACAAGGTCAGCCTTGGCGACAAAGCTGTAGCAGAGAAGGCTTACACTCTCTGGCTTCCCGTAACAGACAGTGGGATGTGTTTCTCTTTTATCCCTGTTTTTATGATTGCCTCCTGAACTCCCCTGAGAGCTCTTTGAAGGCAGGACAATGCTGTGTGTCTTCTGTACCTGCCACCTGTTCACTAATAGCACCAGTCATCGGTTCTGGGTTCACATCCCTTTCAGGAAATGCCCGCCTCTGAATGGCTTACGTGTTCCCTCTCCCACTTCCACCTGCAGTGCTGGGCCCAGGCTTCTTGCTTGGTGTGTTTCAGTGTGTCCCTCTTACCCAAACCACTTTTTTCCATGTTGTGACTGAGGAATAGGGTCAAAGAATAAACAAGAGTTCAGCTTGTGTTTCAGAACCAGCCGTTGTTCTACTGAGAACCCTGAATATCAGCTAATCTTGCTTGACATTCTTGATTCTCTTGAATAAAAGAAGCAATTGACTCACCCCCTCTCCACCTCAACTAGATGCACGGGGTTATGGAAACAACTTCACAGCCAACTGGAGAGAGGAGATCATGTATTCCCTTAATAATGGGTCAAAGGACAAAGTGAACATGAAGTATTAATTTACAGCAACAAATGCAGCAAACTATTTCACAATGCTGAAAAGCTGTATGCTTGGGATCTTTGAAAAGCAAAGCCACTGTCAACACTTACTGTCCCAACCCCTTGGGCACAAAGCAAGGTAGAAAGGGAGCAGCTTCTACTTACGGAGTTGGAGGAGGCCAGGGATGCTGGGATTTGATCCTTGTGGCTCCAGCTGGGCCTGTGTAGCCCTACGGCTTCAGGCTTCTCCATTGTAAAATGCAACCAGTAATAACCTACTTTGAAGGGTTTCACTGTGGGTGCCCCAGGCATGCTGGGGGGCATACATTTTGGCTGTTCTTGCCAGCTCTATTTAGGTGCTGAACTATGCCAAGCCCTTACACACAGCCACATTTAATGCCTGCAACAATCTCAGGAGGAAGCTCCTGTCGCATCCCTATTTTATGGAAGAAGAAACTGAGGAGGAGCGTTTAGTGACTTGTCCAAGAACAGCCGGAAACAATAGTAACTGCCAAAGCCAGCTCTTTTGGAGTGAAGACTACACATCACATATCACATTCTGGATAAACACATACCACACCACACACACACACACACACACACACACACACACACACAAACTCACATTCCAACAAAATGTCAGATTTAAATTAGAAAGATAAGCTTATGAACCAACACAGAATGGCCAACTGTGAGCTTTGCTATCTAGGGACTCCAAATCTCCCAATTACTCGGCTTCTCTCTTGACCTCGTGGATGCAAAGACCACATTTTAACAGCTTCCCTCCATAAAATAGTACATGGTTCTCCATACATGACAGAGCCTCAATTAATACTCACTGGTTTTACATGGAAATTCACAGAAGAAAGTGGAACTGTGTCTTGTTCAGAATATGTGATCAAAGAATCTAAAGGTGCCACGAATTCTCTAAAGCTCTGACAGCCTCATCTCACACAAAGCCTGCTTTCAGGAGACAATAAGGGTTATGATCTTAACATTTCTAATCTTGTCAAAAAATACAGTGTGAATGAAAGGAATCCTGCCAGGACTTCCGGGTGCACTGTGGGAAGGGCCTCCCACATTGCTGCTACAAAATCTGTGCAGTGTGACCTAAGGTGATGTCTGTGTCATTTCTCTAGTGCTACAAAGGCTGGCACAGCACTGCTGCCCTCTTGCCAAAGAGATGTCAGTTCTAACTCTCCATCCACCTGAAGGTAAGAGGAGTGGGGATCAGAGGCCTCTGTGTGAGGCACTCCTGCGAAGGTACCTACCAGCAGGGGCGCCGTAGGAAGGTGCCAGTGCTGTGGTTTGGGTGCTGATTGTCTCCCTGGGGTTCATGTGCTAGAAACTTTGTCCCCAGTGGGACAGTAAGAAGAGTTGGTCTGGCGTCCTGACTATGATACTGTGATGTGACGCTTTGCCCCTCCACTTCTTCCTTTTTCCTTTCTTGTTTTAAAAAAATTAAAATTGTGGAGCGTGCATGTGTGTGTGTGTGTGTGTGTGTGTGTGTGTGTGTGTGTCTGAATGTGCATATGAGTGGAAGTGTCTACAGAGACTACAGAGGTATCTGAGTCTCCTAGAGCTGGAATTACAAGCATCTATGAGCCACCTGACATGCAGGAACAACACTTGGGTCCTCTGCAAGAGCATCATGTATTCTTAGTTGATGGACCACATCTACAGCCCCTCCTTGTTTCTCTTCCTTCCTTTCCATATCCCATCTTTATCTTTCTGTATCTATGTCTCTACCTCTGTGCTCACACTGTGATGCCGTCTTCCAGGAAGCCCTCACCAGAGTCCAGTTGACTTGGTATCATGCCCTTCCACCAGCAGAACTCTGAGTTGAAGAAATCTACTTACTTTATACAGTACCCAGCTTCAGTTATTTTGGCATAGCAACAAAGAACTAACTAATGAGGGATATGCCCATAGCCCCAAACAGATGTGATTGGGACTGAATGAAAAGAAAATGAAGTCCGATTTATTTCAAGGAACTTTTAGACTAATTTTTAGCAGGTCTTTATTTGCTTATTTACAAGTATGAGAGATATTAAGTATATATTTTGCCTCTTTTTGATTCAGAGGTGAGTGGTGCAATAGAGAGGCTGGGCTGAGACCATGGGGGATGTAACAGGGGACAGAGTTCCTGGGGTAGCTGGTGCAGAAGGACAGGGTGCAATGTGAGGGAGGAGGCTGGTCTGCGGGTCTGATGCCAGCTCCATTGCTGTCTTGCCCCCTCCACCACCGTGGTCTGCAGTCAGCTCCCTTTGCTCTGTCTACCTGTGCACTCCTGGGGTGGCGGGGGAGGGGGCAGAAGCCACCTATTCATTGTATTTCCCCACAGTTTAGCACAGCGAGTGCTAGCTGGGTGAGCTGTGCAAAGTTGATGACATGTGATCACTCTTGACTTTCAATATATCAGTGTCATGACTCTGCCTTGTATGCCCACAAAGGAGTAGACACAGGTTATAAGGAGCCCAACATAACAGCACCCAGGCTCGTACTTCTTGTTGATTCAAGTGCTGCAAAGTGGATGGCTCCACTTCACAGATGAGGAAACTGAGCAGTGCGGGGACAATGCTCAGCGCGGGGCTGAGAGGTTACCAGTCAGTAATAGCTGAGTGTGGACAGAGTAACAACGACATTATTGTCTAAAATCAGGCAGCACCCCAAGAACACAGTCAGAGCTTGAACCCAGGCTGGCTTGGCTCCCATTAGTCTGTCTGGCCAAGAAACATCTGTTCTGGAAAAAATATCCACCAGTGGCCTCTGAATGTGAGCGTGCTGAAAACACCGACTTACTGGTAGGTCACAGACAAGGAATAACCTCCCTGGTGAGTATCAAAACTTCAGGAGCCGCTCTGAAGTGTTTCAGGGAGGGAGTGTGTCTGCCTCCCACAGTCCTATTGTGGTTTCAAATGGAACGAGGCTGAGATTTGGACAGAGGACCCGTGTGGCAAGCGCAGCTGCTGCAGCAGGGAAACGGCCCCTCCTTACCTCTTTGCTCTGTCCTTCTCATCTTCATCCATTAGATTTTCTATGCAGTTTTGCCTGCAAAACAAAACAGAAGATCCTGATGATGGTGGTCTGCTTCTAGATCTCTCTTACAGGACTTTCTGGTTGTTATGATTTTGGTTGTCTAACCTACATGTCTCAACCCAGTGATTCTTTCTAGCTGCAGTGGCTCTCTGTGTGTTTAAACCTTGCTGAGGATTCCAAAGTGCCCTTGTCCATATGAGTTTAAACAGACATGTTTAGACATAAGCACTTGTGCCACGTAGGACCAGACACAGGCATGTCCAACCTTCTGGCAGAGTTATCTGCAAAGTTCATAATCCAGAAGTATACAATCAAGTTACAAAGACAACTTTAAAAAAAAGTCTTAAAACGGAGCTGGGGAGGTGCTTCGGTGAGTACGGTGTGCACCTATGAGGATTTGAGTTCAGATACCCAACACCCTAGTAAAATCTGGGCGTGGCATGTGTATCTAAACTCCAGCACTGGGAACCAGAGACAGACCAATCCTAGGGGCTCACTGGACAGACAGCGTGGATGAAATAGCAAGCTCAGAGTTCAGCAAGAGACCCTTGCTCATAGGCATGTGCGCTGTCTCCGCATTCCCTCTCCCCACATGTGTGCTGTACATTCATGCATATACCAGAGACATAATATCATAATGCTTCAATTACAATGATGATTTCATGTTGGCCCCATTCATAGCTGCCTACGGAAGCAGCTACACACGCCTGGCACCATCACAGTGATGAGCTGGCAGATGTGCGATCATTCTAGAAAAAGCCACTGAACATAGAGGGAATGAAGTTTGTTTGTTTTTAAAGTGAACAATTAGTAGTATTTAAGAATTTTCCCTTGCAGACCTCGGGTATCCCTGGATCATACACTGAGATGTGGAGACCCAGTTCAATGAAGAAGTGTCTCTTATCTCAAGCCTGAAACCATCAAGTGCCTCCAGATGGCTGCCTGTGACCTGCTGGAAACACTGGTGCACCTGATCTTGTCTGTTC
Source organism: Rhizomys pruinosus (assembly GCA_009823505.1). NCBI lineage: Eukaryota > Metazoa > Chordata > Mammalia > Rodentia > Spalacidae > Rhizomys > Rhizomys pruinosus. Next base: position 931,672 of record VZQC01006244.1, on the reverse strand, counting down.
AAATATACAAACTCTCTAACATGTGGGCCAGAGGACTCAGGCTCAAAAGGAATTCTTTCTTAAAGCTCACAGATATGAAAGCTTATGTAAGAGGAATGTTCTTGCAGCCCCAAGTCATCAGGGCCTAGCTCACGACATGGAACATTTACTGTCCCCAGGCCATGGGCTCACTGCCTCTCAGGCTCAATGATACAATTTCCCTTTTGTCCTAGGAAGGCTTGGGGTTCCTCCACACTGCAGAACACACCCCCAGTTCCTTCTTCTATTACATATCAAGCCACTTGCCAGGGGTGCTCCTCTGGTAGCCAGCACACTAAGAGAAACAGCCTCAGGGTACTATGAGTCCAGAGGCTGCTGGGGTCTGAGAGGGCAAAGGGGCTGAGATGGGGAGGAGACAGTGAGGCAGGTGAATCAGCCCTGCCCTCCTGCTTTGCCCTCCTCCAGACCTCCGAACCCTATACTCTGCAAATGTATTAGAGGTAACTTCTACTAGAATTTGTGGTGGGTAGCTTCCATTGTGACCCGCCTGGGAAGAGGAACCTCAATTGGGAAATTTCCTCTATTGGTTTTGCCTGTGGACATGTGTCTGAGGCATTCTCCTGATTACTGAGTGCTGTGGGCAGGCCCAGCCCACTGTGGACTATGCCACCCCTGGGTTTCCCGTGTTGCATCAGAAAGCAGGCTGAGCGTGGGACAGGGGAGCAAGCCAGTAAGCAGTGTTCCTCTGTGGTCTGTGGTTCAGTTTCTCCCTCCAGGCTCCTCCCCTGAATTCCTACTCTGAGTTCACTCAGTCATTGACTGTCACTTGGAAGAGTAAGATGAAATAAACCCTTTCCTCCCCCAGGTGCTTTCCATGTTTTATCATAGCAACAGAAAATAGCCTGGGACGGATATTATCTGAGATGCTTTCATTTGTCCTACATGAACAAACACAGATCTGGGCGAATGCAAAGGTGAAGAATTCTGCAGCTATGGCCTGTTTATTTACATGGGCCCACAGGTGAATTTAGGGATAGACTTCCAAGAAACTCAGTTCAGCAGCTGAGATTTCCATCACCATTAAAATAGGGCTCACACATCTACAGCCAGGCATGTGCTTAATGCTTTCCAGATGGAATCTGCTCAAAGTTTTATGACATGAAAGGCAAGGTAGTGACTCACTCAGTGGTGCCCTACCTGGGGCCTACACTGCTAAGGGGAAGTGTAGTGGGAAATGCCCAGGGCAGGAGAGAGGGTCCACTGAGCTGTATCCAAAAAGCCCTTAGAGCATATTCACAGGAGGGCTGGATCCTGCCTGGATAAGTCGAGTCAGTTGGTCATACACCAAACATCTAAAAATGACTAACAGCTAGTCTTTATCAACCCCATCTTCTCTGAGTTATAGCTGAGTGTTCTGAATCCTTTCCTGAATCCTTTCCTGAATCCATGTATCCTGGGAGACCTGAGCTCACTTCTTTCCTCTCCTTCTCAAGCCATCTCTCTCTCTCTCTAAATATGCTAGAGGGGAAGCGAACTTCTCTCCATGAAGAGAAAGCATCTGAGATCCTCAGCAGCACCTGCCCAGATGTTCCAGCCAGTGGCCTTGTGTCCTGCGTTGTCACCTCTGGAATCTCCCATGTCTTCCTTGTGTATTACTTTACTATAAAAAGTGTAGCAGCCGGGCGTGGTGGCGCATGCCTTTAATCCTAGCACTCGGGAGGCAGAGGCAGGCGGATCTTTGAGAGTTCAAGGCCAGCCTGGTCTACAGAGTGAGTTCCAGGACAGCTGGGGCTACAGGGAGACCCTGTCTCAAAAACACACACAAAAAAAGTGTAGCAAAAGACTCATAACGAAACACACCATTTGTGAGTGTGAAGGTGGTATCAAGTTCATTCATGCCATTGTGCAAACACCTCCACCATCCATCTCCAGAGCTCTAATTCTTTAACAAAATGGAAACTCTACATCCCCATCCCAACTCTCTCCAGCCCTGACAGCTATTACTCTACTTTCTGTCTTCACGGTTTTGCCCACTTTAGGTACTTTATATAGGTGGGAATCATAAAGTACTTGTCTTTCTTGTGGCTTTTTAACTTAACAGAATGCCCCCCCCAAAGCTTCCTGTTGTAGGGTGTGCCCAGAATTCCTTCTCTTTGAAAGGCAAAATACTGTTCAACTGTAAAGTACAGTGCATCTTGTTTTTGCAGTCATCCGGCAATGCACACTTGGGTGTGGTTAAAGGAATAACAAAGGAGTTCAGGAAGAATAAAGAAGTTTAGAAGTTTGGATTAAAGAAATGATGAAGGAGATTAATCACTTTACTGAACCATATAGAGTTTACAGTGATAAAAAATCTGAGCAGCTATTTTTTATGATCACAGAAAGACAGAGAAGAGAAAACAGCCTTTAAGGAGAAGGTTGCTTGTATTTGGAGTTGGTGAAATCCTGCTGGCGGGTTAACCATGGAAGGAATAGTGGAATCTTCACTTTAGATGGAGTGCCACAGTCCTGAGGCTGGAGAACAGGAACACCACAGAAGACAGACAGCACGGGATCCGGAAAGAGGTCTTATAAAGGGACCATTTGCAAAGGTGTGGCCAGAGGGGACCAAGAAGGATGGTGTAGTCACCTGGGGTTGGTAACAGTAGAGCTGAGGGACAAGTGGGCAAAGATTTCTCAACCCTGGAAGGAATGGGGCATACAAGTAGGCAGCTTTTGACTGAGGGACACAGCCAAGAAGGGACTCTTAAGGGAGTGACCATCCTCACCTCCTCCCCTGAAAAAAATTGTAGAGACAAGCACTTGGGAGGGAGAGGCAGGCGGATCTCTGTGAGTTTGAGGCCAGCCTGGTCTACAGTGCGAGTTTCAGGACAGTTGGGGCTGCAGGGAGACACTGTCTCAAAAAGACCAATATATATATATATATTATATATATTAATATATATATATATATATAACATATAATATTATATACACACACATACACAGAGATGATAAAAGCGTTCTTATATACCCAGACCCAGTGTCCCCTCTTAGTAACACCTTGCCTGACTCTGGCGTGTTGGTTTCCCCCATGGTAGGCTAAAATCAAGACATTATCATCCTTAAATTTTTAGCCCTGTCTTTTTTTCATTCTGCAACCCCATTAGTGACAGCCAATTACATTTTCTTGGGCTCGTCTTCTCTGGGTAGTTCTCAGACTTTCCCTGTTTCTGAACACCTTGACAATTTCAGGAGGCATTTCTAGACTATTCTTCAAATTGAGCCTGATGCTCTTCTTGTGGTTAGACTGGCATGTGGGTTTTGAGAGGAAGACGCAGAGGCAAACGGTTCCTCTAAGAATGACTATCAGTATGACTTACCCTTTGCATGGAGGCCTTCATCATCTGACTGGGTGGTGATGAATATTTTTAGGTGGTATATTAGTTAGCTGATAAGCAATGCTACATTATCTCATGTTACATATTTACATACAGATGTTACATATATTATACATGTAACACAACTTTCAGATATCCATTTATCAGGTGAAGAATCCATACATTTAAAAAAGATGGAATTATTAATCTGAACAAAAGGACAAGTATAAAAGTTTCCCTTCTTTAGACTTGGATATGTGATTACTAGACTTGTTTAGTTTAGCAGTTGGACCCACTGCCTGGCACAGAGAGGCACTTCACCTAGAAACGCATCGAGGATTTCATCAGGAAATATAATTACTTTGCAATTTAAGCAAAAATGGTGTTTCTCAACTCTGCAATCCATGTTAGTCTATTTTTATTCCAATATCGTCTTTTCTGAATTCCTATACCTTTGTAGACTTTCTCTTTCTTTCTGATGGTATCTCTCTCTCCTCTCACTCTTCATTAAACATATTAAAATTATTTATTATATATATTTTTATTTATGTATATGTGTGTGTCTTTGTGGATGAACATGTGTGAGGGTGAGGGTGCTGGAGGAGGTCAGAAGAGGGTGTCAGCTCCTCTGGAGCTGGAGTTACTGTTGGTTATGAACCACCTGATATGGGTGCTGGGAACTGAACTCAGGTCTTCTGCAAGAATAGCAAATACTCTTAATTACAGAGCCACCACTCCAGCCCCCTTCTCTGTCTCCCTCCCTCCCTCCCTCTCCCCCTCCCTCCCCTCTCTCTTTTCTTTCTTCCTTCTTTCCTTCCTCCCTCCCTCCCTCCTTCCCTTCCTTCCTTCCTTCCTTCCTTCCTTCCTTCCTTCCTTCCTTCCTTCCTTTCTTCTCTGTTTTGAGATAGGGTCTTACTATTATAGCCCCTTCTGGCCTCAATCTTGCTATCATCCTGCCTCAGCCTCCCATGTTGGTTTTACAGATGTGTCCAGCTTGTGGATATGGTGTGAGCCTTCCAATGTCATTCTTCCTATTCAAAATTTTCTTGGCTAATGCTGGGCATGGTGGCGCCTTTAATCCTAGCACTTGGGAGGCAGAGGCAGGTGGATCTTTGTGAGTTCAAGGCCAGCCTGGTCTACAGAGTGAGTTCCAGGCCAGCTGGGGCTACAGGGAGACCCTGTCTCAAAAAGACCCAAAAAAATTGTCTTGGCCATACAAATCCATACATATCTATGGAAATTTTAGAATTAGCTTGTCGATGTCCATAAAGATGCCTGCTGAGATTTTTGACTACAGTTGTGTTGAATCTAGGGATCAAACTGGGGAAATGAACACATTAACAAAGTCGAGGTCCGTGAACACAGCTTCTTGTTCTTTTTGCTTCTCCCTTTAAGCAATGTGATGTGGCAGCTAAGAGGCCAGGGTTGGGGGTGGAGCTGGTGCAGAGGAGACAGTCAGAGTGTCTGTGGGCAGTCAGGGATTTGAAGAAATGAATACATAGGATGGGAAGGCACTGGAGGTTTTGCATAGGGAGTGACGGAGGTGATGGAGGTCTCCTCTGATGACAGCTGTGTTTTAAATGAATTAAGCTTACAAAGCCAGGCCCATAGTGGACATAAAAACAGATGGTAAGTCTTGGGGATGTCTTCATCCATTTCATACATCCAGCTACTCCTTAGTCATAGCAGGTGCACAGTAAATCTATGCAGCATGAGGGAGGTACGGAGAAAGGGAGGGAAAGAGAGAGAGAGAGAGAGAGAGAGAGAGAGAGAGAGAGAGAGAGAGAGAGACTGGGCTGAACCCCTATCTGAATCTCCTGCAATTAGTTAACACTACTTCCAGAAAGCACCGAGAATCTAGAGTAACAATATTATTTACAAAATATATTTGAAGGTACAGTTATAGCCTTATGACTAAAATTAAAGCAAAAGCATTTGTGTGTGGTACAGGAGGTACTGGCTAAGGGGAAAACCTTTCGGGACAGAGATGAGAGCTGTGCCAAAGAGTTCCTCACCACTCCTCGGCCGCTGATGAGTTTTGAAAAGTGAAAGCTCCTCTTATCACCATCCAGCTCCAGGGGGACAGAGGCTGGCCATAGCTGTCTTCTGCTTAGGAGTCAGGAAGAACGGTCACCAGCCAACTGGCAGCATGGCCTGCCCACAGATGCAGGCTCGGGGGACAGAGCCCTGTCCTGGGATATGACCTGGCATTTCCCTCCATCCACCGCTGCTCAGGGTGGCTGGATTTCTGCCCTCAGAGCCAGCCGGACTTAAATTCCCATCGAAACCTGCTTGGTCTAGGATGACGAGTGAGTACCTTAAATTCTCGTCTGCTTCCTGTATCCCTAGCAGGAGGCTGTGCCCACTAGGCAGGAGGCTGTACCTGCCAGCACCTGCACAGCCAGGGGCCAGGCCTGATGCTCACACACAGAAGGCTCCAGCTGAGTCTCAGTCATGCCATTCCTGCCTCAGCCCACTGTCTTGCCCTTTGCCCTTCCTGTGTGGCTAAGCTTCTGTTAAGGCCATGATGCCTGCTGCATCCTTTCTGGTCTGCCTTGAAAATCCAAGTATATTGTACTTTATTCTTTACTTGAAACACTGTTATCTAATAATTGTGCATATTGTGGATACAGTGGAAGTTCCGGTACATGTACACACTGTGTAATGTTCAAAGCAGGGAGATCAGCATGTCCATCATCCCCACATTTACCATCCTTTTTTTTTTAAAAGTCTTTTTTAAATTGACATTTTAATTTACATTTAATTTAATTTAAATTGACAAAAATGATGTATATTTCATACATCATTTTCAGTCCAACTTGGATACCTTCCCTTCTCCCTGCCCCTCCCCCACCCCAGTTTATGCATTCTGCCACACATGCCTTCCATCTTTCTCTCAGTGTTTCCAAGGACTTTTTCTGCACAGGCTTGTTGTTTGGAGCAGAATTTAACTGTATCAGTCAGTTCTTTGACCCAGTCCTTATGTTGTTGTTGTTCCCTCCCCTTTGTATTATTCACATTATGCCTATATATAAGCAACACATATGTATCAAAATTATGACCTCTGGGAATAACCCGTATGTTAATTCCTAAATATGTTTTGGGGCTCACATTTTTCCCTTTAATTTTATGTTACTCTAGAATATGGATCCACATCTTCCACCCACATATGGTAATTACAATGTGTGAATATTACCATCCTTTTTCAAATGTTGGGGACTGAACCCAGGGCAAGCACTGTACCACTGGGGTACAGCCCCATTATCATTGCATCACGTTAGGAGCATTCAGAGCTCTCTGCTAGTTACTTTGGGACAGTTAGTACACTGTTGATGACAGCCACGCTACTGAGCTTATTACTGGGCTTATTCCTGCTGTTGGTCCACCTGTAACTCTGTGCTCACTGACCAGCTTTCCTGACTCCTCTTCCTCAGTTCTGCCTCCCCATAGCAGGTGTGGCTCTCTGAAAATTTCCTGGAAACTTCTGGGCCCACTCAGTGTTCCCCTGGACCTGCTTGATTAGCTTCTCTAGTGCTTCTTCGTGGCTTGGCTCCATTTAACACATCCATAATCACAAGTGGTCCCTGGAGGCAGAGCTGGCCCAGCCTCTCCCTCGGAGCACCTGCTTCTCTGTCCCTCTTGGTTATGAAGCACTCTCCCCCAATATTATCTTTCCTTTTTCTGTTCAGGAGCACTTCTGCCAAACATTAGGTCTGTCTAAACCCAGAGCCTGTATCTAACTCATCCCATGGTGTGCAAAGATGGTATTCCCTGACATTCAAAGGAGAACCATCTATGTTGTCATTAATGACAGAGTTTTGTCCTTTTCTGGATGAACACTATTGCGTTCCTTGGCTTCACCCCGTTGGACTTTTGGATTGATCCCAGACTCCCATGGGGGCTGTGAACCTAACTGCTGTACCTATCCGAGTGCAGGCAAGTCTTTAACATAGTATTTCCCTTGGATACGTGCTCAGTAGTGGGATTGCTGGATCATGGGGAAGTTCTAGCTTTAATTTTCCAAGGAATTTCCATATTGTTTTTCATAATGGAACAAGGTGTGTCTTTCCTCTACATCTTCACCAGCACTTCTTCTCTTCTGACACTTGACCGTGGCCATTCTACCTGGGTTGAAAGGGTATCATGTGGTTCTGAATCATGTTTCCCTGATGATTAGTGACATTGAACATTCTTCCTTATACTTGTTGATTAGCTATTTGCATTCTTCTGAGTATGCGGAAGAAAATATTTAATTTAATTTTTTTATTTTTAAAAACTTTTGGTGAAAATTTTAATTGAGTTTTTGTGTTCACACACAGCAGTTCAATCAGTCTTAATCACCTTTCCACTACCTTCTCCACTGGCACCCTCCCTCAGCCCACCCTCCCACTGGAATGCTTGCAGTCTGTCATTTGTCTTAAGGCCTATTGTGCCAAATTAATCTCCCCGGCCACTCCTCAGTGCAGTTCATTCACTGAGCTCTAGTCAGCCTATCCAGAGTCCCTCACTATAAGAAGGCCAGTTCTTTCTCACTCAACAGTAATCAGCTGCCAATATTTCTTTAGCTGAGATTGGGCTCTGCTACTCATTTCTGCAGTTCCATGCTGGGTTTTTGTCTGGTTGAGCTAGCATGGGTCTTGTGCATGCTGACACCAATGCTGGTTCATATGAGCAGAGTCCCAGGAGCTTGTAGGATTCTGTTTCCATATGGTCTTGCACCACCTCTCTGGCTCTTACAATCTTTCTGCCCCCCTCCTCCATAATGGTCCCTGAGTCCTGAAGCTGACTATAGGAGACAGTCCATGGGCCTACACTCTGTAGACTCCTTACCCCCAGAGTTTGGCCATTTATGACCTTTTGAGTTACTGGCCCCCTGTTGCATAAGGAAGCTTCCTTAAGGAGAGTTAAGAGGTTAATTGGTGTCAACTTGGCCCCTTGTTCTATGTTGTGTGTAGACGTTGCATTATAGATATGCTGTTTAGGCTTGGGCAATTCATAGACAATGTCTGTGTGTGACCAGTTGTGGGACTCTGTAATAGTCTTCATCCAGTGCAGCTTCTTTATTGAGTGGTGTCTGGATATTTGTCTGGGAATATAAGGATACCTATTTTGTACTTAGTAAGAAGTCACCTTAGCCTAGGGATGTGACAGCCTTCGGAATTACTCTAAGATCTATGACTTCTCCTGATGCGTATCTGGCTATGTTTACAGTGCCACACATGAGTTTCCTCCCACTGGGTGGGCTTTAAGTCCAATTAGTCAGCCATTGGTTGTCCCCAAGATGCAGGTGCAACTACTGCACCAATGTTGTATGTTGTGCTGGAATTTGATGTGGATATTGGTCTTTTTAAAAATTTATTATTATTATTATTATTTTAAAAAGAACGTAGGCTTTAAAAAATTTTTTTATTTATTTCTGTATGTGTATGAATGTACTGTCTGCATGCAGGTTTGTGCACCCATGTCGTGCAATGCTGCAGAGGTCAGAAGAGGGTGTCCGATTCCCCTGGAACTGGAGTTCTCCTGGAATTGGAGTTTCGGACAGTTCTCAGCCGCCATGTGGGTGCTGGGGATCGAACCCGGGTCCTCTGCAAGAGCAGTCGGTGCTCTTAACCACTAGGCCATCTCTCCAGCCCCTAAAATTTATTATTTTTATGTGTATGAATGTACTGTCTGCATGTAGGTCTGTGCACCTGTGCTGTGCAATGCCGCAGAGGTCAGAAGAGAGTGTTGGATTCCCCTTGAACTAGAGTTAAAGACGGTTCTCGGCCTCCATATGAGTGCTGGGGATCGAACCCTGGTCCTCTGCAAGAGCAGTCAGCACTCTTAACCGCTAGGTCATCTCTCCAGCCCCGGATATTTGGTCTTAAAGCAGGTGTCAGATCGCTGATTGCTGTTCTACCTCAGTAGCTTTTGTAGTGCTCTCCAAAGCTATGACAGCTATCCTTCAAGGTGGGGTGTGTGTGCGTGTGCGTGTGTGTGCGTGTGTGTGTGTGTGTGTGTGTGTGTGTGTGTGTGGCTTCCAGGTCAGTTCCAGCTCCACTGCTCCAGTTCTGCTCTCTGAAATATGTCTTCAGCAGCAGTGTCTTACCTTCAAGTTCTGGGAGACAATAAAGTACTGTGTCCTCCATGCCTGTGTCATTTGGGGAGTCTCTTGGACTACCCTGGCCAACAACTCAAAGGAAGGTTTCTCCTGTCTGGCTCTATTTCTTGTTATGTAGCCTTCAGCTATGCACATGGACTCAGGTAGAGATATTTCATGTGTAGTTTGTCATTAGGTTGTTAGACTAATATGACTCCCTCAGGTTTTTATAGTACATAGGCATTACTTATCTCTCCTTTCTCCCCATCCCTGTCTATCTCTCCTTCCATGTCTTCTCCATTTAAAGTGTCCCTATTTCCCCCATTTCTCCCTTGATAATACCAGTTTCCTATGGTCCTACCTCACATGAGCTTCTTTCCCTTATCCCCAAATTTCCTTCTATAACCCTTCCTCTCCCCTCCCATTGAACATTCTTCCATATATTTGTTAATCAGCTATTTGCATTCTTTTGAGTATGCAGAGGAAATATTTTCTTTAAAAATTTTTAAATGTTTCATTTATTATTTATGTGTATGAGCATATTGTCTGCATGCATGTAAGTGCATCTGCATCATACAGTGCCTGTGGAGGTCAGAAAAGGGCACAGATCCCCTGGAACTGGAATTACAGGTGGTTGTGAGAAATCATGTGGATGACAGGAACTGAACTCAGGTCCCCGAAAGACCAGCAAGTGCTCCTAACCACTGAACCATTTCTCCAGCCCTGGAGGACATTAGTGAAATAAGCCAGACACAGAAAGAGAAGCACCAGATGATCTCCATCATTGGTTGATCTAAAAATATCTAATGTCATAGTAGAAACTGGCACATTCTGTCTCACCTGTCGGGGTTGAAAAGTGCCTGTCATGTCTGTCTGTGTCCTGGATAATGTACAGGCTCTGCTAATGGGAACAGGGACACCATAGGACATCATGGGGTTGGGAAGGAGGGAGGGGAGGAAATGGAATAAACACAGGTGGAAATGATGATGATGTTTTTATATAGAAAGGGCTACAAATAACATTTATATGACCCAGGTGAAAGTTCTGATCCAAGGATTCTGGAACATTCTTTCTCAGAACCACTTACTACTCAGTTGATTGGAGCTTTGGCTCTGAATGAATAGGATCAGCAAATGAGAGGATGCTTATTTTCTGGTCCTATGTATGCCCTGGAGCTCACAGTCAGACAGTCAGGGGACAGGGACTGCCTAAGGCCTGGCAGCTTACTCCTGAGTCTCCAGCAGAGACTGCACAGACTGTACATAGAAATGAGGCAAGCTAGAAGGAAAATTAAGGAGACATGGGAGGGATCTTTGTTTTAGGAAGCTAGTTAGATACTAGCAGGCTTGGACAGACTCTCTCTCAGTATCAGCAGCTTGCAAAACCAGGAACTGAAACTGCAGGAGTATGATGACTGATCTAACTCATCAGTCATGGGATCTCATGGATCTCTGGCACTGGTCATGTGAGTCTGCCCAGAAGGTCGGAAGATGACTATCTAGCCAATGGTTTTCTGATAAAAGATCAGATATGCTATTACCCTCTCATTTAACAGTTAATCTAATAGGCCTGACAGCACTTGGGCAGGGCATTTTTCTATCCTAGAGATGTCGAAGTAACATAAAGCCCACCTAAAATGTAGGTCCACACAATGGTCTCTGGCTATCATTTACTCTCAGCCCTTAGATGTTTCCCACTACAGTGGTCCCTTTGGCCATTTCCTATTCTTGCCCTTGAGGATATCGCTCTTCCCCAGGGAATAAACTCAGCCTATCTTCTACACTACCCTCTGTGTAGTAAACTCAGTCAATCTACACTACCCTCTGTGTGTAGTAAACTCAGCCTATCTTCTACACTACCCTCTGTGTAGTAAACTCAGCCAATCTACACTACCCTCTGTGTGTAGTAAACTCAGCCTATCTTCTACACTACCCTCTGTGTGTAGTAAACTCAGCCTATCTTCTACACTACCCTCTGTGTGTAATAAACTCAGCCTATCTTCTACACTACCCTCTGTGTGTAATAAACTCAGCCTATCTTCTACACTGCCCTCTGTGTGTAGTAAACTCAGCCTATCTTCTACACTACCCTCTGTGTGTCTTTTCTGAATTTTTGAATAGAGATCACAAGGAGCAGCTACCATGTAGAGTCCAGAGCAGGCTCTCAGTAGCAGCTGAAGTCTCTCACCATCTGAGAATCAACTATGCTAACACAGTTAACAAAATCTGCTGTGAAGATTGCTGACACAAAGACTATTTCTTTCGTCTGGTAGTTATTGTAGATAAAAATGCTAAAATAGCAAATGGGCCATGCTTATGGCTAAAGAATATATGATCTTTGGGCTTACCCTTCCAGCTGTAGGTTTGCAAGTTGCTGAGAATCTGATAAACAACATTATGGACTTTTTCTACAGTCAAAATGTAAGTCTTATTCCTTTGTGACTAAGTATAGTAAGGACTCCTTTGACCTTTGTAACCTATGGTTTTACCTTATGAACCTATAATCCTGTCCAATGTCCAAGACACCTAGGAACTGCCATATAATCTCATTTACTAAGAAAAGAAAGAAAAGTTCCTTAGAAATCTTTAAACAAGGCCACCAAAATAGTATTTTTGGCTATTACGATACCTCCCTTCCCATTGCTGACGACAGAAAGATAGCTTGTTCTACTAAAGCCGGGGTTGACACCACTTGTAAAGGGTTACCTAGTAGATATTTTAGAAGCAGACCATATAGTTGGTTCAACTCTCCCATTGCAGTACAAAAGCAGAGCATATATACATGAATGGATATGACTGTGTTCTAATCAATCTTTATTTATAAAAGCAGACTATAGGCTGAGCAGTTTGCTGGCCCTTATTAAGTCATTAGAGGGGCTGAAGAGATGGCTCAGTAGTTAAAAGCACTGGCTGTTCTTGCAGAAGACTGGGGATCCAAACCTAGCACCCATATAGCAGCTAACCACCACCTGTAACTCTAGTTCCAGGGAATCCAACACACTCTTCTGTCCTCTGTGGCCACTGGATGACATGGGTGCACTTACATACATGCAGGCATAACTCATACACATAAAATAAAAAGAAATAAAAAATTAAAGTCGTTTGAGTTTTCTGTACCATCTTTCTAGCACAGAGGATCTTTTGTATCATCAAGAATTTTCTGTGAAATGACTACCATACATAAGCCTGCTGTGTTGCAAGGGCAATGTTTGCACAAAACTAAGTCATGATCATTTCAAATAGGCTGAGAAGTGGTTTGAACTACAGGTCCCAAGCTAGCTGGAAAATCCTAATTCGACTTCCTATCATACCAACAAAAACTGGTGAATTTACTTCATTAAAAGGAAAAAAAAAATAGAAAGCGAGAACAAGTTGAAATCAAAAGAGGCCAAACCAAGCACAGGCCTCCATAATTGGCTGGATTTGTTTATTGACAACAGAGACTGTGCCTTCTGTCCTCCTTGGTGGCCCCCGATGAGGGGGAGCTCAGGTCGTCTTGGACAAACGACTGTACCTTGCACATGGGAGCATGACAGTAACGTTTCTCATTATATTTAAGTTATAAAAAGGCTCTGAGGAACAGCCATGATGAACTGCGGGTGCTCGCTCTGTCTCTCTTTGTTATTTGGGGAAACCAGGAAATGACTTCCACATTGCGGCTTTTCCTCCACAGGGAATAGCTTTTTGGGTTGCCAGTGATTGATTCACTAGGGAAAAAAAGAATTTTTCTAAAGGAAATGGGCAGTGAAAATCAGAAAGGCAGCTAGCTGCCCACACAATCCCGACTCCCCTTCAAGTAGGGAATTCTTACGTTCTGGCACATTCCTCAACTAGGGAAGAGCCAGGCTGATGGATCCAATTTCAACTCTGGTCCAGTCCAGCGCTGGCCATAGGTGGGCACATCTCAGGGCCCTTCCTGGGGCTTCTCAGAGTGACATTCTGGGGGAGACCACGAGCAGACCCTCGCAGTGCTCCATCACCACAAGCAGCTCGGCCACAGCACAGCCAAAGCTGAGCTTTGTCTGCCTTTGCGACTGCATCCTTCCTTTGTAGTTGCCTTTTCCCCAGGACCTGGTGATTCATTGTTCAGGGAAAGGATGACATATGGGATGAAGGAATGAATGGAGAAAGTTAGAAAATTTGTCATTAAGACAATTTACAATGACATCTTTGGTCAGCAAAGAATTTGTAGTATCTGGGTTGAAAGGCCATTCTAGCTTTGGATGCTGTTCTTGCAACCTTTGACACCTGCGTCTCCATCCCTGAAGATTCCCTCTGAGGAGCCCCTTTATTAAGAGTTCAAGTCACACCATGTTATCCTGAGTCAACTATGGAATCTGATGAGTGACAGTGTGTGGTCAGGGTGTGGACAATAGATGTCTGGAGAAATCAGTAAGATGGGCCGAGAGGCTCGTGAGTCACACCCGCAGCTCAGTCAGCGGAAGTCGTTGCTGGGGCTGTTGTTCGGCTGCCGCAAATGAACCCAAATGATCCACACGTAGTGCTCAGCCCAGTACTTTCCCTCCAGGTAACTCTGTTCCAAATGCTCCTTTTGGGTCTGGGAAACTTCATCCCACCTAATTGTACTCAAGGTTTCAAAGAGAGCAAAGACAAAAGATATCCTTGGAATACAAAGTCAAACTAGTTTGGGCACCTAGGCTATGGTGTCTGGAGTTTAATACCAGTTTTGAATAACATTTCAACAAAATGTGGGATGTTTCATGTGAACTGCTAACTGGTGGGGCAATGGAGTTAGTTTGAAAGTGAACTACATGTAGATTTGGATGTCCTCCGCCCTCTACCTTCACATCTTCCAGTGGCCTCTGCCAGAGTCTGGGAATGATAATCTCATTGGCAACTAATATGGCTCAGATTTGCTTTCCATAATCCACAGAAGCAGACATCAGGATACCTCATCTGACTATACTGCCTCCTTTTCCACAGCAAAATAGTCAGAAATAGGCTGGGGCCATTAGAACCACAGGCCCCTGGCCCAGGCCCGTCGTCCAATGCCACACACTTCACTGGATGAAGCAGTCCATCTTAGTGCTTCTTTTGTTTAGAGTTGAACTGGAGTGAGCCTTGTCTGTCTGTCCTTCATAGACAACTCCTCCTACCTCCACCCCATAATATTGCCAAGCTTGAGCGGAGCTCACAGGCAACAGGTAGACCCTGTGAGGTATGTCCAAGACAGTTCCAGCAACAAGGAGCTTTCTTTCTACACAATGTTCAATTATTCTGCTTTACCTATTTCCTTTTAAAATATATTCATAAAGCAAAAATTGGCCTCCTTGAGTCAAGCAAGTCTCCTCTGTCAGCATCAGCTATACCTCACCTGCCTGGAAATACTGTGCAGCAGTGGCAGCCACATGTCTGTATATCTCAAATCTAATTGGCTAGTAGCTCTCTCCTTGGAGGAATAACTCACAGCTGATGCCACAAGCTTACATCCTCTAGTGGTTAGGAGAAGTTATAAGCCACAGTAAGACCTTGTCATGTTTTACAGAAAAAATATAATTCATGGATTAGCATACCATCCAAACATCTGTGTCTAGACCAAAGTAACCTACTATAATAATTAGTACTGTTTAAATACCTATATGTCTAATTGCTTGTGCTTCATTAGTAGGATTGAGAGGTTATACCTGGACAAACTGTCAGCCCATGAAAGGAAACAGCCTGAATTGATCAGAGTCCAAAACGACATCTCCAGAGAAAGTAGACTGTTTTGCTTCTGTCCACCAGTATCCCTTTTCTAAGCCTAGAGAACAATCTGCAGAAGAGGGGGAATGTAGAATGTAAGGGCTGCGATTGGGGTGAATGGTGAAACTACAGCAACATAGTCTGGACACTTATTTGATCAACATGATTGTACATAAAAGCCCCACCAGCTGGATGGTGGGAGACATGGGCCGTGTGGGTTTGGGCATAGCTGCTTGCAAATTGGTTCTACATGAAGGATGCTTGTACTCATAACTTATTACTTATTGTTAAAAAAATAAAAAAAATTGGAAAAAAGTAAATGTAAAAATATAAAAAGTAAATGTGAAAAATTAATTAAATATTTTTTCTCTGAAAAAATGTACTCTTCTTAAAGAAGAAAGTTACTCTTAAAATTTTTCTTGTCATGGGGCTGGAGAGATAGCCTAGCTGTTAAGATCACCGACTGCTCTTGCAGAGGACATGGGGCTGGAGAGATAGCCTAGCTGTTAAGAGCACCGACTGCTCTTGCAGAGGACCCGGGTTCGATCCCCAGCACCCACATGGCGGCCGAGAACCGTCTGTAACTCCAATTCAGGGGAATCTGACACCCTCTTCTGACCTCTGCAGCATTGCACAACACGGGTGCACAAACCTACATGCAGACAGTACATTCATACACATCAAAAATAAATTCATAAAATTAAAATTTTTCTTGTCATTACTGCTAATGAAACAGACACAGCAAGAATCTCCTTAGATTTTATGTTCTAAGTATTTCGCTTGTCTCTTTAGTCCAAGCCCTGTCTAATTATCTTCTTTATAAATTTTTTACTTAAAATTTGAAAATAAAATAAAATATATTCATGAAATGAAATCTCCCTGTATTCCTTACGTTGGTTCTAGTATAGTTCAGGTGAGAATGGAAGGGACCAAAAAAAAGTTTGTTTAAAGGCCCCAGTCATGAGAAAACAGGTGTGTCAGGAGCCCTAAGGAGCCCCTGATGGCTAGCAATTACCTGCATGTCTGACATCCTGAGGATACTGCAGTTAGACCTACAGTCCTATCCAGATGTCCTTGGTCATGAACTCTTTCCCTCCCATTAGGTCCCTCTTAGGCAGGACTAAGTGGTACATTATGGGCTACGAACTTTCCTCTCCTGACTATATAACAAAGCTATTTTGCCATGCCTCCCTATAGCCAAGCATGCTAGTGGACAGCTGGGGTCTTTCTTGTGAGCTCTGAGCCTGGCCTAGCTCCAGGCATGGCCAGCCATGCCCTGCAGAGGGTTTACACCTGTCTCTCTCTCTCTCTCTCTCTCTCTCTCTCTCTCTCTCTCTCTCTCTCTCTCTCTCTCTCTGGTATATGTATATGTGTGTGCAGGGGTGTATGCTCATGGATGTACTGTGGATGCCAAAGGTCAATGTCTGATATCTTTATCATTATCTACCTTATTTCCTTTTTTTTAAATGTTTTTTTCTAGTTTGCTTTCTATTGCTGTGCAAAACACTCTGACCGAAACCAACTTGGGGAGGAAAGAGTTTATTTGGCTCTCATCTCCCAGGGCACAGTTCATCACTGAGGGAGCCCAAGGTAAGGAACTCAGGGCAGGAACCTGGAGGCAGGAGCTGAAGCACAGGCTGTGGAGGAACACTGCTCCTCTGGCCCATACTCAGCCTGCTTTCCTATACAATACACAAGGGTGGCACTGCCTACAGTGGGCTGGGCCCTCCCACTCTGCTCAACAATCAAGACAATACTCCACAGATGTGCTCACAGGCCAGTCCAATGGAGGCAATTCCCCAATCGAGGCTCACTCAAGCCAGGTATGTCAAGTTGACACTTAAAGCTGGCCAGCACAACATTAATCATGATAATTTTTCTTTAAAAAATTATTGTGTGTGTGTGTGTACATATGTATGTGCATATACACACCTGACACAGTGTGCATGTAGAGGGTCAGAGGACAGCTTTTTGAGTTGGGTCTTGACTTCCACAGTAGGTTCTGGGGATTGAAGTCTGGGTGTCAGGCTCGCATAGTAAGAATTTTACCTGCAGAGTCATCTCCCTGGCTCCACTCGGAGACAGATCTGTCACCTAACTTGGAGCTAACTGTCTGGTTGGACTGGGTGGGCAACAAGCTCTGGACTCTGCCCTTTCCCTCAGTGCTGGGATTACATATGCAGACGGCTGAGCCTGGCTTTCACAGCAATGCTATGGGTCTGAACTCAGAGGCCTTCCTGACACTCTTTGTAGAATATGATCTTGTTAGCTGTCACCCAAGTATGTGCTATACTGAGACATGGCAAAGCACACACACACAGGAGGTGGACAGGAGCAGACCTGCAGGGTCCCATCTCAGCACCCAAATGGCCCCAGC
Source organism: Rhizomys pruinosus (assembly GCA_009823505.1). NCBI lineage: Eukaryota > Metazoa > Chordata > Mammalia > Rodentia > Spalacidae > Rhizomys > Rhizomys pruinosus. Next base: position 914,172 of record VZQC01006244.1, on the reverse strand, counting down.
ACTCACCACACCCCCATGCTGGGAAGAATGAGAAAATCGTTCATCCACCTGGTTTTCCCCCCTCAGAACCCACCTCCTCCAGGTCCTCAGGGCCCACAGCACCTACAACTGTGGCCTCCAGGGAAAGGAGCACAACCTCATTGTTTAAAAATAGCCAGTAAAACCCCTCAAGCATTGATGCATATCTGTTAGGTTGCAGCACCTATGGGCTCCTTTCTCTCGAAAATTCTGGTAAGGAAAAGGAGCCTGGAACAAGTGGCCCTTTAAATGAAAATAGACCCCTAAATTAATTCAATGGTTTAAGGAAGCCCTGCCCAGTTCTTCCTAGTAAGGTAGTCTGGGAGTACAGGATGTCTTCACTTTCCCTCTTCAATCCTGGAGCATAAAATTCTAAATACCATGCAAGTATTCAATAAGTATTTGTGAGGCTGGAGAGATAGCCCAGTTTGCCAATTCCTGCCTTGTAGGTATGGGGACTAGAGTTTGATCCCCAGAACCCAGGTAGAAGCTGGGCATGGTGGCATGCATTTATTAATCCCAGCACTGGCAGGAAGAGACAGGGGGGTATGGGGCCCATTGCTAGGCAATGTAGCCTAATCAGTAAGCTCCAGCTTCAGTGAGAGACTGCCTCGTCCTCCCCACCCCTGCCCCACAGTAAGGATGACCTCTGCCCTGCACACACAGGTGCACATTTGCACAAGCATTCCCCTGCCCCATCCCCACACAGATACACACAAAACAATGATAATAATAGTAGAAGTATTTAGTGGAAGAAGAGGGAAAAGGAAGGTCAGGGAGGTAGAGAGTGCGAGTATCTGACTGTGTTGGGTCCTCTGGCTTAAAGTCCCGCCCAGGTTCAGTGTCACAGAAAGCAACACCAGGAGCCCCGGGGTCCCATCCTGAGCTGTGAGGTGTTGGTCACGGGACAGGCCTGAAGACAGAACCACTTTTTTGGTTACACCATCAGTTCTGAGATAGAGAAAGCTTCCCAACACAGAATAACATCTTTTCTTCTGTTTCCCCCAAACTCCTGCTCTCCAAGTTTCTAGAGCAGGAACAGCGATGTGCTTCATGCCTCCCCTTCCCAGGCACTTTCCGTGGATTCTCTTATTCTAATTCTCCCCACCTCTATGACACAAGCTGAGGGTCCAGCAGGTCACAGATGGGCAGGGCTTGTGTCCCAGAAGCTGATGCTTCACCTCAAGGGACACGTGTAAACATCAACACATATTCTGTCTGAAGACAAGCCTGACTTCTCAACAATTCACATGGAAAGGTGAGACCACATCATGGTGGGCAGGAGTCCACCCAAACAAGGGCCTCACAGCACGCTTCCAGGAGGACTCTGACCCCAGCGGAAACCACTGGCACTGCAAAGAGGGTGTGTCAGCCATTCCGGCAATGCCTGAGGCCAATACACTTTATTTCTGGGACTAGAGATCAAGTTTCTCAGTACATTTATATAGTCATGGAGAAATGAAAGCTATTTCAGATTTCTTTCCTTATGAACACTTGTCACTTTGCCTCTAGATAATGGTGGTGAAACTGAAAGAGAAACACGAGGTCTATTTTTTCTTTTCTGGCCAGTCTGAACTTGAAGTCACCGTGTTGCTGACGATGACCTTGAACTCCTGAGCCTCTGGCTTTCACCTTCCAAGTACTGAGATCACAGGAGTGTGTCATCATACCCCATTTCCTGGTCCTGGGGAGCAAACCCAGGGTCTGGAGGAGGCCAGGCTAGCACCTTACCAATCGACGGACACCCACAGCCCAATACTTCTTTGCTTAAAACACAAAATGATAGTGGCTGGAGAGTAACTCTGTGGTTAAGAAAGACTGTTGCTCTTTCAGAGGACCAGAGTTCAATTCCTGGCACCCATGGTGGGCAGCATACCACATCCTATAACTCTGGCTCCAGGTGATCAGGCGCCCTCTTCTGGCTTCCCTTGGCATTTGCACTCATGTGCATATATCCGCACAGGTACACATTCACACACATAATAAAAAGAAATCTAAAAATAAATCAGACTGAAGTAGCACTGTCCTTTAAAATACATCTGATGGTGGGTGGTCCTGCGCAGGGAGCAGCCCGCCACCGCTGCAGGGCAGGTACTTTCAAGAGGCCCTTTGAAGAGTAAATAAATTCTATCTTCAACTTGCAAAAAAAAAAAAATAAAATAAAATACATCTGATGAAGAAGCCCTGGTAAATTCACATTCATTTGTGGACAGACTCCTCCTCTCCTGAACTACAGATGGTGGCGTCAAGGAGCAGGGACAGTTCACAGTGTGCCCTTCTCAGCGAGGAGGGCCAGTCTTGGTTTGAGAATCAGAAGTCACAAATCCAGGAAATCCTTATTAAGGTACATGACTTGTATAAATATATGAGCTGCTAAGACAAGGCATGGCTAGATCTCTGCCTTATGGTTTTATTACATATGAGCTTATTCAACCATAGCTCTCTGACTCCAACTCTAACCCACCCCGAACAACTAATGGATATTATCCTATGCCCACAAACAGTAACATAGCAAAATTTCAGCAAGGACTAAAGCAGTACAGTGTGTGTGCTGTGAGGGGATAATATATATCAACTAACACAGTCTCTACAGATTACGGGACTGAGTTTACATTACAGCACCCAAAACCCCAATTGACAAGCTGTCAATCTGTGACATGAGCACTGCTGTCCTCCTCTCCCTGCCATGGTGTCCTCCTCTGCCTCTGGAACCCGCAACCACTCTCGTCTATTTGTGTCCCCCTTTCCTTGGCCTTGGCCACTCAAAACCCCTTTTGTTTGTTGGCAAGCCCCCGGAGGATAGGATGTTCCCACTCCCTAGGTAACTCGGTAAGTAGCTGAGGTTCTCAGGTCTCTGGGCAGGTGCTCAGCGTGGTCTGTACGCAGCGAAGAGTTCGAATGTGGGAATATGTCTTTAAAGGCAGGAAAGAAGCCCGGCTTTGGTTTCCAGCAAGAGCCCATCCGAATACAAGGCTGCTAAGAGACAGGCTGAAAGTGGGGCAAGAGACGCCGTGTGCTTGGGCCCTGTGCGCCAGCCACCCCGGGGCACCCCAGGTCATAGTCCTTTAGACAAGCACACAGACTTATGCACTCCAAACACTGCCATCTGTACCACTCTGAAGCTGACTTGCTCTGCCTGGTGCGCTGGACAAGGCCAGACAGGCTTAGCCTGCTGTGGACAAACAGCAAAAGTGGGTCAGCACCACAGCCCTGCTCCTCCATGGTGACCGGCAATGGGGACAGCCCAGCCTAGGGAGCTCAGGTGGCCTCTAGGTGGCAGGCAGGGGACTCAGGAAAGAGGAAAACTCAAAGAGCCCTTGGGGAGTAGCTCTTAAGGGGATCCAATGCCTTCTTCTGGACTCAGTAAGGACCTGCACTTACACATGCAAACATACATACATACATACATACATACATACATACACACATACACACAAAAAAACAGTAAACCATAAAACAATAGAAACAAATCTTTAAAACAAAGAAACAAACCTAAACTATAGAAAAATAACTCAGATTCACACTTCCTAGCATTGCTCTGTCACTAAATACGAATCAACTCACTTTTCTGCAGTGCAGCAGGCCACTTTAACCTGAACAGGGCACTGCTGTAACTATCTGCATGGACTGCTGGGATGGCAGTGCTGCCTCCCAGCTCCACCGCTTCCTCTGATGTTAGTAGCTCTGAAGCTATACAGGGACTCTGGGGGTGGGGCATGGCCCTCTCCTTCTGTTCTTATTGCTGGATCTGTGTACATGGGAAGGTCTGGCTAAGGCCATAGCTCAGTAGTAGAATAATTGTTGCTCTAGTTAGCTTCTCTATTGCTATGAGAAAACACTCTGACCAATACCAATTTGGGGAGGAAAGGGTTTATTTTATCTTACAACTCTCAGGTCACGGTTCATCACTGAGGAAGCTCAAGGTAGGAGCCCAGGGCAGAAACCTGGACCATGAACCATGGAGGAATGCTGCTTACTGGCTTGCTCCCCTGGCCTATGTGCAACCTTCTCTCCCTCCCTCCCTCCCTCCCTCCCTCCCTCCCTCCCTCCCTCCCTCCCTCCCTCCCTCCCTCCCTTCTTTCTCTTTCTTTCTTTCTTTCTTTCTTTCTTTCTTTCTTTCTTTCTTTCTTTCTTTCTTTCTTTCTTTCTTTCTTTCTTCTTTTTGACACAGGGTTTCCCTGTAGCCTCAGCTGGCTTGGAACTTGCTCCCAGGCTGGCCTTGAGCTCACAGAGACCCGCCTGCCTCTGCCTCCTGAGTGCTTTCTTTTTTTTTTTAATTTTATTTATTTTTGTATGTGTATGAATGTACTGTCTGCATATAGGTTTGTGCACCCGTGTTGTGCAATGCCGCGGAGGTCAGAAGAGGGTCTCGGATTTCCCTGGAACTGGAGTTCTCCTGGAATTGGAGTTACAGATGGTTCTTAACCACCATGTGGGTGCTGGTGATCGAACCCGGGTCCTCTGCAAGAGCGGTCAGTGCTCTTAACCACTAGGCTATCTCTCCAGCCCCCTGAGTGCTTTCTTATACAACACAGGACCACCTGCCCAGGGGTAGCACCATCCACAGTGGGTTGGGCCCTCCTACGTCACTTAACAGTGAATAAAATGTCCCATAGCCATGGCGATAGGATACTCCAATGGAGGGAATTCCCTAATTGAGACTTCCTTTCCCTTCCTTCCTTTCCCTTCCTTCCTTCTTTCCTTCCTTTCCCTTCCTTCCTTCTTTCCTTCCTTCCTTCCTTCCTTCCTTCCTTCCTTCCTTCCTTCCTTCCTTCCTTCCTTCCTACCTTCCTCTTCCCCTTGACCTATGTTAGAGAATTTAGTTAGTAGATGATAAATGGTTCTGACACTGACGAGAGAGATGAGGATCCAACAGCCTAGGAAAATCCCCTCTTCAAATCCCCCCTCTGCCATCTAATCAGCTGAGCGACCTTAGGAGAGATACTAACCCTTCCTTTGCCTTGTCACTCACCTGCATGTGGCCTGGAAACCTAAGGACACAAGAACTTGAAGCACCTAGAATGTGAGACACAAGATAACCTTCTTCATCAGTCTAGCAACAATTCCCAAGGGTGTTAAAATGGCTGTACATCTAAAAACCAATTCCCAACCAGGTGCAATTACCTTCATTTCTAAACTCCCAAGATAGTCACCAACCACCTGGGGACCTGCAAAGCAAGTCCTTTTAAATGTATCTTGCTATCCATAAGATTGCTAGACCAAGGGAAGTCAGCTGGCGTGAAAGTACTTTCCTGAAGAGCCAGCAGTAAACATCTCTGAACTGAATCACACTTTGAATGTGTGAGTGGCTCAGAGCCCACTAAGTGGGGGAGTACGGAATCCCACCCCACATTTCCTAATGAGCCTTCTGCCCTCGAAAAATTCCTCACTGCCAATTAATGTGCCCAACGAAGTGGCACACACCTGTTTTCCAGGCAGCAGCAGCTGGGTTCATTTTTCCTCAAAGTTTGAAATTCTAGATAAAATGAGAGGAAATGTTTGGATTCTATTATTATTATTATTATTATTATTATTATATTATTATTTAAACACTCTTACATGCTCAGCCAAATTTTAAAATGTGGAAAGTGAACTGCTGTTAAACAGACGGTGCATTATTCCTATCTGCTATACAGGACATTTCTTATGTTTCTTAATGGCAGCAACATTATCTTGAAGAACATTCCATTCACTAGTTACTTAAGCAATTCAGTCCATGTACAGTTTTCTTTTACATCTGTCTCAGTGAGATTGTTCTCAATTCCCAGAGTGTGATGAATTACCAAGCCCACGCAAAGAAGCTATCAGACTCTTTAAAATGGCATGAGCTGTTTCTCTGATTTAATATTAAAAAATCTTATTTTTCCCAAAGCTTTTGAAAGAACAATAAATGAAAAAAATAAGTAAAATACACAATCTTTGGCTTAGATAAAAACATTTTTTCTCATTGTTTTCTGAGGAAGAAACAAGTATATACACACTGAAATTCATTCTCTCAAGAATAAAAAGGTAAGAGATATTAAGGCTAGTTTTCATTAAGATGTCAAGGTTTTTTTTCTCTTTCTCACATATGTATGTGTATTAACTTTCTAATGGGGTGATAGTAAGGACTATTATGCATTTCCTAAGCTTTTCGCCTAGAAATACTAAGTACTGTTATTGCAAGATATTGAACATCTTCAGCATTTTTCAGAGTTGAATGACATTTTGATTTTAGAATCATCAATGTTGGCTTTCTCTCTTCTCCACCTATACCCCACTCAATTATTCATGTGAGATTTTTCCTTTACATATTTAAATTGTTTATCCCTTACTTGCTAAAGAACAGAATTGAAATTCAAGTCTCTCTAAGAACAATCCCACACTGGCTTCCCCTAAAGAATGCCATCTTTGCTTCAAAGCTTACAAACATTTTGCAGTCACAGAAAAGTTTTCCTTTTGAAAAAATTATTTATTATTTTTATGCGTATGAATGTATTGCCTGCATGTATGTAAGTGCACCCATGTAGTGCAATGCCCATGGAGGTAAGAAGAGGGTAGGGTATTGGATTACCCTGGAACTGGAGTTGCGAGTGGTTGTTAGTTTTCATATAGATGCTGGGAACTGAACCCAGGTCATCTGCAAAAGCATCCAGTGCTTTTAACTGCTGAGCCATCTCTCCAGCCCCACAAAATGTTTTCTTAGCAATCACAGCAACATAACTTTCCCTATCTGTGTTTACAAATGAGACCTCAATAATGTGTGTTTGTTACACATCACCTAGAAACAGAGTTATTTACAGCAGACCAAGAATCTAAGGATCAGGAAGAACATGGGGGTTCTTCAGCTTCTTGAAGAACTACTTTCTTTTCCTAAGTGGCCTTATAACCTCTTATGTGTCCAAGAGAAGAAGATAAGAATGTGGACTGCATTTAGACAAAGAGAAAGGACTAGGTTCAGGAAGAAACTTAAAATACTAACGAATAAATAGAGTGTTTTATATGCAACAAATAGTTTTTAAATTGCCTTATGGATCTGTAGCTATTGTTTTGAGCTTAGAACCCCGAGACTGTCGTTATCAGGGCCCTGTTCTCTCAAGCTCCTGCCTCTGCCCTTGAAGGACTTTCTTGGCGTACTCCTGCACCAAGATGAGAAGTGAGGAGTCAGGTAGATGTCCATGGAAGCAAGAGCCGCTCCTGCCTCTCCTTTCCACAAATTCACAAAAGCTTCATGCACATGTCCCTCCTTCCAGAGGTTAAACAGAGAAGAGCCAAGGTGTAACCAGAAGAGATAGACTAGGATGGTGTTGGTCTTGTGTGAACTGTGGGATTTTTTTTGGGGGGGGGGGATCAGGTATAATATGAAGTAACTTTTGTCAACTATGAAATACTGTGTGTGCTGTTGGGGTGACTCTGCAGGAGTGTAGCCAGGACGGAAGTCAATATGGAGGGTCCTCAAAAGACTAAACTAGAAGTACTGTATGATCCAGCCACACCATTCCTGGGTATAGCACCCAAGAAATCCAAGTGAGAATATCATAAGGATTCTCACACATTCTGCTTTGTTGCAGCACTATGCACAATGGCCAAGATATGTGGCCAGCCTAGAAATCCATCAGTAGGTGGATTAAATAGTATGTATATTCAGCCATAAAGGAGAAAGTATGTCATTTGAAGGAAAAATGGATGTGGCTGGAGGTTGTTTTTCTTAGTGAACTAATTCAGACTTAGAGGAATACTGAATGCTTTCTCTTACTTGGAGTGTAGTTTTTAAAAAAGATATGATAGTAGAAGAACTGGGAAGCAGATGGAGAGCAGGAGGAGAGGAGGAGAGGTGAAGAGAGGTGAATTAAAGTGCCTGATACACACATACGAAAACCGTTAAATGAAACCCATTGTTTTGGACAATTAATATAATAATAAATATAAAATAAAGAATAGCAAGCAAATGAAACACTATAGAAATATGAAGTCCTATAATTACTTGAAGGTAGCCACTTAGCTCATGTGCTATTCTGGGCATGAATTATCTGCATAGGCGGATATACAGGTAAACAGGGAGGATGTAGGACTGTGATAGGATCCGTGGGAACAGAAGCCCTGGCTACAACACAGCACTCCCCATCCACGATGGAACCATGGTGACAACTCAGAGCACACGCTCAGCCTCTTTCACAAATCTTTAATATCCCCGAGTGCTAGCTTCCTGGAGCTTGGGGTGACACCGCTTCCAGAAGCTGCTTTGGCATATGCGTCTGCCAGTCACCCTGTTTCTACTCTCTGTCAGGTACTGGAAGGAACTGGGCTGAGAATCCATTCTGACCTGGATGCCCTCCTTGCTTCTCTGCAACCGAGTTCGCTGACTGCTGGGTATAAACCCAGCCACTGGCGGCAACATCTGGCTCTGGTGGGCCTTGGCCTTTATTCTTGAGACTGGGGTCAGTTTAAAAAAAAAAGCTAATTTTTCTGCTATGGCTTGAATGTAGTGTGCCTACAGAAAGCTCCTGTGTTGAAAGCTTGGCCCTCAGTGTGGTGATGTGGGACACTCAAAGGCAGGACCCTTAGAGGTAGAGCCCCATGGTGGGCATTGAGTCTTTGATGGTGCTGCCCTCTGAAGGAGCAAGTGCTGCCCTGTGATGTTACTCTTGTGAGAGGGAGAGAGGGAGTTGTTATAAAACCAGCTCGATTCATTGATCCTTTCATTTCCTGTCTCACCATGAGCTCTCATGTGTGTGTGTGTGTGTGTGTGTGTGTGTGTGTGTGTGTGTGTGATGCTATTCACCATGAGTCCCTCAGCATGAGGCTACCTGATTTTGGACTTTTAGTCTCCCAAACTGTGAGCTAAATAAACCTTCTTTCTTAATACATTACTGTGACTCGGGTGATGTAAGCTAACACCCATGAAGGGAGTAAAAGTGCGGGAGTGTGAGCGTTCTGCTACTGGGGTTTTCCATGCAAGTCCTTCCTCTAGTCAATTAGATTTTAATCCACTGTAGACTCTGGTGTTCTTTGGGATGTGTGACTATGTTTGTAAGTGCAGAACATGTGATTTGAAGTAACTTCCTGATGGTTTGGTCAGTTTCCTTTTATTACAGATGAAAGCAACATTTACTCTCAAGGCTATCTAATTTCCTGCCAATTTCTCCTCTGAAAAGAAATACAAGTAAAAGGAGTTGGCACTTCTCCCATCCCAGCCAAGGAGGGCACAGGCCTCAGGAACAACACTTACAGACTTTCACACAGAGAAAGTACATAGTATATAGTGTGCCTGTGTGCGTGTGTGTGTGTGTGTGTGTGCTCACACGCGTGTGCATGTGCATGTGCACACATATGTGTGTGTGTGTATGTGTGTGTACACATTTGTACCCATGAGAGAAAACAGCCTGGCCACACTGAGGGTGGCTGTGACATCACGTTCTGGAGTGACCTGCTTTCAGAACCACAACGGCTCATTCCTGCCAATAGGAAATCAGTCTTCTTGGAGTTTGCAAAGCTACCACAATTTTTTTTTAATTAAAATAAGGGAATGGGTCAACGTGGTCACACACATCTATACTACTGTAAAATAACACAGGACTCCACACATACCTTTGCCTATGGCAACTTCCAGTCTGTGACAGTGTGGTAAAGTACAGTCAGCTGTCACCACTGGGTGACAAGCACACCGACTATGGACCCTCTTGCACTTTCTGAGGATCTATAATTATTTTCAAAATAAAAAGTTATGTGCTTTAAATTTCTTTATTACAATTATTTATTAGTACATGTGTGCATGGTCAAGCCATGCATGTTATGACCTGCGTGTGGAGGCTGAGGACAACCTGTCCTTCCCTTCCATCATGGGCCGTGGGGACTGAATACAGGTAGTAGGCTTGGCAGCAAGTGCCTTTCCCTGCTGACCCATCCTGCGGCCCCATGCTGTGTAACCGTTTTAAAGAAACAGAACACTCAAAGAGAACATGAGTGACCCACTGTGAGGTTCCCTCACACGTCATTAAGCACCAAGGTTGGGGACTGGGTTTGCCCCCCTCTGTAGTTCAGCCCAGGAGGGACCCTCAGCTCTCCTAGGACCCTTCGTCTAGCCAGTCTCTGCTTGTCTGCAGTGCTGGGTGCTGTGGACACTGGGTCAGGAGAGCAAGGCTGCGTCGGGACGCAACAGGAGATATCTCTTATCTTTCCTGACAGATCTTTTGGTTTAACTTCAAATGCCTAACTTTACCAATGGCCCTCAGCCCCAGGCTCTCAAGGGCAACCTGGCCAACAAGTGCTGCCGCCTTCACATGTTGAGGGCAAAGCACGTTCACCGTTTGGTGCTCATAAGCAGAAGCATGGTAACTCCTGAACAATCTTTTCTTGTTCTGACCTGCCAAGGCTCCCACCTCTCTGGACTTTGGGTTCCTCACTGATCACACAGGGAGCCCCAGGCTGCTGTGTGGCCCTGTAAGGAAGCTATTAGCCTTTAAAAATTCCTGCAGGGAAAAGAGACAACAGGGCGTTTGGGCACTGTGCTCCCTCATTCACTGGTGTGAGAGAGTCCTGTCTCTGTCTATCTTGGGCCCCAGAGGGCTGTAGAGCAGAGCTCCCCATCTGACAATGAGGAATCCAAAGCAAAGTTAAGAAGGCAGAGCAGAAGGTGAATGTCTCCTTCTGTCCACTAGGAGTGCTAGCATCAATGTCTACAGCAGGTATATCTGTCCTTACCCCTGCAGCTACCATGATGAGAACAGGCCCCTCCTGCCCTCAGCAAGGCTCTAGTCTCTCCTTTGAAATGGTTCGGCTGTCTCTGGGTTCCCACCTTAAGGAAGCAACCAAGTGGCCTGTGCCCAACCTCATTCTCGCCCCCACCAGTGCCTGCAGCAAGGCACTGCGTCACAGAATTCTAGACAGGGCTGGGAACCGAGAAGTCAGTTCCAGGATGCCAGCTCCAGGAGAGCCCAGGTGCAGCAGCAGAAGGGCCCTTGCACTTCCTTCATCCTTTGTTTCCTCCTCCTAGCACATCAAATATTTACACAGTCTGGATATGGGCAGGGCATGGTGGTGGGCAGGAGGGAGGTTGGTAGAAAGTCAAAGATGAATGAAACACAGGCCTGGTGCAGAGGCTGCTGGCCTGGATGGCACAAGAGGCTAGAGATGCCGGGGCCTGCGTAGTGAGCAAGGCTCCTGTGTCTGGGCTTTCTCATCTGTCAAACTGACATCTGTCACCTGCCCCTGTGGCTACTTGTGGTTTTCAAAAGATGAAATGCAGGGCTTAAGATGGCTCAAAGGATAAAGCACTCACCAAGCAAGCAGGAGGACTGGAGTTTGGGCCCCCAGCACCCCCAGAAGCCAGGTGGGTGTGGCAGGCAATGCCAGCACCCAGGTGTGGAGACGGGCTATCCTTAGGACGAGTTGGCTAGAGAGACCAGGTCAAGTGATGAGTTCCAGGTTCATCTAGAGACACTGCTCCAATAAATAAAGTGGGGCTGGAGGAAGACACCTGATGTCAACCCTGGCCACCATGTGAATGTGTACAGACACCCAGACATGTGATCATGCATATACACATGTGTGTGTGTCTGTGTGTGTCTGTGTGTGTCTGTGTGTCTGTGTGGTGTGTGTCTGTGTGTGTCTGTGTGTGTCTGTGTGTCTGTGTGTGTTGGTGTGTGTGTGTCTGTGTGTCTTGTGTGTGTCTGTGTGTGTCTGTGTGTGTGTGTCTGTGTGTGTCTGTGTGTCTGTGTCTGTGTGTCTGTCTGTGTGTGTCTGTGTGTCTGTGTCTGTGTGTGTGTCTGTGTGTCTGTGTCTGTGTGTCTGTGTGTCTGTGTCTGTGTGTCTGTGTGTCTGTGTGTCTGTGTGTGTCTGTCTGTGTATCTGTGTGTCTGTGTGTGTGTGTGTCTGTGTGTGCGTGTGTCTGTGTGTGTGTGTGTGTGTCTGTGTGTGTGTGTGTGTGTGTGTGTGTGTTAATGTTGCTAAGTTGATACTGGCTGTAGCCAGAGTGACAACCGCTGTTCTAAGCACATGTGCCATTTCAGCATCAGCCCTGGGTCTCCTGTAGGACAGGAGTGGCTGGGCTGCTTACTCTAGCCACCTCCTTCTATTTTTGTACTCATTATACTTAGGGAAGTTCTTCCTGTTGAACCATAATGCCACCAACCTCCTTTCCTGGAGCTTCCACTCACACCTTCTGACCACGTTTCCAGTGGCCACGCACCTTAAAAATCTGCTGTTTATGGAATTTACAGCTGGTACAACCTCCAGACAGCTCTCTCTCTCATTTCAAAACTTTTCATCACCCCAGAGGAAAACTCTATATCCACTAAGTAACTTCCGCTGTTCACCTCTCTGACCGAATTGGAGGCTCCAGCATATAAAGGAAACAACATGTGACCCGTTGTCATTAGCTTTTTATTTAATATATTTTCTTTTTTCTTATTTATTTATTTATTTATTTATTTATTTATTTATTTATATATTTTCAAATCAAATTTAGATCCGTGTCCCCCACCCTATCCCCCCACCCCACCAGAGCTCATGCATTCTGCCAAACATGCTTCTCAACTCTTTCTCGGTCTTTCTCAATATTCTCCATGTGGAAGTTGACTGTTTTGAGTAGAAGTTCACTGTTTCAGTCAGTTCTTTGATGCAGTTCTTTCTGTTGTTGTTGTCGTTGTTGTTGTTTCCAATATGCATCACTCTCAGCTGTTTGGACAAAAGCTCAAGGGGCCGTGCACAAGAAATACTTACAACTAGGTAATTGGCACTAGCATCCACAGATGAGGGATACCATTCATCATTTGTTTTTCTGGGACTGTGTTACTTCACTCAGCATGATGTCCTCTAGCTCCAGTCATTTTCCTGCAAAGCTCATGATGTCATCTTTCTTTACTGCTGCATAGAACTCCATTGTGTAGATGTATCACATTTTCTCTATCCACTCATCAGTTGAGGGGCATTTGGGTTGGTTCCAGCTCCTTGCTATTGTGAAGAGAGCTTCCTGCACTTCAGCTAGTGTCGGGAGATCTCCTTAACATAATATTTTCAAGGTCTGCTTTGTCAGAATCTCCAACTAAAAAACGTGTGTGTGTGTGTGTGTGTGTGTGTGTGTGTGTGTGTGCCAGTGGAGGCCAAAAGAGAGTGTTCGATCCTAAAGCTAGAGTTACAGACATGAGATGCCTGATGTAGGTGCTGGCAAGTGAACTCAGGTCCTCTTCAAGAGCAGCATGTGTTCTAACCACCCAGCCATCTCTCCAGCCCCCAAAACATGAACAACTTTCCATCCCATGGATACACCACATTTTGTTTATCCATTCCATTTGGCTCTTACAAATAGAGCTGTTAGGAACATAGATACATATGGTTCTGTGTGGACCCAGGTCTCCATTTCTCTTGGGGATATGCAGAGGGGTGGAACTGCTAGGGTGTATGGTTACTCTGTGGTTTGAGGAACTATTGTTTTCCACATTGGCTGGATCCACCAGCATCTGAGTGTTGCAATTTTTCCATATTCTCACCAACACTTAGTAGTTTCCATTAAATTTTTTTTTTTTTGTCTTTTCGAGACAGGGTCTCCCTATAGCCCCAGCTGTCCTGGGACTTACTCTGTAGACCAGGCTGGCCTTGAACTCACAAAGATCCGCCTGCCTCTGCCTCCCGAGTTCTGGGATTAAAGGCATGTGCTGCCATGCTAGGCTAAAATTTTTATCTTTTTCATTCAAGCTATCCTAGAGCTACAGTGATCCCCAGATAGTAGAGCCCAGTGACCTTGTCACACCAAAGTCCTCTCTTTTTTAAGACCTAGTATCCTCTCAGTAGTTCCTGTCGTTTTCAGTGGCAAGGATGTGCTCTTTGGAGGCTATCGACAGGGTCACCACAGCAGTAGCACTAAGGCAGTGCTTCTGTGCAGGCTGCACCCCTGGCTGACTCCCTCTGCCACTGCCCACCCTGATGCAGTGGCTGCTAGGACTGCCTCTGACTATGACCACCTCAGCTCTTATTTACGGGTCTTTTCTAACAACAAAAACAACAACAACAACAAAGTGAAAACTTTTGTGGCAAAGATTAAAGCACGACGTAATTATCCTTCTAGAGGCAGGTGTTCAATGTGTTGGTTCCCACTAAGTATAAGTTCCCAGGTTCCCAAGGTTGGAGGAGGGGTGCAGGAGGGTCCAGGGTGGCAGAGGTAAAAGATGAGGGGACAAGGAAGCTGATTTCAGAGGCAGTTTTGCAACCCTGGATTTTCAATGGGCACGTTCTAATGTGCATTTTAATTCATCCTGTGTGCACACACTGTCTCAATATTCAGCTAAGTGCAGTTGTTGATTTTTATATTTAAAGTGATCATAGTACATTCTCATCTACTAAAATACTGAAGGCTTTGTGGTTTCTATTTTCCTAAACAGAGATTATGCCTATAGATTTAGACAATAAAGAAAACATTGCACATAAAATCTCACACATTTAAATTTTACCAGTGAACTATTAGAATAACATATGACCCAACAATCCCTCTTCTGGACACATCTCATCCAAAGGAGATGAAACCACAGCCTCGTAAAGACCCTGCTGTGTACTGCAGTACTGTTCACAATAGCCAAGACATGCAGACAACCCAGGCATCCAGACTAATGGGTAAAGAACATGCATTCTATGTAAACAATGGAATACTATTCAGCTGTAAAAAGGAGATCCCATCATCTACCATGATATGGACAGACTGAGAGGATATCATGTTAAGTGAAACAAGCCTGGCATGGAAATTAAATCATATGAGCTCACTTTTTGGTGGAATCTTTTTTTTTTTTTTTTGAAAAAAGGGAAGGAACATCAACTATATGAGGAATAAACCATTGGTTATCAGAGTCAAGGGTCAGGAAATGGAGATGTGCAGATCAAAGAGCACAAGGCAGAGAATATGCAAGACAAACAAGTCAAACTCTCAACACACAATGTGAGTAGAGTTAGCAAGACTGTATTGCATCAAGGATTGTTCTGCTAAAGAAACTGATTTTAAGCCAGGTGTGGTGTCACATACCTTTAACCCCCAGCACTTGGGAGGCAGAGGCAGGCAGATCTTTGTGAGTTTGAGGCCAGCCTGGTCTACATAGTGAGTTCCTGGACAGCCAAAGCTACAGGGAGACCCTATCTCAAAAAGACAAAAAAAAAAAAAATGATTTTAGCTGCTCTTGTTACACACAGAAAATAACTATATGAGCTGATGGATATATTCACATGCTATATACACAGCAGAGTGCTACAAACATCAAACACATACAATATAACTTACCATACAGTGGTATCAAAGACACAAATTATTCCTGTCTGCTAACATATGCCCCAGGGACATTTTTTACTGAATTTTCATATAAATATTTAGAAAGCATTTTGGCAAATAATTTAGGGCATTAGAAATGAAAAAACTCAGGTTATATATAGTACAGGGACTTGGATGACTTATCAAATAAACAGACGTCAGCCCCTGACAGCTTGTATCAGTGAGAATTGTTGAGACTTGACCAAGTCCATACCAAAAGGCTTAGAAAGCAATTCTTGCAAACAAATGAGGATGTCACCTTGACTGGCCAGGCAGGTAACCAAAGGTATATCCTCTCATTGAGCCATACACGCCCCTCAATGCTGTCCCAGCCAGTGTCTAAAACAAATTCTTGTTCCACAGAACAAATAAAGCTGCTGGTCTCTTCGTGCCTTGTCTTCTCTTAGCTCTTCAGACTGGAGACCTGTGGCTGTGCATCTTTGTCGTGTCCTTGGCCAACAGGGAGAAGATGAACTGCTGAGCTTTCCACAGCATGCTCATTCTACTCCACTGGGCAGCAGTCTCCAAGCATGCTGTCCTCTTCGCTCCTGGCTCCTTGTTGTGCCTCTAGAAACATCTCAACCCTTCAGCCTCCCAGCCTTTTCCCCTGGTATCTAGAGCTGGGTGACTACTGATCCTCATTCCTAGAGGCTATTGTGAAACAGGAAATGCCTGAGGCTGCTACCAAAGAACCTTTACAGACATCGGGAGACTCACCAGTTTCTTCAATCAAGTTGGGGGTCCAGAGGACCTGAGAAGATCAGCACTCTGGGCTGAGCCGCATCCCACACACCGCCACGTTTTGAACTTTGCTAGAGTTATCTTAACATGCGTTGCTTCGTGTTTCAGTCATGATTACTGATTGGTGATTGGGTGTCATTCAGTTCCTGGTATGGTACAAGTGAGGTCTTTGGTTCTCTATGAATCAGCTCATGGAGTGAAACAAAGCGGATTAATGAGTTGGAGATACAGCTGCAGTTACCAAAATGATGGCTCCCTACAAGGCCATTCCAGGAAGAGCTGCCTGCACCAAGGTTCACATCGCATTTGACTCACCACAGAGGCCTGGGATGATAACGTGGAGAGGCCAAGGCATTATGAATACAGGATTGTGTAGAATGGATGTGATAATACTTAGAGGATGCTTTAAGCACTTGCAGGCACCGAGCCCACCCAAGGGGAGGGGAGGCTGTTTGGTCCTCATGTGGCTCTGCTGGAAAGGACAAGTCCTTCTCTGAACCTACTGTTCTAGAAATCTTTCTTCCTTTAATCACTTTTAACGTGGCAGTTCCCATTTGGATTTCACACTGCCTTGCTGGCCTTGGCATAGTGAACGGGACAGCCTCAGCTCTCAATGGGCAGGGTTAGATCTTCAAGTGATCTTATCCATGAGCACGTGGGAAGTGTGTGCCCGTGGGGTACCTGACCTCTTCAGTTCTTATCCCACTTCCTGTCATTTTTCTGTCCTTCCCATGGTATGGGGGGGGGTCGCTTGCCTCTCCTGGCAGCTGTAGTTCCTGCTCTTCAATGAACTCTTGCCCTGGGGACTCAAGCACAGGGAATTATCTCCAAGTGTCTTCAATAAGAGGCAGGTGAAGAGTGATCTGCTTTCCTTAGGGGCTCAGCACGGTGGACTCAGTTCTGTGTTTTGTTTTTGTTTTGTGTTATCCAGAGAGGCAAAATGACCAAAGAGATGGGTTTTAGGCATGAGCTCCCAATATCACATGCACTAAAATAAGCAGCAGGGATTCATGTGGCTCCCTCTCTCTACTACCCACACACCAGGTCCACAGTGGAGCCCCTTGTGGATTACAATGGATGGAAAGTCAGTGGTTAGGCTGTGGTTCCCAAAGCTAGATGAGGAGCACAATTATTTGGAGAGCAACTATTTATTCTGTTTCCTGTTGCTATAACAAAATACCTGAGATTGTGTAATTTATAAAGAACTTTATTTGGCTTATGGTTCTGGAGGGTGGGTTGTCCAAGAACATGGTGCTTACTTAGCATCTGGTGAGGACTTTCCTCCTATATCATAACATAGCAGAGGGCATCACTTAGTAAGACAGAGCATCGTGCTAGCTCAGGTCTTCTCTTATAAAGCCATGAATGGGGTTCTGCCTTCATCTAACCATCACTTCCCCAAACCTCCACCTCCAGGGTCCATCAGTCTATGAAGTCTCAACTCATGAACTTGAGGAGACATATTCAGATAATAATGGCTGCTAAGATTCACAGTCCTGAGCCCCTCAGGGTGGACAGAGATTGTGACATACATACGACATAGCTGAAAGGGCTGGAAGGTCAAGTCTAAAGGGAAGAGGTGGATTCTTGATTCCAAGATCTTCAGAAAGCATCTTAGTTTCCAGCAAGCACTGCCCCACAAGAGTACTAGAATAAGCTGTTCCTGGAACAGGCATGGAGGTATGACTGTTATGAACTTCTCAACTCAGTGCATTCTGGTCCCACAACATGATCGCTGCCATGTGGTTCAGCTCTGGATTTGGGACTGCCCTTTTCACCCTGGAGAAAGGCTGCAACTTCGATCTGCAGCTCCTCTGTGCCATTCTAAGTACCGGTTATGGAGAAGGCAGGAACAGAGCCTACTCTGGGGTGTCCCAGAGTAGGTCTCTGCCCCCAAGGATAGAGGTTCTACAACGGACCCACTCTCACAGGTTCAAACAGAAAAGTTAGTCCTGGTAAATTTGGAGAAAGGAAAATGATTTTATCCACTGCCATGTTATGAGTGAATAGAATTCATAACGTCTTTGAGATTAAAAATAATAGCATAAGAGGTCTCACCTCAGAGTGCACCTCCCTGGGTTTCTACCTGTTCCTGCATTCTCTTTGTGCAAGCATCATGTGGCTCGAGATTTGCTTTCTGAGGTATTTGATTCCATGTGGGTGTTTTTTCCTCATTTGTCTTCCTTTTTGTTACTTCAAGGGAAAAATAGCCCTGGGAAAGCTTTTATGCGGTGAGCTATTGTTCTGCATTTAAGGCAAAAGTATTTGCTGCTTAATCTGAGTTCAGAGACCAGGTGACTGGCAAATTCCAGAAACTTTAAATCTTTGTTAAAAATGCCAAAGTAAACGACCTTTAGTCTACAAAACTAATAGGAGGCAGCTCTGCCCGTTCCTTTTCAAGCCTCAGCAAGCTCAGCTTCCAGGAGCCGCACGGGTTGGGAGGCTGCTGAGGAATGCTGTCACTGTCCAGGGCTCAGAGGTCTGGGAGGCTGGGGACTAGACATCTTTGTATGTCTTCATCTGTACCAGCCCATCTGTGTGCATCGAAGCCATCTTGTGTGTGTGTGTGTGTGTGTGTGTGTGTGTGTGTGTGTGTGTGTGTGTATGTGCACATATCTGTATAACTGCAGAGGCTGGAGGAGGACTTGGCTCCCCTGGAACTGGAGTTACAGGTGGTTGTGAGCTGCCTAATGTGGGTGCTGGGAACCAAACCTAGGTTCTCTGGAAAAACGTCAAGTGTTCTTAAGTCCATTAAACTTTACTGCTCCGTTTCCACTCCCTGGGGCTCTAGAGGTCACCATCCTGCTATGAACTGGACTGTCCTGTGTACCTCGAGGAAGTACAGTCCCAGTAAACTTTTGTCCTTCAGTGGTCGATTTCACTCGGATGAGTGAAAATGGATTTATTTTCATTCATGATGTATGTCTGTGAGAGTGTATGTCACATGTGTGGGGATGCCCGGAAGTCAACGGGTCCCTAATACCCTGGGGTTGGAGTTATAGGCAGTTGTGAGCTACCTGATGTGGGTGCTGGAAACTAAACCCTGGTCCTCTGGAAGAGTAGCAAGTGCTCTTAACTACCAAGCCACCTCTCTACCCCCATTCATGCACGTTTTTGATAAATACAAACTTGCTAGACCAATGATGTCACTGGAGGCCACTGCTGTCCCAATGTGGAAATTGTCTCTGTGACATGTGAAATGCTAAGATTGGACAACCCGTGGGGAAGAGCCTGGGGTTCTGGTCATGTTCTGCTTTGCTGTTTTAAATCTATCGGAGTCAGTCCTCAAACAAAGTAAATTGCTTCTGTCGTTTCCATTTTATAGCCAAGGAAATGGAAGGTCGGAAGGATTAAGTAATGTGTGACAACAGTGGCTCCCCAGGTTCCAGGCTGGCTCTAAGTATTCAGAATATTTTAATCTCATTTGATCATGTTAAAGACCTGACGACCCCTTCATCCAGAAAAAGAAGCTGAGGCATGGTGAGATTGACTTCCACCACAATCCCCAGGATGACCATTTATTTCATGTGTGAATGTGCCTGGCCTGAGAGTGGTTCAGCATGATCTCTACGTATGTCTGTGAGGAACTTTCCCAATTCTGCCTTTCGATCGGCACACTGAATAAAGCAGGACCATCCTCACCAATGTGGGTGGACATCGTCTAACCAGTGAGCGATGGAACAGGACGGAAGGGATGAGGAAGAGCAGGTTTTCTTCTCTAGCTTTCCTGGGGCTCCAAAGGACAGATGGCAGATTGTGACACTTCTCAGCTTCCATAATCATGCGGTGTGATTTTCAAAATGACTCTCCGGCTCTATGCTGATACATGTCTTACAGCCTCTGTGTCTCTGGAGAGCCCTGGCTGACATAACCATTGGTTAACAGAGGAGGATTCCATCTAAGCAGCCTGGCTGCAAGGCCACCAACAGCGTTTCTTCCTCCTCCTCCTCCTCCTCCTCCTCCTCCTCATCCTCATCCTTCTCTTCCTTTTCCTCTTCTCCCTTCCCTTCCTCCTCCTCCATTGGTTGTTTTGTTTTTGAGACATGGTCTCACTATGTAGCCCAGGGTGGCTTCCAACTCAGGATTCCCCTGTGTAAGCTGAGGGCTGGAACTGAGAGCTGGAATAGTATAAAAAGGAAGAGGGAGGGGGCCAGGTGCAGGTGCACGCCTTTAATCCCAGCACTTGAGAGACAGGGGTAGGTGGATCTCTGAGTTCAAGGTCAGCCTGGTTTACATAGAGAGTTCTAGTCTAGGCCAGCTGGGGCTCCAAGGACACCCTGTGTTCCAAAAAAAAAAAAAAAGGAAGAAGGAGGATGGGCAGATTTTTCATGTGTTAGGATTATAAAGATGATCACCTTACAAAATAGATCCAGTTTCTGCACCAGTCAAGTTTCCCATGCTCCATCTACTGCTTTGTCAGCAATGTTCTTCCAGTGCAATTTCATGATTCTTAACTTTAGTGAGAGAATGGGTTACATGCTTTCTGTTATTGTTCTGTTGCTAAGACTATATATCCTAAGGTTCTGCTGTTTGAGATGTGTACTTGAAAGAATGTTCAGGGGCTGGAGAGATGGCCTAGTGGTTAAGAGCGCCGACCGCTCTTACAGAGGACCTGGGTTCGATCCCCAGCACCCACATGGCGGCTGAGAACCGTCTGAAACTCCAATTCCAGGAGAACTCCAGTTCCAGGGGAATCCGACACCCTCTTCTGACCTCCGCGGCATTGCACGACATGGGTGCACAAACTTGCACGCAGACAGTACATTCATACACATACGGAAATAAATAAAATTAATAAAAAAAATTAAAAAAATTTTTTAAAAAAAGAAAGAATGTTCAAATGGATGAAGGCAGATGCTTGCCCTTCCCCAGAGCGTCTTGAAGACCTACCCTAGGGTGGAAGAAGGCTCCTGGCAGGACAGGGAGTCTGTTAGTGATGAACTAGAAATAGAAAGATCGCAAATAGTCTGTGAACATGCAGAGATGTATTTCTAACATTTCAAGGGGGCAAGTCCAACCAGGCTGATGACAGGGAGCCTGCAGTGGAGCAAGTCTGGAGGAAAAGGTAGAGTGGGGCAGACTGCATACAGCATGCTCTGGAGTTGTGAGGTGAGCCATCCAGGCTGGGCCTTCAGGAAACTGCCTTGAAAGAGGTAGATAATTTGATTTTTTAATTTTGTAAGTCATGGTAGTGAGAAAGCAGCCATAGATAATACCAATAGGCATGTCTGTGTTCCAATAAAACTGTATTTCCCAAACTGGAGATGAGCTGCAGCCCATAGGTGGGAGTTTGCTGACCTCTGCCTTGGAGTACAGAGTAAAAAGCAAGGCAATAAGGTTGCTTGGGCGATGCAGCAGGACACTCAGACCCACTCAGGAGAATTCTGCCCAGACAGAGGGAACATAGAAAGCAGTCATTGACCTAGGGCCTGAGTGACTCAAACAAACCTTGACTCCTCCAGAGCCTATGGTGCCACCAAAAGCCACTCAGCCCTAGACGCTCTAGTTAGGTCCAGCACCTCACAGGACTCACCTCCTAGAGGTGCTGGAGCACTGATGCTGACTCCAGCCATATCCACATCCCTTCACTCTATAGTACTAGGTGGGGTTCATGTTGAACTCAAGGATGTGAAGCATAAAGGACCTTTGCATGCCATCTCTAGACTAAGGAGAGATGCCAAGATCTGTTAAGACTCAAGACGGGGCTCTTGGCCTTGGCAGTACGGAACAGCACGGAACCTGTAAAACCTCTTGCTGAAGTCAACTCCAAATGAAGCACAGAAGAACGACAAACAGATGAGTCACTTCAGGGCTGATACATGAAGGAGTCTGCCCAGGCCCTAGACAATGGGAAGTAGGAGGCTGGGAGGAAACGAGGTCCAAGTCACTGTCTCTCCGAAGGTGCAGCCTGATGCCCTTCATTGGAGATGACTGCTGTGAGCCAAGGCACAATGCAAGAGAAAAGGCCTGCTCCTGATGGGGAAGCCCACAGGAGACCTTGAGTCTGGGGGGGGTGAGGACTGAAATAGTTTCAATTAAGGATGTATAGTCACGAACTGGCTTTTATACAAGTTTCATGTCCAGATTCCCACTGTGTGGTTTAAAAGTCCTTATGAGACAATGGCAAGTGATTTCAGGTGAAGAGCACTCTGGCACACAGCAGAACACATCCAAGTCCTCTTTAGAGGAAAGTGGCTTTTACCTATATTGCAATTAAATTCTTATCATTTCAAGGATCCAAGGAATATGAGCTCAGGTTAAATTAACAAATGTCCAAGGAAAAAGGACACTCACAGTGAAGGAGATACAGCTGAAACAATATTGAGGGAAATCCTATTCACAATCTCTTCAGGCATTTGCTCTATAAAATAAGTGCTTTTAATCTGTTTAATGACACAAACAAGATGCTTCAAAACATCAGCCAGGAGCAAGGGGTTATTAAACAAAATAAGACTATGAGTCCTAAAAAGTTGAAAAAGATGAAAAACAAGTATCTAGAATGAGAATATCATAATTAAAAATGTCAAAATCAATAGGCTGGTTAAAATTAAGTTGACGATGTAGGGGATGGCAGTGCACACCTTTAATCCCAGCACTGGGTAGGCAGAGGCAGGTGGATCTCTGTGAGTTTGAGGCCAGCCTAGTCTACATAGTGCGTTCTAGGCCACCCAGGGGTACATAGGAAGATCCCTATCTCAAAATAAATAAGTGAATAAATAAAATAAAAATAAAGACTTTGACAAGTGGAATGAAAATGAGTAATGTTTAAGAATGACATATGAAATTATCCATATTATGGAATACAGAAATGAATGATGGACAACATAAATGGAAAGAGACACAGGGCAGAGTAAGGTTTGACAGAGACCTAGTACATATGAAGTTAGAACACCAGGAAGAAATAGTGCAGATGATGAATAGAAAGTATTTTAATTAAAAAGTCCTAAAATTTAGGGCTGGAGAGATGGCTCTATGGTTAAGAGCACTGGCTGCTCCTGAAGAGGACCCAGCTTTGATTCCCATCACCCACATGACAGCAAACAACCATCCTTAACTCCAGTTCCAGGGGACCTGATGCCTTCTTCTGACTTCTGTGGGCACTGCACAACATAAGTGCACTTATATACATGCAGGCAATACACTCATACACATAAAATAATCAATAAAATATTGATTAATAGTCCTAAAATTTACTAATAAAATAAAAAATGCCAACCTTCATATCCAGGAACTCCCATAGTCCTAGGAAGAATAAAGGAAAATGTGTTCATTCCCAGAGACAATAGCCATGAAACTTGCCCACCAAAGACAGACATGATCTTAAATGTAGCCAGGCAGAGACACTGTTGATCCATGTGGAAAGAGCAGCAACCGAATCAGCGGCAGCTTTCACAGGCTCAATAGTAAAAGCTGGATGATGTACAAACACAGAGGCTTCACATCTTATTGCCAGGTTCCCAGCTCACTGCCTGGTTCCCAGCTCACTGCCTGGCTCCCAGCTCACTGCCTGGTTCCCAGCTCACTGCCTGTTCCCAGCTCACTGCCTGTTCCCAGCTCACTGCCTGGTTCCCAGCTCACTGCCTGGTTCCCAGCTCACTGCCTGGTTCCCAGCTCACTGCCTGGTTCCCAGCTCACTGCCTGGCTCCCAGCTCACTGCCTGGCTCCCATATCACTGCCTGGCTCCCAGCTCACTGCCAGGTTCCCGGCTCACTGCATGGTTCCCAGCATGATGAGGGCTCATAGGCCTTGGGCCTTACAATGATGTAAAGACAGACCTATACAACCACTCTGCTTCTCACTTTCAGTATTGTATTTCAAACATTATAGGAGATAGTTAACACTTGGCTATAAGATAGGCTTTGTGCTAAAAGGTGGTACCCAACAATGGCTAATATAAGTGTGCTGAGCACATGTAAGGCAGTGTAGGCTAAGCTGTGGTAATCTGTAGGTTGGGTATAATACATGCAGTTTTGATGTGTGACATGCCCAACTTGCAGTGGGTTAATGGGGTTAGTACAACCCTATCATAAGTTGAGGAGCAACCACAATAACCTCACATGCAGTGAGAATGTAGTTCCTGTCCTAGAAGTGAGTACCATCAAAAATATAATTCAAGAATGAAGATTAAAATATATTTCAGATGAAAAAAAGACTGTAGCTAACAACCTCTCACTAAGATAAATTGTAAACGGCATTCTTCAGACAAATGGAAATTATCCCAGATGAGAGTTCTGAAAGGCAAGAGGAATGGTGGGAAAAGATGAAGTATTTTATAATATTTCCATCTATCTGTCTGTCTGTCTGTCTGTCTGTCTGAGACAGAGTCTCACTCTGTAGCCCAGGCTGGCCTGAAACTTGTGGTAATCCACCTACTTCAACTCCCAGTGCTAGAATTTCAGGGAAGACCCATAATAGCCAGTTGTTATTATCTTGTAAGACGTGGGTAATCATAGCATGTAAGCAATCCACCATCTTTTCAATATTTTGGAGGGAGACAAATGTATTAACATTGAACTTCATTAAGCATACATGTTAAAATATTAGGGTAATAATCAAAGGAAGAGGCCCAGAGAGGATAGGTTCAAATTAGTGTAAGAAAGAAATGTAATGAACACAGAGAGAGAACAAGGACAAAAACGGAGAGAAGCAGAAGTGTAAATACCAACTGTAACTCAGAATGGTTAAATACTAAATATTTCAGTAATCATAATAAATGTAAGATCTAAGCTCTGAATTTTAAAAATAGTGTTAAAAATCTAGCAAATATTTCTAAGAAACATATCTGAAATGTAAGAACAGAAAACTTGAAAGTAAAGAGAAGACAAAATAAATAGCAGTAAATTTGAACAAATGAAATGTGGCATAGCTCTATTACGTCAGGCTGATAAATTTTAAGGCGATGAGCTTAATTCAGTTCATAAGCATAACATAAAGACAGCAGAAGGTCATAAATAAGGATAAAAAGTTTCAACATGCAAAAAATAATTCTAAATGTGTATATACTTAAAAACGTAGCCTTCCTTAAAAAACTCAAAATGAGCCTACCACCTGACCCAGCCATACCACTCCTGGGTATATACCCACAAGACGCATCCTACCACAAAGATACATGCTCAGCTATGTTTATTGTAGCTCTCTTCACAATAACAAAGAACTGGAACCAACCCATATGCCCTTCAACTGATGACTGGATGACAAAAATGTGGTACAGCTACACAATGGAGTTCTAGGTAGCAGTAAAGAAAGATGACATCATGAGCTTTGCTGGTAAATGGATGGAACTCGAAGCCATTATGCTACGTGAAGTAACACAGTCCCAGAAAAAAAAAAGGTGAATGGTTTCCCTAATTTGTGGGTGCTAACACCAAATCCCCAGTTGGCAGGCAAACTGAGCAATTTTATTATTATATTTCATTGTATTGAAAGCAACTGTACTATTACAATGTGAATCTATAAATGGGCTCTAGAATTGTCCTACCACTTCACACATTGTAATTACCATATATAGATGGAGGATATGTAGTCATATTCTAAAAAAAGAATGTAAAGTTACATGACTTTATACCTGCATGCAGATTTATTGTTAAAATGTGAATCTCTAAATGTGTTTAGGAATCAACCTATAGTTTATTTTCAGAATTTTTAATTTTGACTTATGTGTGGAGTGTATGTATGCATATTTTGGAATAATATAAAATAAAAACAATAACAAAAAACATAGCCTTAAAATATATAAAGCAAAAATATTCTGAGCCACAAGGAAGAACTGACAACTGTAACACCACTAGAAATTTCTAACTTAGTCCATGACTGATAATCCAGGACCCTAATGGTTAGGAGTACACAAACCTAACAGCACAGACCTAATGGAATATGATCCCCAATTATGGAAAAAGAAACATTGCTTTCAAAACACAGTAACAAACATTGATTGTTTAAAAAGTGTCTTTTAAAAATATTTATTTATTATTATTTTTTTATTAGTTTTTTTTTTTTTGGTCTTTTTGAGACAGGGTCTACCCATAGCTCAGGCTGTCCTGGAACTCAGTCTGTAGACCAGGCTGGCCCTGAACTCACAAAGATCTGCCTGCCTCTGCCTCCCAAGTGCTAGGATTTTAAAGGTGTGCACCACCACGCCCGGGTAGTTATTACTTTTTTAAGTGTATGAGTGTACTATCTGCATGTAGGTTGGTGCAACCATGTCGTGCAATGCCTCGGAGGTCAGAAGAGGGCATCGGATTGATTGTTTTTCATTCTTTGAAACAGAAGATTTAAAAGCAACAATTTCAAATTCTCCTTGTTAAGTGAGCAAATATTACACTGGCTGCAAAATAAATTAAGCTGTAAAGGAATGTTTTTAAAATGATGTATATTACCAAAGAGAAAAAATATTGTTTATCCCAACTTACATTCAGATCCTTGGATTGAGAAAATAAAGAGACAGTAAAATAAACATCATAGAAGCACCAATATCTAAAATAATCTTTGAGAGGGCAAAGATACATCTTTATGGGTTCTACAGGAAAAAAATATATTTGCCCACAATCTTAGATAATTTGTGATTGGCTCAAATATCAATATAACTGGAGTGATCTTTGCTTTATTTCTAGGTAAGTCTGTGGTCTATAGCCATACAGAAAAAAAATCCCTGCTAATGATTGAATCAATAAGCATGCTACACTCTTCTAAGATGCTTTCTTACCTTTCCATGTGACACGATAATAACTGACATTTTGTGCCATATATTCTATTTGGCATGTGAGTAATCCAGCTAACCCACATTCAAGTCCAGACATGTATTTCAGAAAGAAAACACTCCATGTTTGTTATTTTCCTTGCTTCACACGCCAGCTTAACTCCCTCTGAAACTGGTAGAAAAAGAAATGCCCGTCAGACATATCTGGGCCTGCTGTTAGGGGAAAAGCTTGCTGGGAACAGCAGGAGGGAGGGTAAAAGAAAAATGACTGTGTCTGTGCGAGAACAGGCTGATCAACAGCCAGGCATGGATGGAGGTGGACTCAGGGCACCCTATTCTTCACTGCTGAACTACTGGCTACTAAGAGATTCAAGGAGAAAGGAGTCATCACCTTTAGTGTGTATCTACTGGTGGCCCCACCAGCCTCCAATGGATAGCTCCAATCCAGTGGTCACACAGATGGTCCTGATTAAGCTAAATAGGAAACAAAATAAAACCAAAGTCATGAATCTGGGGACTGGAGTGTGTGTGTGTGTGTGTGTGTGTGTGTGTAGGGGATGGAGGAGAATGACAGGGGTGAGAAACAGAAGACGGGGGGGAGGTGGAGGGCACTCAGAATTTATTATGTACATGTATGAAATAACTTAATTTTTAAAAGAAAAAATTGAAACAAGCTCTGTTTCCCTAGTTTTTCTTACAGGGAGGGGAATGAAATCATCACAAACAAGTGACTCATGGGTGGCCCGTTCCTTCCTGAGTATCTGAGGACAGAAACAGAAGATGGGGAAAAAATTGTTTGCAGTGGTCAATGGTTCATTTTCTCCACCTCTGGCTTCAAGTCCTCTATCTCAGTGCTCACCCAAGTTTCAGTCTTTCATCGTCAAGCCTGGTACTGCCAGGGTCTAGCAAAGCGTGTGGTCAACAGCAAATCACCACAGGTCCAGTTCACAGGGGGAAGAGTGGAGCATGAACACCCACTCAGGCATGAAGACATTTTAGCTGGAGGCAAATTCAAGGTCTCCTACTTTAGCACTGCTCCAGATGTGACCTTCCAGAAATTTGACAGTTTGGTTCAAACAGGAAAATCTGTATTTCCAAAGTCAGAAGTTGTCTTTTCTGGACAGGGAGTCCATCACCTCTGGCATGTGGGCTGAAGATTCAGGAAGTAACATGGACACCTAGAATTGCCCCATTTCTAAATTCTCCAAAATGAGGCCAAAGGGTTAGGTTTTGACTAGGGCCCTGACTAGCTTCCTAGTTTAGTTAGAAGTCATAACAATGGTGACTGGTTTGATCAGTTTGCCCGAGTTGAACAAAGGTGTGCTACAAAGTAGAAATGTCAGTAGTCACAGATCATGGAACTGGAGGAATCCTGTGAGTTCCCAAGGAACAACAGTGGTTGGTAAATAACAGCTTAGGAACACATAGAAGTTAAATAAGGAGTCAGTATCACTCTGAGCAGAGGGTCTAGGCTGTATCCACAACACAGAGAGAAGTTGGATTTTGGCCCAGAGGATCACATGAGCTCAAGCAGGTAGGACATTCATCCTCACATTGACTCCCAGTATCTTGGCTCAAAGAGCAGGTTTTTCATTGGTTCAGGGTTCTTATGTCCAAAAATACCCTGATTCAAGTAATTATTCTGTGGTTGCTGTTTCCAAATAATGACATGATGACCCAGGGCTACTCATGACTTTCAGTGAGTGCACAAGTTAAAACTAGTTTCTTTTTCCCTCTTCATTTTAGTTTCATAATAACACTAAAAGGCATTATTTGTCTTTTTGAAACTCAGTTTGCTCATAAACATATGGGGAGTTCCCAGAAGTCACTGACATGTGATATCTGCCTCTGGCAAGCCAGACATTAAAGAGATTTGTAAAAATTAAAGCAATGTTATTCTTCTAAGTTCTACTGTTTTAGGAAATAGAGTCACTTTGTGTTAAAGTGCAATGCACTTATTATTTTAAGGGGAATAGACAAACATTTAAAAATTTTCTCACTTTGAATTTCTTTTTTTTTTAATTTTTTTTTATTAATTTTATTTATTTCTGTATGTGTATGAATGTACTGTCTGCATGCAAGTTTGTGCACCCGTGTCGTGCAATGCCACGGAGGTCAGAAGAGGGTCTCGGATTCCCCTGGAACTGGTGTTCTCCTGGAATTGGAGTTTCAGACGGTTCTCGGCCGCCATGTGGATGCTGGGGATCGAACCCGGGTCCTCTGCAAGAGCGGTCGGCGCTCTTAACCGCTAGGCCATCTCTCCAGCCCCTCACTTTGAATTTCTAAGATGACAAATATCCATAGCTACACCTGGCACAAACAAAGCCTTCAGGATTCTCAATTCGCTCTCTCTCTCTCTCTCTCTCTCTCTCTCTCACTCTCTCTCTTCTCCCTCCCATTATGTATCTTCCTTCTTTCTTCCTTTCTTTTTTTCTTTCTTCCTTTTTTTTTAAGACTAGGTCTTACTATATAGCCTAGGGTGGCCTTGAACTCATGATCTTCCTGTCTCTGCCTCCTTAGTGTTGGGATTACAGACATGCACCACCATGCTCTGCTCCTCTGAAAACTTTTCAAGAATGTACGGGGGTGCTGAGGTCAACACGTTAATATTCCATTTTTAATTCAAATTTTCAGTATCCAATCCTTGGTTATAAACCCCTATATTTACTGAAAACAGCAGTCACTCTAAAGACAATGACTACTGTGTCACATTCTTGGCTATATAGATGACAGGCCATAGACACACTATGGCAATCATTTCTATTAATGCCATTTTCCTCGTGCCTTAGAAATGGTTCCACAGTTTCAAAGTCAAATGCTTTACATGTGTCCTAAATCAGGGGGTCTTGTTGGCTGATAACTGGAAATTTAACTTGGAACTCATCATGATTAAATTCTGGCAAGGCTTTCTTTGTACCTCTGTAGGAAGCATGAAATCTCATTTTGACACTATTTTGGAAACTATTAGGACATTTATGAGCAATTTGGATATACCCCTAGTATTTTATCTCAATAGACATCAAGGTTTAGAGTTTAAGTAAATTTGATAAATGACTGAAAGAAAACCACAGAATGTTGCTCTGACATCCAGATAGGCCCCCTTCCTTATACACAAGCAACACACAAATCAATGAGCCAAGAAAAAGAAAAGGTATTCCATACGTACTCTGAATGATCTATAACCTCTGAAGAGATATGAGGCTAATTTATAATAATCTAAGTCAACTGAATTCCCATGATGCATTGAGCTACTGACATATCAGCTGCAGTGCATGGCTCATCTTCAGATCTCAGCACAGCACTCCTGCAGCTGAGAGTCATGATTTAGATCTCAAATGACCCGCAGAGCCCATGGGTTAGAGGCTTACTTAACAGCTGGTGCTATTTGGAGGTGGGACTAGTAAAATGCTTAAGATGCTGGGGCTGGAAAGATGACCTGGCGGTTAACAGCACAGACTGCTCTTGCAGAGGACCTGGGTTCAATCCCCAGCACCCACATGGCGGCTGAGAACTGTCTTTAACTCCAGTTTCAGGGGAATCCAACACCCTCTTCTGACCTTCGTGGCATTGCACGACACGGTCCACAGACCTACATGCAGACAGTACACTCATACATAAAAAAATAGATGCTTTCCTCTTTGGTATTTGGTTGATTTATGGAGAGCCCCGAAGGCCTCATTAGGGGGGGGGATATTATCAAAGGGGATTATGGGACCTTAGTCTCCTCTTTTTCTTTTGTATCTTATCCATGAAGTAAATGGCTTTGCTCTACCACATGCATCATCATGGACTGTAACACCAGAAGCCCAGAAGCAATCGGAATCATCAGTCACTGACTGAAACCTCCAGAACTATGAGCCAAATAGACCTTTTTCCTTTATAAACTGATTAGCTCACATAACCAGTCTTGAGGGGGTAGGAATGTTTTTACTCATTCATGTGTGAAATTGTGC
Source organism: Rhizomys pruinosus (assembly GCA_009823505.1). NCBI lineage: Eukaryota > Metazoa > Chordata > Mammalia > Rodentia > Spalacidae > Rhizomys > Rhizomys pruinosus. Next base: position 883,499 of record VZQC01006244.1, on the reverse strand, counting down.
TCAGAATTAGCAGTGTGTCAAGTTGATATATGCTTTGAGTTGAATGCTTGCTTTCGTGGAGGATACTTGGATGACAAGGGATGGAGATACATCAGTAATCACACTGTGAAGTAGAATCCAGGGAGTTCCATTTAAATCACATATATAATAGGATCCATTAACACTCACAGATGAAAAGCCTAAGATAAAAATGAACAAAATGACAGAGAAATAAAAATACACAAAACCTTTCATTACTATTGTGGGAAACTAGTCTAGTGGTATTTAAATATTCAAGTCCTAGGCATGTTTAAATGGTGGGTGGTGGTGCATGTCTTTAATCCTAGCACTTGGGAGGCAGAGACAGGCGGATCTCTGTGAGTTCAAGGCCGGCCTGGTCTACATACTGAGTTCCAGGCCAGCTGGGGCTTCAGGGAGACCCTGTCTCAAAAAGGCCACGAAAAAGCAACTCTTCAGCATCCATAATTTCTCAATCTTTTGTGTTGATAGTGAGACAGAAGATAGAAACTTCATTTAGAGTCACTCACATACCATTCTGACATTTAATAATGTATTTCCCCATCAGAAGCTAGTAATAGGCTTCATGCCCCATTAGAATGTTAAGAAAAACAAACAGCCCACAGAGAACAGGGTACAGATGCATGGGCCCATGAGTGGCACATCTAGATAGGAGTTCTATCTACCTGCCAGGATCTCTTCCTTTAAGATACAATCAGTAATTGAGAGAAAGGTCTTATGGGTAATCACATGCGGTGCTCACCAAACCAACTGACCAACTAACTGTCAAACTATGGAGAAGGAAGCAGAGCTTGGCAGCTGTAGATCCTTTCTTCTTGAAAGGAACTGGCATGGCTGGACATTAGAATCACACTGGGTACGTGGGACCCAAACCACTTGGGATGAATATTCACTGAGCTCTATAGCATGTTGCTGTAGACTTGTCCTTCTGCTGGCTCTCTTGTTTAGGGGGCATGCTTTTTCTTTTTTTAATTTTATTTATTTATTTTTTTATGTGTATGAATGTACTGTCTGCATGTAGGTTTGTGCATCCATGTCGTGCAATGCCGTAGAGGTCAGAAGAGGGAGGGTGTCGGATTCCCCTGGAACTGGAGTTAAAGACGGTTCTCAGCTGCCATGTGGGTGCTGGGGATTGAACCCGGGTCCTCTGCAAGAGTCTGCAAGAGCAGTTGGTACTCTTAACTGCTAGGCCATCTCTCCAGCCTGGGGCATGCTTTTTCAAAGAAGGCTTTTAGAGGTGTCTGCTCACCTGAGTGACTGGTGGCTGACATGCTCACACTGCTCTATATGGGTTATGGTCCCTGATAAAGAAGTGAATGCAAGTCCTTGGTCTATGGAGAGGGTACCCCTCCCCCATAAGCTTTTACTAAATGCTAAAGGGTAAGTAGAGCCTGAAAGAGCTTCCACTCCTAGGAAGAGGAAGAGATAAGCCGAGAAGCTTATAGTGATCCCATAAAAGGAAGATTTCATTAGAGTGTAATCTGTACCTTTCCCCTTAGAACTTTAAGCCAAACTACCAAGTGCAAGGTCAAAGCCTGTGCATGTGATAGGCATTATATAAAAAGGTTGCAGGAAAAGAAAAATAAATGCGTTTTGTAAAAGTGAACAGTACAGACTAACATGAAAGTCCCATCTTCTCATCCACAGGACATTCAAGGTTATGGTAAGGGGGGTGTTATGACCATCTCTGGGCTGGGCTGCATGGTCATAACCTATATGGGATCCCACCCTGAGCCACACAATTGCCATCCTGTTGAGGGGACTAGTCTGGTCACTCACCAGCTCTTGTCTAGCTTCCTATGCTACAAAGACACGATTAATTCCAGTTTTTGATTTCCTAAATGGAGAAAAACCAGAAGTATTTATCTTAAAGGCAGGAACCCAGCAAGGCTGCACCCTATTGCCACTCTTCTTCAATATAGTGCTTGAAACACTTGCTAGGGAAATAAGGCAAGAAAAGGAAATTAAAGGAGTACTAATTGGAAAAGAGGAAGTCAAACTATCCCTGTTTTAAGATGATATGATAGTTTACCCGAGGGATGCTAAGAACTCCACCAAAAAATTCCTAGAAACAATTAAAATACACATACAGAAATAAATAAAATAAAAAAAGAATTTCAGTAAAGTGGCAGGCTACAAAATTAACCTAGAAAAATCAGTAGCCTTTCTTTACACCAACAACAAGGAACTGGAGAAGGAATATAAGGAGACCTTCCCACTCACAATAGCCTCATAAAAATACCTGGGGAAAAAACCTAACCAAATACACCAAAGATCTCTAAAACAAAAATTTTAAACCTCTGAAGAAGGAGATTGAAGAAGACATCAAAAGATGGAGAAACCTCCCATGCTCATGGATTGGAAAAATTCATATAGTAAAAATATCCATTCTACACAAATTAATATACAAATTCAATGCAATCTCAATTAAAATCCCCATGAGTTTCTTCACAGACTTGGAAAAAAATTCCTTAAATTCATATGGAAAAACAAAGACTCCAAATAGCTAAAGCAACCCTGAGCAAAAAATGCAATACAGGGGGGATCACCTTACCAGACTTCAAACTATATTATAAGGCTATAGTCATAAAGACAGCCTGGTCCTGGCACAAAAACAGACCTATTGACCAATGGAACAAAATTGAAGATCCAAACTTGAGCTCATACAATTCGAGCTACCTCATAATTGATAAAGGGGCCAAAAAAGCTCACTGGAGGAAAGATAGCATCTTCAGCAAATGGTGCTGGCAAAACTGGATCACCATATGTAGAAGAACAAAATTAAACCCCTACCTCTCACCTTGTACAAAAGTCAACTCCAAGTGGATCAAAGACCTCAACCTAAAACCTGAAACCTGAAACTCTGAAGGTGATAGAAGAAAAAGCTGGCAGCAATCTACAAGACATAGGTGTAGGAGAAGACTTTCTAAATCAGGCAGCAGCTGTGCAGAAAATAAGGTCAACAATTGACAAATGGGACCTCATTAAACTCAAAAGCTTCTGTACAGTGAAAGAAACAATCAAGGAAGGGAAAAGAAAACCCACGGAGTGGGAGGAAATCTTCACCAGTGATACATCTGACAGAGCATTAACTTCCAGAATAAAAAACAAAGAACTAAGAAAACAAATGACTAACTCAAAAGATGGAGGAAAGAGCTGAACAGAGACTTCACCAGGGCGGAAGTAAAGATGGCTGAGAAACATCTTAAAAAGTGTTCAACATTAATAATTATGGAAATGCAAATTAAAACCACTCTAAGATATCATCTCACCCAATAAGACGGGCTAAGATCAAGAAAACAAAAGACACCAAATGCTGAAGAGGTTGTGGGGAAAGGGGAACACTCATCCACTGGTGATGGGAATGTAAACTCATACAACTATTATGGAAAGCAGCATGGAGAACCCTTAAACGACTCAAAATGAGCCTATCACCTGACCCAGTCATACCACTCCTGGCATATATATCCAAAAGACTCATCCTACTGCAATCTTTGCACATCCATGTTTATTGCAGCTCTCACCCAAATGACCCTCAACTGATGAGTGGATAACAAAAATGTGGTACATCTACACAATGGAGTATTTTTAAGTCAATTTTTATTGAAGCTTTGTGCATTTCATACAAAATTTCCAATCAAGTCTAGACCCATTCCCATTCCTTGCCCCCCCACCCCACCAGAGCTCATGCATTCTTCCAAACATATTTTTCATCTTTTTCTCAGTCTCTTTTAAAATTTTCGATGCAGTTTACTGTTTTGAGCAGAAGTTCATCATTTCAGTCAGTTCTTTGACCCAGTCTTGTTGTTGTTCCTTCTAATCTGCTTCACTCTAAAATATGCATGCCACAATATCTTTTAGTATCTTCAGCTTATGATTTTTCTTTTTTTTTTTTTTAGGCTGAAAGATGTCATGTTTGAAGGCTTCTCCTTGACAAGCCCAAACATCCATCAGTCTTGTCCTTGTGCTTCACACTGGGGTTTTTCCCTTCCCATGGTCACCAAATGAGGTCCAGTAAGCACCACATCCTGTCTTGATCCTCCTGTACTGTTCTCCATGATACAGCCTGGGTAGTCCAACAATGGCAGTCTATACTCTGAAGAGGCTGAAACCCCAGTAGTAGCTCAGTCCATAAGCTGGATGTCTCAGCAGTCCCCATCTGGCACTGAAGGTTTGGAGAATTCTTGGAGAGACATGAGTCTTCAGTCCATATTAGAAGGTTGAAAAGCTGTGTCTCATGTCTTTGAAGGATGGCAAAAGCAGTGGCAGCCTCCAGGTAGCTGCACTTGCCAATAAGACAAGCAAAACAACTGTGCTCTTTTTTTTTTTTTTTTTTTTTTTTTTTTTTTTTTTTTTACTAAGAGCTAAAGTACAATTTCTCAGGCTTTACTAATTATTTCTGGTTATACTTTCCTTTTGGACACTTAAGGCCATACTGTTAGCCCAGATTAACCAAGGTTTTTGTTTTCTCAAGGTTGATTGAGGATCTGGTCTTTAGTGTTTTTTTTTTTTTTTGGGGGGGGGGAGCCCTGGATCCTTTTGGCTTTTCATTTACCAGTTCCATCCACTAGAAGACAAAGTTGGGTCTTGCTAGACCAGGCTTCCTTTTTGAAGCATGAGCAGACTTTCCTCTTTATAGACTGGACACTGGCTGAAGTCCCACTAGTGGAGCTCCCAGACCTCCTTGCACAGGAAGACTGGTGACTCACATTTGCAGGACATTTCAAGAGATGCCCCCATGCATAGTCCCCTGGGACTTAGTTGACCTCTGAGGGCAAGGAACAAAGTTATCCTTTAAGTCCCTTGGCCAAATTGGTATGGGCCTTAGGTATGGCTGTTAAGCATTCAGAAAGGCTAAGTTAAACTAGCCTCATACTTTTAACTACTTTATAATATTTTAGAAAAGGCTTGGACAAAAGCTCAATCAGCCTTATGTAAGAAATACTAAGAAGCACTCCCATAACACAATGGAGATCTGTGCAGCGGTAAAGAAAGATGACATCATAAACTTTGCAGGTAAATGGATGGAACTTGAAGCCATTATGTTAAGTGAAGTAACACAGTTTCCCCCCGCCCCAAAAAACAAACGGGGAATGGTTTCCCTCATTTGTGGATGCTAGTACCAAATCCCCCAAGTGAAAGTCAAGCTGAGCAGCGTTATTGTTATATTTCTTTCTATCTGAAAGCCACTGTGATGTTATAATGTGAATCCCTTAATGAGCCCTAGAATTAACTTACCACTTACTTTCAGACATGGTAATTAATGTAGATAGGCAGAAGGTATATATTCATATTTTAGAGTAATATAAAATTAAAGGGAAAAATGTGAACTCCTAAACATTGGAGTTAACAGTTTATTCCTGGAGGCCATAATTCTGGTACATATATGATGTACATATAGACATATTTTGGAGCAATACAATTGGGAGGGAACCATAACAACATAAGGACTTGGTCAAAGAATAGACTGATATAGTTAAATTCTGTCCCAAACAATAAACCTTTCCAGAGGAAAACTTTAAAAAGGCTGAAAGATTCAGGACATGTATGGCAGAATGCATGAACTGGGGTGGGTGGGGGTAAGGGAAAGGGGAATATGTCTAAATTGAACTGAAAAATGATGCCTGAAATATACAAAACATCAATAAAAGTATTATATTTACAATAAAAAAATAAAAACGAAACCAAGGGGGAACCGAACACATTCAATGTAGCTTTGCAGAAAGAAGCAGAAGTTAAAAACAACCTTATGAATATCAGCTGATTCTAATTTAGAGGAAAAAGTAGCTCAGTAAACGTTACCCATAATGCCAAAACAAATAAATCCACATCTACTGAGAGGGTTGAACTTGATATATGAAAGATAAAACGCTTTCAGTCTGAGGAGTGAGTCTTGTGATGAAACCACTGTGTATTTATGAATTATACATCTGCTTGTCAGCAGCTCTGGCTTTAGTATTGTGTATTAGTCCATTTTCTGGTGTTTATAGCAAAATATTCAAGGCTGGATAGTTTATAAAGAAAAGAGGTTTGTTCAGCTGATCGTTTTGGAATCTGAAAGTAAAGGTGATGTGATTCCATCTGTTGAGCATCTAGTGAATCCCATGTTCTCCAACCAACTGTTGTGGCATGGACGAGAAGCAGAAAAGGAACCAGTTGTATGAAGGAGGGCCAGTCATCTAGAGAGGCTTTGCTGTGAAGCAACCCACTCTTGTGAGAACTAAGCCAGTCTTAGAGACCATCACTAGTCCCCTTCAAGGTCCACTCACTTCCCACTAGGAGGTACCCCCTAAAGTTCTACAACCACAACACTGCCACAGGGGAATCCATGTCTCCAGCACATAAACCTTTGAGGGACACACTCTAAATATATCCAAACCATAGCACTTCCTTGATTAAAATGCATATGTCTAACTTTTTATTTTTTACAAAAGACATGCATTACATTTTATTATTGTGCTTACATGTGTGTGTGTGTGTGTGTGTGTGTGTGTGATTGCACTAGTGTGTGTGCCACAGTGCACAAGTGAAGGTCAGAGAACTTGCAGGAGTTGGTTCTCTCCTTCCAACATGTGGGGACTGGGGAGAGAACTCAGGCTTGGCAGCAAGCACATTTACCCATGGAACCATCTCTCTTGCTTCTAATCTTTATACCCTCCTACTGGGTTGTGGGAATGTTGTGATGACAGTATCTGTCATGGACTCTTTATCTACAGTCTACTTTTAATAACTCTCTGTCAATCTTACTTTTGTTAATATATCTTGGATAGCAGACAGTTTAGATACTACATATGAATATATGCACACATGCATGCACATGTGCCCTCCCCCAGACACACATATATCTCCTATGTTCTTTTCTAAGCACATTTGTGTGTGTTCAGTGAACACACACAAAAGTGACAAATACTGTTTGATGTCTTTCTCAGTGTATTGGGGTTAGGTAATCATGAGATGGGGCAAAAAACTAATCTGTTTATGTTCCTCCTTCTTGATAAATGTATCAAGGGTGAGACCCAGAAAACAAATTTCAAGGCTTAAAGAATCTGTTGTGAAAATGCCAAGTGACTTTGGCAGACATTTCTAGAAGAAAACAAGACAGAATACAAGTTTCAGGACACACTCCTCTGGATGGCTTGACTGGTACCTTCTCAGAGGATCATCCCAGTCTTGGTTCTCTCCTGAGACCCCGGTTCTCGTGCCTACCTGCCTCTCCCACAAGTGCTTGGCTGGCATTCAACTCCCAGGGTTCACAGCCTTAAACTAAACTCTGAGTCAGCTCTGCCAAAGCCTGCTTCTCTTTTCCCTCTGGTTATCATCTTGGGAAGGGACCCCTGCTCTTCTTCCTCGGGCACCGCCCCATCCCACCCATCACAACTCTGTCAGTTCTAGCTTTATGTCCACTTTACAGCCATCCCTGTCTTCCTTCTACCGTCACTGTCTGTCTCAAGCCACTACTTGTGCATCAGTCAAGTTTTCCGGGTGGCCTCCCTAAGTCAGTTTCTATTTCTCCTTTCAACAAATCCTCAAGGGCAGAGACAGTAATACTTTTGAACTGTGACTTGTGCCAGCTCAGAAACCCTTTGGTATACTACTCTTCATTAAAAGAAACCAGGTGGGTTCCAGGGATGGAGTGGGATGGACAGAGAGAAGTTATATATGTTCAAAGATCAATGAGGATTTGTCAGAAACCAGCTTAGGAAGGTCTCACTGTCTCAGATGGGGCAACTGGAGCATCAAAGCTGTAATCAGCCCACAGAATAAAACAGGAATCCATTAAGTCATACGGATACAAAAAGTAAAGGGAATGAATGAATGAGTGAACAAATGAATGGATGAATGACTAGGGGAAACAATAAGCTCTTCCTTCAAGCTAGTGACAGTACATGGAGGAAACTTACCATCTGGTAACGACCATGAAAACAGTGCTTCAGATAGCAAGTATCAGTGGATACCAAATGAGGAGTAAAGGCTGGAGAAGTGCAGCATTGATACAATCTCAAAATATCTCCCACAACATGCTTACTTATGAGAAGAACATAGTTCAGTGGAGAAATGGAAGCTACATCCTCAATTCTAGTGAGCAAAGTTACCACTCCCAGCCAGGGAACCAGCGTGCAGTCTTCTGGTAGGCTGTGTCACTGATGCTCCTGACACAAATACTATATACTCCAGTTATCAGAACACAACAGATGAGCCCCAACCAAAGGCCATCCTATAAAGTGGTGGCCTATTAATCTTTCAAAGTGTCATGAAACACAGGGGGAGATTTAGAAACTATTCCAGATGGAAGAGAATAAACTCCCAAGGCAAGAGAATGAAAGGTGGACCCTGGATTGGCTGCTGCATCTCTTTGGGGGACATACTGGGGCCAGCTGTGACTTCCAATGGGATCTCAGGATTGGAAGGAAGTTATGTCCCAATAGTAGCTCCCTTCTCTTGATGACTGTGGCTGGACACATAGGGAAGCGTCTTTGCCTCTCTCACTGTGACTTGCCTTCTGATGGTTCAGAGAAAACTGGTGGGTGTGGGCTGCCTCTATGTCCTCACTGGTAACCAGCCCCTTGGTATTTAGTGTGGGAGCGAGCCCCAAGCTGCAGGCGGGGACAGGGAAGGAGTAGGGACGGCTTTGGAGTGAAGGTGAGCCCAGCAGATCAAAGAGAGACCTGGGAGTCTGGTGTCAGAGGGCCAAAGAACTCATTTATTGCAGCAGTTTTGGGGTCTTGTATAGTAGCTCTGGTGGGCTCTAAGCAAGGATGGGGGTGGAACAAAAAAGTCTGTGTGTACTTTTTACAATGGCCAAGTTCCAAAACACTTGTCTCCCGAGATTAGGCTTTTATGGTGGATGCACCATTTGGTTCCTGAGACGGAGGGGTGTGTGTGTGTGTGTGTGTGTGTGTGTGTGTGTGTGTGTCTCAGAAGCGACAGGTTTCGGAATGGTACACCTCATATTACACTCACTGGGGGATGGGCTGCAGGCACCAACATCCACCAGGCGGGTGGGAGCTGGCTTTAGCTCCCTCTGGCCTTCTAGGTTATCGGGGTGAAGCCGGCTCACTTACAGCTCAGCCATCATGGACTATCAGGCCCCACAGGTGGGAAGGGTGTAAATGGAAACTACAATAAGATAAAGTGATCCCACTCCACAGAGATTCTCTGTTGTGCAATTCTTGCAAGTATTCTTTAACTGTGAAATGATTCAAAATAAAACATTAAATCCAACCCCACAGCCTCTATTGCTTTCCCAGAGACCTTTGGCAAAACACTTTAGGGCACAGCTGATGCCACAACTGCCCCTCACTTCCCATTTTCACATATTGTCTGCTCACAGCCTCTTTTAAAAAAGAACCATTTATTTTAGTTATGAGTATGCATACGGGTGCTTCTGAGCATAGGTTTGTGCATGTGAGTACAGTGCCCATGGAGACCAGAAGAGGGAGGAAGATCCCTCTGAGCTGGAGTTCAGGTGGTTGTGAGCTGCCCCATGTGGGTACCGGACGATGCTCTGTATGAGCAGTATGCATTCCTGACTTCTGAGCCATCTCTCCAGTCCCTCATAATGTTTTCAAGCACCCAATACCCGTTTTTTCCCAAGACCTTGATCTTGTAACCTGACTTAGTTTCACCAAATATGTTAGCGTTTCAGGAAGGTTACCCTGCAGCCATGAGAGCTGCTATATTTAAACCCAAGTACAAGGGACAGAATGAATACAGGGACATGTGAAAATGATGACCCAAGACCCTGTCATATTTAACAGGGGGGAAAATTGTAATTCATGGATTAACATATCCAAACATGTGTCTATGCTAAAGTAACCTACCATAACTATTAGTGCTGCTTAAATACCTATATATCTAATTGCTTGTTCTTCATTAGTAGGATCGAAAGGTTATTCCTGGACAAACTGTCAGCCCATGAAAGGAAACAGCCAGAATTGACCAGAGTCCAAGTCAACAGCTCCAGAGAGAGTGGACTGTTTTACCTCTCATCCACCTGTGCCCCTTTTCTAAGCCTAGGGAACAACCTGCGGAAGAGGGGGCGTGGTAGAATGTAAGGGCTGCGATTGGGGTGAATGGTGAAACTACAGCAATGTAGTCTGGACACTCATTTGATCAACTTGATTGAACAAACAACCTGTCACCCCCCACTGGATGGTGGGGCTGTAGGTGTTTGGGCACAACAGCCTGCAGATAGGTTTTGCATGAAGGATGCTTGTACTCATGGATTATCACTTATAGCTAAAAATGAAAACAAAAAAAAACTGAGAGAAACGATGCCTAGGACAGTTATGGCAGATTGCATGATCTGGGATGGGGTGGGTGGGGAGGGAAAGGGAGGGAAGAATATCAGCTGAAAACTGAATTGGAAAAACTGTATGAAATGCAACGCATCCTAATAAAAAATAATAAAAAAAAAAAAAAAAAGAAAAAAAAAAAAAAAGAAAATGATGACCCTTAATGACTTGAAACAACTGATGTTGGTAATTAGGACTATTTTCATAGAACCAAGAAGATGGTTTTTAAAAAGTGAAGTAGGGAGCAATTAATTTCACATAATAGTCACACTGGGACCTATTGTGAGATCTGACGCTAATGATGTATTTCTTTTCTGTAATTAATTTTTATGTGGAGTCCTGGGGGCCTTCCGCTGGCTTCCTCAATGCAAAGCCGTGCTCAGCACTCCTATTTTTCCCAGCCCTGTCGACAGAAGGCTAGTCTTCCTGTAAAAACAGGGGACACTCAGAGAACCAGAGAGACCCACCCCGCCAAACTTTAGTTTGACTAATGCTTTCCCTGCTTGGAGAAGTAATTATAGCAATTGACATAAGCAAGAAGGCATTTGGGACTAGTAAGCTTTGTTCTGCAGTTTTTAGAACTAGAAAGCAGAGGACCAGGAGAGAGAAACAGTATTAAGCAAGGAGAAATGCAAGAGATCTGAGTTCAAATCTGACCACTCCTGCCATCTGCCAGCCTGGCAAAGTGCTTTCTTTCTTTAGATTTCCCTGCCGCAATTTTAAATGTGGGCAGCAGCACTGTGTACAGAGGGGCTGTGTCAGATGGTTCATGGTTTCTGTGGTAAAATAGCTCTGGGTTCCATACAGCAAAAGCTTGATAGGATGCACCTGACATGGTTGGTGCCAGGTATCAACTTGACTAGACTAAGATGTCTAGAAATGATGAAATGCACCTGTGTTGTTCATGGGGGCACTTCTAGAGAAGACTGACATGGAGGACAGGGACTGGTGGTGTTGATGCTGAATGTGGGCAGCACCATCCAATAAACTGCTGGTTTGGAGGAGGTTGGAGGCAGTACATGTACCAGCCCCTTTTCTTTCCATATAAGTGTGTATATGTCCTGTGCCAGTGTGCACTGACTTGAACTTAAATATCATTGGTGTTTCAGTGTGGATTTAGTACCAGCAACTATCAAGAACTTTCCGGGCCTTTTGTGCCAGACTAAGGGTGCTGAGATATCCAGGTTCTTAAAATGTGCAACAGAATGAATATATATTCCTATAAATGTGTGTATATATGTGTGCATGTACAACTTCTCTTGGTTCCTCTAGAGAACCCTAATGCAGAACAAGAACATAGTTCGTCTTCTTTTAGGCCTCACCTTTTTTGTCTGGGCCTAATATGCAAACTGATTAATATTGAGTGAATCACATAAAAAAACCCACATTAGGACTAGGGTATAACTTAGTGCTGAAACATTGCTTAGCACACATATGAACATAAGACAGCATGAACGCTTGTTCTTTGATAATCCACTTGAGTTCTCAAAAAAGGTAGAAGGAAGAACTTGGGGCATACAAGTTTATTTTGCATGTCACAAAATAAACACACGTGGTATGTCTATGGGACAGATAAGTTACCTGGTAAGACACTGCCATAGTTTCATTTATGTTACTGTGATAAACACCCCAGCTAAAAGCAACATGGAGGAAGGGTTTATTTAAACATACATGTTACAACCCATTATTAAGGGAAGTCAAGGAAGGACCTTGAAGGCAGGCTTGCTTGTTATTTAATACAGCATGGCTCCTGAGCAAGAAACTCACGTTAGAGTACAGCAAAACCCATGAAGGATCCTGCTTGCTAGCTGGTGGGCTGGCTCATACCGAGGTAACTTTTCATTCAGTTCAGGGCCAACTGCTCAGGGACAGCACTGCCCACTGTGGGATGGGCCTTCCTACATCAATCTACAATCAAGAGAATCCCCAGTGGGTCAATCTGATCTAGACAGTTCCCCTCTTGGATGACTCCAGGCTCTGTCAAGTTGGTGGTCAAAGGTAACTAGGACACATGTCAGAGGACAGTTGAGTTCCAGAGAGAAGCCTGGCCTGCCCGTGGTAGACCTGGGTCAAATAAGCATCCATGAGGGGCTCTGAGTCAGGTGTGCAGGGGTCCTGCTTGCCTGTATCACTACTTTCTTTGGAACAATGGCTTTTCAATATCAGAACTCTCTCTGAAACAAAGGCCAGGTAACTCTGTCTTACCAAGTTCCCGCAGTGGTCTGCTCTGGCCTGTCTTAGCACACTCCCTCCATGAGCCTGGTGCCCACACTGGCAGCCCACACTTTGGCAGTCATCCTGACTGCTTCTATGGTTGGAAACTTCTAATAAGAAGAAAGTGACTGAACTTTTGGCCTTTCTGTCCTTTACGTCCCTGCCACATATACACAGCAGGGCTCAGCAGGTGTTTTCAAGGAATGGAAAGCTCAGGGGTATCTCAGGGCATGATATTTTAAGTTATGATTAGACAGCCTGCTTTCTTCTCTCCATGCCATGCTTAGAGATTCGTGGGCAACTCCATCTCAAATGCAGCCCTGCCACTCTGGACCATCTGCCCACTGACTCACCCGGGGCCTTTTTCTTACCTACTCTGAAACTGTGAATGACTCATGGAGGAGGAAGGAAAGGGAGGCCCAGAGTCCTGCTGCCAATCGCAGCAGACACCTCTCCTCCTTCATCTGGTTTGGCCTTCCCTGCTCATAGCTGATGCTTCCTTGTGATTCACATCAGCTATGGTTCTGGTGGGAACACACACTTCCCACCATAGTTGAGTTCTGTGTCACTTCTGATTTCCTAGTTGTTAACAGATGTGCGCAGACTTGTGCTCAGAGCATGCTGTCTGGCTCGCACTATTATTTTCAGCTTCTTCAAAAATATCAACTTGTAGGGGCTGGCGAGACAGCTTACTGGGTAAGAGTGATTTTCCCTCTTGCAGAGGACTGGAGCATGGTTCCAAGCTCCTATATGAGGCAGCTCATCACAGCCTGTTAGTCCAGCTCCAGGGGATCCGATACCCTCTTTTGGCCTTGGCAGGTTATCTGTGCACATGTGTGCATTCTCACACACAGATGTACACACATACACACACACACACACGCACACACACACATACACACCACACACAAATAACCAAAAATAACTCTTAAAAAACCCAAACACCAACTTTTGAAAAAAATCAATTTCAGGGAGTCAAAAGTTCTCATTTCCTTTAAGAGCTGATGTACTTTCTCATATCTAGATTTCAGACTAAATGCATGAGAGGTCAACAGGGAGGGCTTAAAGAATTGTAAGAACTGAGACAGAGCAATTCGGATTGCTAGTGGTTTTAGTGCAAATGTGAAAACTTCATCAATGGAACACATCAGAGAGACTCTGTGAGTTGTAACATCTTCTAGCCACGTGTTCTCCCTGAATCTGAGGGGGTTCCAGCTGAGCCCACCATCTGGCCTTTGTCAGACAGACTAAATCGGTTAGGAGACTTTTACCTAGAAATCCCAGAGGGCAAATGATTCATTCCATGGACTCCTCCAACACTCAAACAGGGAGACCATGCTGAAGTTTGCAGAAATAATTCAAGGAAAATAAAAGGACATGACCCGGTTGGATAGGAAGCTTACTGACAAACATGCATTTTCCCATATTAACATCCCCAAGATGGAGACATGAACACAGTCTAGAAAAGGGCAGTCCATTGGGAGAAATATAATGCAAGTAACAGGATTTGAAACATCTAGAAGTGGGCTGAAGGAGAACACTGATTCCCAAGAGTCATCCTCTGAGGTCCACACCCACTCAATGGCACACAAACACTTGCATTCACACAGGCATAAATAAATAAATAAATAAATAAATAAATAAATAAATAAGCCACACTTTAAAAATAATATGATGGGCTGGAGAGATGGCCTAGTGGTTAAGAGCATCGATTGCTCTTGCAGAGGACCCGGGTTCGATCCCCAGCACCCACATGGCGGCTGAGAACAATCTTTAACTCTAGTTCCAGGGGAATCCAACACCCTCTTCTGACCTCCATGGCATTGCATGACATGGGTGCACAAATATACATGCAGACAGTACATTTATACACATAAATAAAATAAAAAATAAAAATAATATGATATAGGTAAATATAATTTGGTCAAATATTTAGTTTTAATTAGCATATAAAAATATCATTAAAGCATGCAATAAATATAAAACCTATTAGTAAGATACTTTATATTCTTTTTTCCTACTGAAACTTTGAAAGCTAGTGTGTATTTTATACTCATGATGAACCTCAAACTGGGTTCACATTTCAGGGGCTCACAGCTTCCCTGTCTCACACTATGATGTGAACTGCTCTGCTCTGCTCTGCCATGCCCTACCCCCATGTTGATCTGATACTTCTCAAACTGTGAGCTCGATATAAATAATTCTTTTCTTTAAGATTTTTAACTCAAGTCTGGGGAGATGGTTCAGTCAATAATGTGCTCCCTGTGTACCTGAGTTCAGTTCCCCAGGAACCACATATAAAGCTAGGTGCCACATATAGTGAGCACACATTTGTAACCACAGAGCTGGGGGGCCCTGACAAGTGGCTCCCGGGAGCTCACCGGCCAGTTAGTTGAGCTGGCCGGTGAGCTCCAGGTTCTGAGACAGACCTTGTCTCCAAAAATGAGGTGGAGAGGGACAGAGAAGACCTCTGGCTTCCAAGTGCATATATCCACACTTGCATGTACACAAATTCGCGTGCACACAAGCACACATATGCATTTATTATTCATTATTTTATGGGTATGAGTGTATTGCCTGCATGTATGTAAGTGTACTGGTGTTGTAAAGTCCACAGAGGACAGAAGAGGGTGTCAGATCCCTTGGAACTGGAGTTAGGATGCTTGTTAGCCACCATGTGGGTGCTGGGAACCAAACGTGAGTCCTCTGCAAGAGTAGCCACTGCTATTAAACACTGAGTCATCTCTGCAGTCTCACATATAAGTCTTTAAAAATATTTTAAATCAGGGATTCCATCTCAGTGATGAGAAAGTTGGCACACCATCAGTCTGACGCTTCAGGAGAAGCTGGACCACCATGGTCTGTCTAAGCCTCAAGTTTGCTCGTTTTCCTCCTGTAGCTTAGTGGGGCAGAGAACCAGGGACAAGCGGTCCATGTCCACAGTGTGGAGGCACCAACCAGAGCTCAGGGGCTGGATTCCATCCTTGCTTGCTTCATTATATGTGTCTCTCTGTTCCCCTTCCTTCTGGTGACCAGAGAATGACAGGTGAACAACCTGAATGGGCTATCCCATGATGCCTGCATATACAGATGCAAACATCTTCAGCAAGAGGTTCTGTTCTAGTGGGTAAGGGTCCATGGCTAAGGTTTTCACCTCAAAATTGTCAAGACCTCCAAACTTCTCCTTGCTGAGGAGCCCAAGACAAGTTCCCTATGTTGGCTGAATCCATCTCCAAAATGGAAGCATAATACTGCTGGGGTCAGTACTATGAGGACCACCTGGGCTAAGGCATGATACTGCTGGGATAGTACTATGAGGACCACCTGGGCTAAGGCATGATACTGCTGGGCCAGTACTATGAGGACCACCTGGGCTAAGGCATGATACTGCTGGGCCAGTACTATGAGGACCACCTTGGCTAAGGCATGATACTGCTGGGCCAGTACTATGAGGACCACCTGGGCTAAGGCATGATACTGCTGGGCCAGTACTATGAGGACCACCTGGGCTAAGGCATGATACTGCTGGGCCAGTACTATGAGGACCACCTGGGCTAAGGCATGATACTGCTGGGCCAGTACTATGAGGACCACCTGGGCTAAGGCATGATACTGCTGGGCCAGTACTATGAGGACCACCTGGGCTAAGGCATGATACTGCTGGGCCAGTACTATGAGGACCACCTGGGCTAAGGCATGATACTGCTGGGCCAGTACTATGAGGACCACCTGGGCTAAGGCATGATACTGCTGGGCCAGTACTATGAGGACCACCTGGGCTAAGGCATGATACTGCTGGGCCAGTACTATGAGGACCACCTGGGCTAAGGCATGATACTGCTGGGCCAGTACTATGAGGACCACCTGGGCTAAGGCATGATACTGCTGGGCCAGTACTATGAGGACCACCTGGGCTAAGGCATGATACTGCTGGGCCAGTACTATGAGGACCACCTGGGCTAAGGCATGATACTGCTGGGCCAGTACTATGAGGACCACCTGGGCTAAGGCATGATACTGCTGGGCCAGTACTATGAGGACCACCTGGGCTAAGGCATGATACTGCTGGGCCAGTACTATGAGGACCACCTGGGCTAAGGCATGATACTGCTGGGCCAGTACTATGAGGACCACCTGGGCTAAGGCATGATACTGCTGGGCCAGTACTATGAGGACCACCTGGGCTAAGGCATGATACTGCTGGGCCAGTACTATGAGGACCACCTGGGCTAAGGCATGATACTGCTGGGCCAGTACTATGAGGACCACCTGGGCTAAGGCATGATACTGCTGGGCCAGTACTATGAGGACCACCTGGGCTAAGGCATGATACTGCTGGGCCAGTACTATGAGGACCACCTGGGCTAAGGCATGATACTGCTGGGCCAGTACTATGAGGACCACCTGGGCTAAGGCATGATACTGCTGGGCCAGTACTATGAGGACCACCTGGGCTAAGGCATGATACTGCTGGGCCAGTACTATGAGGACCACCTGGGCTAAGGCATGATACTGCTGGGCCAGTACTATGAGGACCACCTGGGCTAAGGCATGATACTGCTGGGCCAGTACTATGAGGCCCACCTGGGCTAAGGCATGATACTGCTGGGCCAGTACTATGAGGACCACCTGGGCTAAGGCATGATACTGCTGGGCCAGTACTATGAGGCCCACTGGGCTAAGGCATGATACTGCTGGGCCAGTGCTATGAGGCCCACCTGGGCTAAGGCATGATATTGCTGGGCCAGTACTATGAGGACCACCTTGGCTAAGGCATGATACTGCTGGGCCAGTGCTATGAGGCCCACCAGCTAAGGCATGATACTGCTGGGCCAGTACTATAAGGACCACCTGAGCTAAGGCATGATACTGCTGGGCCAGTACTATGAGGCCCACCAGGCTAAGGCATGATACAGCTGGGACCAGTACTATGAGGCCCACCTGGGGTAAGGCATGATACTGCTGGACCAGTACTATGAGGCCCGCCGGCTAAGGCGCAAAGCTCCCAGAACTGTCTCCTTTCCTGCCATAGGCCATCCCTTCCTTTTCTTTTCTGTCACTGAAGGTCATTTCTGAGTGTCAGCGCCCACCTCACCCACATAAATAAGAATGCTCGGCTGGCCAGGATGTGCATGCTTGTAAACTAAGCACTGGGGAGGCAGAGGCAGGATGACCTCTGTGAATTTGAGGCCAGCCTGGTCTACACACTGAGTTCCAAGCCAGGAAGGGCTACACAGAGACTCTGTTTCAGAAACCCACCCCACATCAAATCAAACAAAAAATGAAGCCAAAACCAGAACATTCACTTATTCAAAAAACCTGGAGAACTCAGAAAGGTGAAAAAAATAATTGGAGAGCCGAGGGGTCAGTGATAGAGCATGTAAGGGCCTTGGGTTTCATCTCTAGCAGATAAATATACTTATTAATTGTTAAAAAATAAATGTAAAAATTCAGTCTTCTATGGATTCATAACCCAAGACAATCACTATAGACATTTGTGTTTCCTTTCTAAGGATGGGTGTTTTTAAGGTGGTTGGGATATGCTGTAGATATCGTTTTTAAGGTGGTCGGGATATGCTGTAGATATCATTTTTAAGGTGGTTGGGATATGCTGTAGATATTGTCTTACATATCCATCTCTTCACTTGGTGCCACATGCATGGCCCTTGTTCCTCTGTGTCCTTGGGAGCATTGCTTATAATAGCTACATTAGTCCATCACTGGATGCTGAAGGTTTATCTAAGCACACACAGCTTCTTCTTGAGCTATGTCAGCTCCTACCTTTTTGTACCATACGTGGCACTGGCTAGGTAAGGCCTTTCCTTCAGGTGAGCTTGAAAGGAAGAGAACTGTGGGGTTACTCAGTACAGATGGCTTTGTGCACACGTGCCATTGGTGGCACAGTAGAGATCATACTTCACAGCTTGGAATTTATCTTATAGCACCTTATTCTTATTTTTTAAATGGTGATAAATTATATATAATTTAGAATTTACCCTCTTATCCATTTTTATTTAAGTGTGTAGTTTTGTGATGTTACACACATTCACATTGTTGTAGAACCTCCCTCCAGAATCTTTTCATCTTTTCTTGCAAGTGCCCCTGGACAGTACCTCTCCTTCCCCAATCCCCAGTCCATTTTGTGTCTTATTACTCTAGGCACATATAAGTGGAATCATAAAGCACCATCTTTTGTGATGGTTTATTGCACTTAGTGCAGCGTCTTCCAGATCTTTCCATGTTGTAGCCTGTGTCAGAATTTCCTTTTTGTAAATTTTATTTTTGTTATGTGTATGAATGTACTGTCTGCATGTAGGTTTATGCACCCATATCATGCAATGCCACAGAGGTCAGAAGAAGGTGTTGGATTCCCCTGGAACTGGAGTCAAAGACAGTTCTCAGCCGCCATGTGGGTGCTGGGAATTGAACCTGGGTCCTCTGCAAGAGCAGTTGGCTCTCTTAACCACTAGGCCATCTCTCCAGCCCCCCCCCCCTTTATTTTTGGTATTTTTGAGACAGGGTCTCCCTTTAGTCCCAGCTGACCTGGAACTTGCTCTGTAGACCAGGATGGCCTTGAACTCAGAGATTCCCCTGCCTCTGCCTCCCAAGTGTCTTTTTCTTTTTTTTTTTTTTTTGTCTTTTTGACAGGGTCTCCCTATAGCCCCAGATGGCCTGGAACTCACTCTGTAGACCAGGCTGGCTTTGAACTCACAGATATCCACCTGCCTCTTGCCTGCTAGGATTAAAGGCATGTGCCACCACACCAGCATCTTTTTTTTTTTTTTTTTTTTTTTAAGCTGAAAAGTTCTACTTTCCATATAGCTGCTGTATTTAGTTTATCCACTTACCTGGGCATGGACAACGCTTCACTGGGCTTAGAATGCATTCTTTTCTTATCTTGGGAGGTGGCTTGACTGATGGAAAATGTTCTCATTGTTTTGATTTACATACCTGGACTTCCATTCTCCTGTTAACCTTGCATCATTCACATTTTGTGCTATCGCATGTTACTGTATGCCAGAGAAAGGGCTGAGGCCCCAGTCTTTAGTGTGCTGGAGAGTTTGGTGGAGGAATCTACATTTGCAAGCTATTCTTGGGTGAGATTTGAGAAACTTGATTACAGTCTTAGCTTTCAAGTCCATCTCTAGAGTTGTCCTTATATTGACAACATTCTTTCCTGAATATCTTCTAAAGCTTAACTAACTTTCCATGTTGTTGTTTTTAGATAGAACCTCATGTAGCCCAGCTCACTACGTGGATGAGGACAACCTGGCATCTTGCCTTCTGGTCTTCTTGCTTCTGCCTCCCAAGTGTGACACCTGACTTAATCTTTTTCTTTTATAGAGTACAGATTTAACTTATTTATTTATTTTTTTATGTTTTCCCTGTGTGACTTCTTTTTGTTTTTCTATTCTTAGAAGATTCTTTTTCTATTTTTCTCTTGTGTTTCCAAAAAGAAAGAATGTCACCCTAGAGTGGTCTGGAATTTAAGCTGACTATACACAGCACTATGAAGATGCAAAGTTTCTTATTTTGTTTTTCAAAAACTCTTTTCCTGAGCATTGCAGAATCACCTTTCTCTCACCCCCATGAGTCCAGATGCTTTTTTAAACCTCCATCAAATTCTTAGAGACAATTGCACCTCTGACGTGGGGGGGGGGGGCGCAGAGCCACGCCCTCCTTGCTCCTCTTCTTTTACTTCTCCAGAGGTTTTCAAACCCTTTTGTTATTCTAGCTCTAAGAGACCTGTAAGAACTCCAAATCTTCCACACTCTTATCTTGCTTTAGAGCAATATAAAGAATTTAAAAATTTAATTTTTTTTTCACATAGATGATTAAGAAATGCATTACGGCTTCTTGTGAATATGATAAAACCATGGTGGCCATTTTATAAATTGTGATTAGGACACAGTTAAAGATGCAGGCACCCCAAGGCTCATCTACCTGGAGCTCGGCCCCCATGAGGAGACCTAGGATGTGAAGCCAACCAGGCTGCTGGTGGCTGGTTAGCTGGAGTCCACAGCCTGTCTGCCTAGCCCACTCTGGTCTGCTGCCACCATTGTCTACAGGATTTACTGGTGTCACAATTAGGTGGGACTTGACTATTAAACACATTATTTAGGCCTCTTAGTTACCTGGGTTTGCCCACCCTGCTACACAAAACTAACACATCCAGCTACTATCCTGAACCAGAGATGAGGGAGTTGACTTCAGGCCCATATACCACAGCACTGAAGAAGAAATGTTTGGATCCATCTACATGACTTCATCTTGCTTAGGGAGCACCTTTCCCATCTGGGAAAGGCAATTTATTGTCTTCCTCTTTGTGGTCTACCTACACACCCTGGTGCGCCTAATGTGTGGCATTTTCATCTTAATTGAAACATTCCCTCCAGTGGGGAGGGGGAGGCATATGAGACTTTGAAGTGAATGATACTGGAGGTAAACAAATACTTACACATGTATGCACATGTGTGCATGCCTCTCTGTGTCTCTGTCTCTCTGTGTGTCTCTGTGTGTCTGTCTGCATGTCTTTATCTCTATATATGTATGTAGCTAAAACTTGCAAGATTGTCAAAGGCTCCTCAGCTTTATGGAAGCAGTAAATAACTTCTGGGAGAGGGAAAGGGAGGGAGGAGGGGAGACTTTGACCAGCCAAGCTGCTGAGCTGCAGAGAGGAGATTCTCCAACCTGTGGAGCTGCTTGCAAGTGGTGTATAGAGCTCCAGGGTTGCAGCTTACATGAGTCCATGTTGGAGGGGACTTTTTGGTGATTGGCTGCTTTTGAGTCATTCCTGTTCTTGTAAGTAGCCCTCACCCATGCTGCTGTTGGTAACCACAACAAAGGCTCATCAGCTCACATTGGTTTACCAGGTTGGACATGGGTGCAATCACTACTTCGATCTTTCATGGATTCCCTTTCTTGGGAGAGTAGAGGTGAGTGTGTGTGTGTGTGTGTGTGTGTGTGTGTGTGTGTGAGAGAGAGAGAGAGAGAGAGAGAGAGAGAGAGAGAGAGAGAGAATTTCTTTAGGAAAAGTCTCTCATACAATACCTCTCTACAAAAATCTATCTTCAGAGGAAGTAAGGAAAGGGGAGACGTGACCTGCTGGAGCTGCTCTGAGCACAGTCCTCTTGCCCACCACAGGCTGGACCTTTATGATGGGGGGTTGAGCAAAAAGCAGAGAAGAGCTCAAAGAAATTGGGGACAGGCAGTAATAAGCTCTTCCCTACAAAGAGTTCTTTTAAATGGCCTACACTCTAAAGTAGAGAAGGTCTTCTACATATGGGGAAGTTTGTTGACTGTGTATAGGTGCCAGTCTACAAACTTCCAGATACCAGTCTACAAATTCATCAATGGGAGGTATCTCCAGTTTGTTGTTCTTTGATGGTACAAAGAGCTCTTATACACCCACCTATCAAAACTGGAAAGATTACTGTTTCAATGCCTGCTGGCATATGTGCATTCTATCCTTCGATAGGGGCTTTTGAGACACAGAGACTTCCTTGAACAGGGCAGTGACCCTTTTATGGTGAGCTGGCATAGCTTATGCCAGATACAGGGGAGGAGTTGAGCTTCTGAAAATTCTCTTTTCAGCATGCAGTTCCATCTTTTTAAACCTCTCTGTTTTATGAGTTTCCTTGGATCCCAGAGAGGAAAAATCCTCCAGTTCTGACCCAGATCTTATCTCTTCCTATAAGAACTTCCAATGGCACTAGAACTTTAGTGTAGATAGTTCTAGAACTACTTACATGATCCTGAAAATCACAACTGCAAGAAACAAAACCAGGACTAATCTTTGGAAAAGCAGAATCAGGGCAGACCACAGAGGATATATGTGACTTTGTAAGCAGGATCCTTGCAAAATTGTTACTAATCCTGCTGTAAACTCCAGTCCAGCAGCATCTCCGGGGCCCACTCACATCACATGGGGCCATGCTATGCAATGCCCACCCAGGAATTCCACTTTTGCTAAGGGGAAAGTCTTCAAGAGTTCACTCCTAAAATTAAAATTTAAAATATGAACAGACTATGGTGAGCCTGGAGAGTTGGCTCAGTGGTTAAGAGCACTTGCTAAACAATGTTTGGCTCCTAGCACGCAGGCCATGTGACCAATAACCACCTGTAACTCCAGGCTAGCACCCTCTTTTGGTCTTCAAGGACACCTACACACATATACGCACATATGGCACAAGCGCAAGCGCGCGCGCGCACACACACACACACACACACACACACACACACACACACATCCCACAGAGATTAAAAAAAAAATCCATGGTTCCCAGCCACCCATTCCTCACTGATCCGATCTCTTTTTTTCTTTTCCTGTCTTTGAAACACAAATGACATATTTCTTGTGGCTCCCGCATACTTTAATAAAACTGAAGTGGATTCTGAAGCCATTAAAACAGCTGCTTGTACAGAAATTAGTCCTTCACTCTTCTTGCCTCTTTGCCACGATCTTCATGGGTTGCTGAGGCTTTCTGATTATTCCTGAGGTCAAACACTGGGGAAAAGCTCAGCAGAACCTTTGAATCTTACAGACAGCACCACACCCTACTGAGCAGTCAGTCCCCTGTGAGCTCATGACTTTGGGGAAAATTTTATTTTTGTATTTATATTTTCATTTACTTTCATTGTGTTGAAATACCTATCAGATGAATCACTTTAGCCACTTTTAGAGGGTTATTCAGTGGCATTAAATATTTTTATCTTGTAGCTATGTTAAAAAAAGGACGGAGAGTTAAGAAGATGGCCATGCATTATTTTCATCACCATCCACCTCTCTGCCCTTTTTACTCATCTCAGGTTTGGCCTTATGTGAAAAGCAGCAGCAAGCACAGCGGCAGCAGCTTAGGTCAAATTCCAAAAGGGAATGCAATGATCATTATTCTTCACATTCCAAAAGCTGAAGGGTTCTCAGCTAAAATTAGATATAGCAAATGGTTTCATTCCTTTTCAATATGTGTTTTTTAGGGAAACAGGAGAGAAAGTAACTGTCTCAGTCACACACAGCAGAACCTTCTATGGCCAGTGCAGGCTCACACCAGATGACTCAAGGCCCTGGTCCAGTGAGGCTGGATTTTCTACAGAACTTCAGGCAAAGGGCTGAATGTTTCAGGACCTCAATTTGAGGCATAGTTTGAATGTTCCCTCAAAAACCTGTGTTGAGTTTACCTGTCATCATAATGGGTCCCACCAAGTGCTAGAGAGGTTGTGGGGAAAGGGGAACACTCATCCACTGCAGGTGGGAATGTAAACTCGGACAGCCACTATGGAAAGCAGTGTGGAGAACCCTTGGAAGACTTGGAATGAACTTGCCACCTGACCCAGCCATACCACTCTTGGGTATGTACCCACAAGACTCATCTTACTGCAGAGATACATGCATAGCCATGTTTATTGTAGCTCTCTTCACAATAGCAAGGAGCTGGAACCAACCCAAGTGCCCCTCAACTGATGAGCGGATAGAGAAAATGTGGTGCATCTACACGTTGGAGTTCTATGCAGTGGTAAAGAAAGATGATATCATGAGCTTTGCAGGTAAAAATGGATGGAGCTAGAGATATCGTGCTGAGTGAAGTAACACAGTCCCAGAAAAACAAATGCCAAATGGAATCCCTCATCTGTGGATGAGGGATTACCTAATTGTATGGCAAACTGAGCAACGCCAATGTGATCTGAAAACAACTGTGCTCTTATATTGTGAATCCCTTAAAAAATAATGAAAAATAAAAAAAGAAGTGGGATCTTGATGGGTGATTAGGCCATGAGGGTTCCAGGCGTTAGCTCAGCAGTACATTTCTGATGAAAGGATCAGTTCAGGCTGTTCCTCTCTGCCTCGCTATTCACTTGCCCTTCTGCCTTCCACCATGGGATGATACACCACCACATCCTGGACTTGTCAGCCTCAAGAACTATGGCCTGACGAACCTCTATTATTTATTATCTGTTGGATTCTGTTATGCAGCAGAAAGTGGACTAAGTTCAGAAGTTATAAAGTGAAGACAATGAGAGAAGTCCATGGTTGATATATTAAAGCACTGCCAACAGTGAATGATAAGAAGTATTTTCACTAAGTGATACATATTATACTGAGAGGTCAAGGCCAGAAGCCACAATGTGTCAGCTGAAGGAGCTACTGTACGCAAAGTGTTCTTATTGTGATGGCAAATCTCAAAATGCCTTATTTTTAGAATTCATAAAAATACCTCAAATAACTTAAGGACATGGATTGTTCTTTCAGTTATAAATTGTTCTTTCAGTTATAAAAATAAATAGTCTTTTAATTTTTTTTAAAAAAAGGCTTATTGTTATTCTTGGTAGTCAATGGCACAAGAGTTGTTATTAGGGGAAAAATTTTTGACAGCTTTGAGTTAACTCCTACACACAGTAGACGTCATTTGATTTAAAAGTACAAACACACACAAAGGCAGGAGAAGAAATGTCTTTTTAAAACCATCCCTTTTCAAAAATTGCAGATGTCATTCAAAATCCTACACAATATTTTTAGAGTTTATTTATAGATATTACATACTTTAACACATTTTATGTAAAACTTAATGCCTTAAATTGAAAACTTTTTTCATGTGTTCCAGAAAAGTACAAGATTCTAGCACTCAGGAGGCAGAGGCAGGTGGATCTCTGTGAGTTCAAGGCCAGCCTGGTCTACAGAGTGAGCTCCAGGCCAGCTGGCACTAAAGGGAGACCCTGTCTCAAAAATACCAAAAAAGTACAAGATTCTACTCTATCTCTTAATTACAAGTAATGTGGCCACTTAAGGATTTTCTGTAAACGTCAGAGCAAAACCACAACAAATATACAAACAAGAATACCTCGTGGGACTTCTACCTTCAGAGGACCTCCAAACAGCCTGTTGGGACCAAGTGTCTCCACAGCTGGCAAGGATGCTCAGCCACCTGTGGGCACAGCCTCTACACCACAGGTTCTGATGCACCCAGGGCAGTGAAGCCATAGCATGAAGCTTCCTTGAGTGGGACAAGGAATTTGCTGAAGGGGCAGATTGTTCTAGAAATACTGGAAGGTTTAGAAAGATCCAATCCTGGTTAAAAAAACAAAACCCTTCTGTCATGCTGAGGACCACATCTAGCCTGAGAGCAGGTGTGTGATGGGCAGAAACCTGGGGTGGGCTGACCCTCCTTGTAAGACAGCTCAGCCCTCAGAGAAGCAGCTAACATGGAGTCTGAGCTTAAAGAAGACAGCCAGGTGCACAGAGCATACTATCTGTGTAGCCTTGGCAAGGAAGCAACATAGCCAAGTACACAGCTGACATCAAAGGTCACAGTACAGTGAACACTCACCTAGGCACCTGGCATCACTCATTCCAGGCTGGGAGAGCAGGATCTGAGCAGCTCCCACGCCAACAAGTGGCCTGGTCTATTTCCAGCCAGTGCTATTCTGACACCGGAAGACTGAATACACAAACAGACTCACAAAAATACGATTCACACCGTGACCTGAAGCATCCAGCTCAGGGGGCCAGCCTGCCCTATGCCAGACTTGTAGGAAGTCAGAACACTATCTCTAACAACAATCCAGGAAGCCAAGTAATAAACTTCCAGTCCCAAATGGTCAGGACTTGATAAAGAGTGAGCTGGCAGATGACCTAGTTTTTGTTCCCATTTTCAATTTAGGAGCAACCAGAGGAAGGCAGCGTGCACTCCTAACCAGCCACACGGCTGCCGCTTCCTAGTCAGCCTGCCATTGGCTCTACCACAGCAATGGCCGCCAGTCAAGGGAACGCTGCAAAGCTTCTCTCTCTCACTAGAAACTTTTTCTCCTACCCTGTCTGCCAGCGAAGCTTTGCCGTAGGTAGGGACAAGAGCAAGGCCTGCTCCCTCGCTGCAGTGTGAGCCTTCACTCTTCTTGCTTGACAGTCTTCCTTTATTCCCATAGGACAAGGACCCCCGCATTTCCCTCATCCTTCCCTGTCTATCTCCTTTTCTAACCAAAGTACCAAAGGCAACTGGACAAATAACGAGTCAGCTTTGGCTCTGGAAACGGTGCATCCACACACGAGCAGTGTGCACAACCACAATCCTACTGACCCTCTCTTCTCACCTTCAGGTAGCGTGTGTGACTCACTGATAGCAAACAGTCACTGGTCAGAACAGTCAGAAATGCTCCACTGGCTTTGCTCATAAAAGATGCAGGTGATGACACTGACGCACAGCAGTCTGTGGACAGTTCGTCTGTGGACAGGAGTGTTTGTTGTGAAGCATTCTCCTCTGTATACGCCACGCTGCTGCCCTCTTCACGAGATCAGCCGTGCCTGTTTTTGAGAGGCTCGTCCCTTTAGGGCCTGTGTACTCAGCATTCCCGCACTCAACCTTCACCTGAGTATCTGGCCACTCCTTCCAGCCACTAGTTTGCAATTCTGCCCTAATTATGTGTGACCCTGGAGCCTTAGGGAGGAGTAAGTCTGGGGAAGAGTTGGAAGCAGGGGGTCTCTTTGAGAAACTGTAGGGAAGCCATTATCCACGCTGGATGAAGACTTTCTTGTGCAGCTGCTTTGAGGTCACTCACATTCCCAGTAGCAACCCTCCACCTAATCTCTGTAAGTAAGCCCAATCATCCCCTGATTCCCTAGTGTGGCTGTGGTGGACTCCACTTAGGTTTGTCCTTAGGACCTAAGGAGAAGGTGGGTAGATATGGTTCACATCTTCCCAAGGAAGGAATTCTTCAGACCTGGAGCTGAGGAGGAGAGCTGCTGATATTGGAATATTGAGTGTGTTTCTATTGTATCCTGTATCCATATGACTGCTGTGCGTCAATGTCATCACCTGCACCTTTTATGTGCAAAGCCAGCAGGGGATGAACAGAAACTATTCATAATCACAGGCTCTTCAGTACAGGAGGAGGCTAAAGGAGCAAAGAAGAACTGAACTTTTCTTTTTGAAACAGGGTCTCATGTAGTCCAGGTTGGCTTCAAGCTTGCTACTTAGCTGAGAATGACCTTGACTTTCTGAGCCTCCTGCTTCCACCTCTGTCCTAGTTTGCACTCTATTGATGTGATAAGGCACTGACCAAAGCCAGCCTGGGGAGGAGAGGGTCGATTTGGTTTACAGGTTACAGCCTGTCCTAGTTTGCTTTCAATTTCTGTGACAAAACACTCTGACCAATACCAACTTGGGGAGGAAAGGGTTTATTTGTCTTACATCTCCCAGACCACCAAGGGAGCCCAAGGTGGGAACTTAGGGCAGGAACCCGGGGGGGCAGGAGCTGAAGCACAGGCCACAGAGGAATGCTGCTTACTGGCTTGCTCCCCTGGCCTATGCTCAGTCTGCTTTCTTATGCAATACAGAACAACCTGACTAGGGGTGGCACTGCCCACAGTGGGCTGGGCCCTCCCACATCACTCAACAATTAAAAAAATACCCCACAGACACGCCCACAGGCCAGCCTGATAGGAAACTCCTCAATTGAGGTTCCCTTTTCCCTATGACTCTAGTTTGTGTCTAGTTGACAAAAACTAACTGGCCCAACCTCCCAAGTGGTTTGGGTTAGGGCCATGAGGCCCGGTTCATGTGGTGCTGAGGATCAGATCCAGGGCTTCAAACATGCCGGGCAGGCATTCTATTCCCTGGGTATGTCCCCAGCTGAAAAGATGACCTTCTGAGTAGCATTTACATCTATTTGCTTCTTTTAATTCTCTGAAAATTAGTGTTCCAAGGAAGAAGGAGGAAAAATTTAGATTTAGATTTAGAAAGAAGTTAGATTTAGGAAGAATATCAAAATGCTCCTAATCAGTGACCCTGAGTCCTTGAACATTCCAGATAAAGGTCTGGCAAAGGTTTGACTGGGTTCCCAAAGTTCATGTGTTGGAAACTTCATTTGTCATGTAGCAGTGTCAGAAGATGGAGCTGAATAAGAGGGGGCTGGGTCATGAGGATGCTGCATTAGCGAAACAGTGGATTCCTGATTGCTGAAATACTATGGGTCTGGCTTCTTGGCTCTTGTCCTCTTGTACAATGGGATGATGATACAGTACAAAGGCCTCATCACCTGCTAGACTTCCCAACCACAGAATCACGAGACAACTTTCTGTTCATTATAAATCACCCAATCTCAAGGCAGAAAATGGACTAAGGCAGGTCTGGAGCGGGAGCACTGAGCCTCCCCAGCAGGAGAGGCACCTTCCCCATGGTGTCTTTCCCACGGTGGTATTCTGTACTGAACACAGTGAAAGCCTGACAAATGCTGGGCCCATGGCAGGTAATTAAATTCCTTTACCATGTACACAGTTAAAGACAACCATATTTCAATGGAGTTGGCATTGACAATAACAAAAAGCATTAAATGGCAGGGCTGAGAGCTTATAGCAAGTGAAAGCTGACAGGGCCCTGAGAATCTGCATATTATGGACTTGGACTGTCCTAGCAGGCTAGGTATCCCTCCTACCTCAGTGCCCTATCATTTCTGTCTTCCTGCCTCTTGAGAATCTAATCACCCAAATCTTCTATTTCTGTCTCTTGGGTAACCACAGAACACACGGCACAGGGGCTGGACTTCCTCAGTTCTGGAATGGGTTACTGGGACACTGTCTTCCATCTTCCATTTTCCAACCTATCAAGACAACCTGGCAAAACACAGGAAGTTCTGAGAAGGTGGTTGTTGATGCAAGGATCCTTTATCCCTGTATCCACCTTCCTCCACAGGGGATCTTTTCAGACAGGCTAATTAATGGCATCTGCTTCCTCCAAGGAAATGGATGACTGGTTTTATTTTATTGTTTTTTTAAGAGAAAAAATTTATATTAATACTGCAGTTTAAAAAGCACTTTAACAAAAAGTGTGTCCTTTTTGTTTGACATAAATGTTAAGAAATAACAGAAAAGATGGGCCAATTGCAAAAATCAGTACAAAGGACGGATACATATGTACCTGAAGCTTGCATTGACAATTATTATTATTATTATTATTATTATTTTGAAATTTTATGAGTGAGTGCCTACAGGGGTATATATGTATCACTTGCGTACCTGGTGTCTGTGGAGGCCAGAAGAGGGTGTGTTGGATTCCCCCCAAATGGAGCTGCAGATGGTTGTGAGTGGCCTAATGTGGGTGCTGGGAACCAAACCCAGGTCCTCTCTGCAGGGGCACCAAGTGCTCTTACTGGCTGAGCCATCTCTGCAGCTTCCTGAAAGCCTGAAGTAGCTTTTCTCCCTGAGACTGACTCAAAGCCCTCCCATAATGAAAGCTCCGGGCTCCGACTTATCTAAGTATATGCTTCCTACATCCTTGAACCCACCCCTTCCACCAAATACACAAACAAAATCACTGTATGCAGCCTTATTTCAAAGTGTGTATTGGAATGTGAGGGGAGGGGGGCTACTGCCAATGATTAAACCTGGAACAAAGCAGACTTTGGACTTTGATCAGAAAACCTATGAAATTTCCAGATGAAGATGATCAGGTCGGAATGCAGAAGACAGACGCCAGCATCTTCTACCCCTCTCAGCTTAGGACCAAATCATTTCATTAAACTACCTGTTTCTATAAAAAATTCACATAGAGTTCATTAAAACTGGCTGTCAATGATCCTTGGCTGTGTAGAACATCGTGGTCCTGGCTTCTTGCAGGACTGTGCTGACTATCACCTTAGCTCCTTAGACTCAGTTCAAGGGAAGGACAAGGTTTGTTGGGCCAGTGAAATGTGTAGTTACTTGGCGCTGCTTTGACAACCGTGAAGTGTTCGAGAGGCTGCCCTGCATTGCATGGTCAGGTACTTTGATGTGTGAACACTGAAGAAACTGGAAGTTTCAAGTGAGGGACATATTCTTTGCTGACACATCCAGGCTAATGTCTAGAGCAGCTGCAACAGCTGTAGCAGGGGCCCCACACCCAGACCAGAGGTGACATGAGCAGAGCTGAAGGCCAGTGGCAAGGGTGTTGACCACACTCTACGACGAGGTGTGGGACATGGTGCATTTTCTCTGCGGACAGGAGGGCCATAAGCAGATGCCTCCTGCCCTGTCTAGAAAGGAGAGGAACAAAGCACTGCTTTTTGGAGATGGAATGGAAAGGATCTGGAATTCTTATTTCAATGTTTTGGAATAAATCATTTCCAGTGGTCAGGGAGTCTCAGGTGCCAGGTCTGGTATGTCCTAGAGATGTTGGCTAAGTCTGGGCTTTTAACATTTGGACCTAGAAATACTTGAAATAGAGTTCTATTCTTCCTGCACCTAAGAGCTGGACCATTTGTGTGCACCCATGTAGATGGGTAGGTGTGGCTACATGCATATGAATGTGTGTACATGTATTTGTATTAGCATGCATGTATTATTTGTGTAGTATGTCCCTGTACATATATGTATTTGTAGGTATGTACAGATATGCATGTATTGCAAATGTGTTTATATGCATGTGTGTGTATATATATTCAGAGGTAATATAAGTTTACATGTGGGGGTCTGTGTGCATGTGTGTGTGTTTACAGAATTCTGTAGGGTAGACTACGTTCTAACCCTTAGTCACTGGACACATCAGCTGGTTATGGGCTTCTCTAGCCACTGCCATAAACAAATCCACAGAAAGATCTTAACCACACACACAGATATCATGTAGATTTTCTTTTGTTTTTTTACCTTTTGATATGGGCACACGCATTCACTCCAGAAAACTGATGGTATACTAGGTGTTGCTCACTTCCAAAGACACCACGTGTGCAAGGGCTCTCAACCTCGGGAAATTCTCAGAATGCCAGGAATGAGGCTCAGCAATTACCCCCATGTTATAAAGGATCTGTATTTAAGCAACTCTCCCAAAGCACAAACCTGATAAGAACTAGAGCTGAGGTTTGTGGAGTTTGGTTTTGTTTGTTTTTGAGACAGGGTTTCACCATGTAGCCCTGGTAGCCTGGAACTCAGAGATCCACCTGCCTCTGCCTTCTGGGTGCTGAGATTAAATGTGTGGGCCACCACACCTGGCCCAGGGCTGAGATGTAACTTCAGGTATCTGACTCAAAATCTCTGCCTCTTAAGCTCCAGCTGCTGACAGAACTTTGTACAATTTCTCATCTTTAACTAAAATGGAATCAGAATATTAGTCGTTCTTTTCTACTGGTGTATATGATCATCTTTGATGAACATGTTTCCAATGTCCCTTGTCCCACCACAGTGGGGCTTGTGCCATCATAGGCATCGATGATCTTTGACCTAGGGGTGGAGTGTCTTGACTATAGATACTAAGTCTGAAAGCCTTGAAACCATCAGGCTGTGTGGATTCAGCTGGCCTGAGGAAAGGCTGTAGATAAAAGACTGCCAGAGGGGTGAAAGGCCTGAGAGAAGGCAGTACCAGAGGGTTTGGAGAAAATAAGCCTGTGAAAACAAGTACAAACCCCAGGAACCTCAAAATGGATGATGCAACTCGAAAAAAAGCGGGTCTCCATTCAAATAAGCAGGGGCTTCCTGACTTTGTGATCAGTTCAATAAACACCAATGGAGCAAGTCTGTGAGGCAGCAGCTTCAGAAGGACATAGGAAAAGAGTTGGTTTCTACAGCAGAAGTCTGTGGTCCAGTGGGTAGAAAGACTTGGAAGCTGGCAACCTCAGAACTAAAAAATACTTCCACATAACAGAGGGTCTCCACAAACCCAGAGGTCAGAAGCTGGTCCCTCAAAGAAGGCAGGTGAGGGTGAAAGGAAGGGTGCTCCAGGAAGAGGTCACAGCATGGATGAAGGCGCAGAGGCCCGGAAAGGAGAGCTTAAATTCCATCATCACTTGTTCACATAAAACATCAAGAGCAAGTTCCCTGAGGAGAAAAGTGTCCCTTAGCGCACTTTGCACGCACTAATCATGGAAAGCTTTCACTTAATCCTAAATTCCATCAAAAAGAATCAAATAGTAATTTAAGAATACAGCAGCTCTTTTAATTATTGTTCACAGAGTCAGTCTATAGATGAACTTTAAGAGCTGAACATAAATATATATATATATATAATATATATATATATATATATATATATTGGTCTTTTTTGAGACAGGGTCTCCCTGTAGCCCCAGCTGTCCTGGAACTCACTCTGTAGACCAGGCTGGCCTTGAACTCACAAAGATCTGCCTGCCTCTGCCTCCTGAGTGCTAGGATT
This sequence comes from Rhizomys pruinosus, assembly GCA_009823505.1. Classification (NCBI taxonomy): domain Eukaryota; kingdom Metazoa; phylum Chordata; class Mammalia; order Rodentia; family Spalacidae; genus Rhizomys; species Rhizomys pruinosus. The sequence goes on along the minus strand of VZQC01006244.1, from coordinate 850,867 downwards.
AAAGGCGTGCGCCACCACACCCAGCATAAATATATTTTTAAAACATTTTAAATGCTTTTAATTGGCACAACAATTGTACATATATACAGGCCACAATGTGGTAGTTTAAAGACATGGACACCATGTGTAAGGATTTGATCAGGGTAACTGGCCTATGACCTCAAATACATATATGTCCCTGCATATATTTCTTTAAGTGAGAAATATTTAAAATCCTCTCTAATGGAAATTTCTTTTTTTTATATTTTTTATGTGTTATGAATGTACTGTCTGCATGTAGGTTGGTGCACCCATGTCATGCAATGCTGCGGAGGTCAGAAGAGGTCTTCAGATTCTCCTGGAACTGGAGTTAAAGACAATTCTCAGCTGCCATATGGGTGCTGGGAATCGAACCCAGGTCTTCTGCAAGAGCACTTGGTGCTCTTAACTGCTGAGCCATCTCTCCAGCCCCCATCTACTGGCAATTTCAAAATAATCAATCAATTTGGTGTCAATCACAATAATCCTACTGTGCCACTGGACAACTAGAAATTATTCCTCCTGTCCCTGCATGGCTGCACATAAGAACCTGGCTTCCTCCACTCCCTTCTTGGGACCCTCCTGGCCTTTTTAATCCCTAGTCTTCCTTTATTTCTGAGAGATCAACATTTTTTGGGCTCTATATATGAGATCATACCCTGTTTGTCTTTCTGCAAGCACAAACCTTCTTTTTCTCTTTTAATAAAGATTTATTTGGGGCCTCTGCCACCGACTCTGGTGAGGAAATGGAAAGATATCTATCAACTGATGAATGAATAATGAAATTATGGTATATGCAAGCAAGGAATATTATTCATATATTAAGAAAACTGAAATTGTGAAATTTGCAGGCAAATGAATAGAATTAGAAAATATTATACTGAGTGAAGGAATCAAGACCCAGAAAGAGAAATGTGTCATGTTGTCTCTCATATGTGGATGCTAGCTTTGAATCTTTAGCCAGGTGAGTTTAAATTGGAGTAGCCATAGAAGTCAGGAAACTAGTAGAGGGGCAATGCTATCAAGGGAAGGAAACTAGACTACAGGCAGAATAAAGGGGAAAGGGGAGCACTACAAGAAGAAAGATTAATTGGGGAGGGGATGGGGGGTAGAAGAGTGAGCACAGGGAGGAGCAACTAATAGTAAAGGCTTGAAAAGCATATGGAAACCTACTCCTATAAAAACTTCCTAAAATACATACATATAATATACAAAAAGTTTAAATGACATTATCCTATAATGGGAGAGGGGCAATGCCTCTTCGAGATACCATAGGCTATTAAACAAAAAGCTTAGTGCCAGTTGTGAGTTACCTCTTTTGGAGTTGTCAGTCAATGGGGTCCCATAGACCCCTAAACATTACAGGCTATTGCCATAGCAAGATTTGATGATAAGACCCGGTGATGGTTAATCCTGGGTGTCAACTTGACTGGACTAAGGAACAAATAAGAGAAAAAGGATCTTTAGATTGGACCACCTCAACCTGGATGGCCCACCCCAAATGTGGGCATTACCTTCTGCCAGCAGGCAGTATAAAGGGCCATGGCAGAGGGATCTGGTCCCTTTTTTCCTGCGGCTTGCCTCTCTCTCACTGGTGAGTTTGTCTTGCTGCTGTGATCAACCCTTCAGATCCCAGCATGTACTGAGACCAGCAGATCTCCTGGAATCCACCGGGCCTTCAGCACCAGACTGGGACTACTGAGACATCCAGCCTTGCGGACTGAGCAGTTCCCTGGATTCTCAGCCTCTCCAGTGAGGCACAGCTACTGTTGGACTACTTTAACTCTGTCACGTGAGCAAATCAATAAATTGTATATAGCTATATATTCGTCCTGTTGCTTCTGTTTCTTTCTCTCTCTCTCTCTCTCATATATATCTCCTATATATATTAGGGAGGAATGGTGGCGGTGGGGATGGGGAGGAGTTGAAGGAGATAGTATTGGGGTAGACTTGATCAAATATCATTTTATGGATGTATGAAGTTCTCAAATGAAAATGACAAAATGTCTTTATTATAATCATGGTTAGATCTATGTGTGGGTATGTGCACATGGGCACAGGTGCCTGTGCAGGACAGAAATGTTGGAACTCCTGGAGCTGGAGTTATAGGTGGTTGTGAACTGCCTGAAGTGGATGCTGGGAACCAGACTTGGGTCTTCTGCAAGAGCAATACCAGCTCTACCCACTGAGCAATCTCTCCAGCCCCAGAACTGACATGAAACAGAAGCTCTAGACAAAAAAAAGTAAATTGGGAGGAAAAACTTTAAAGACCACAGAAATAATTTGCATTTTATTTTTTAATTTTAATTTTTAAATTTTATTTGTTTATTTATTTATTTATTTATTATTTTTATGTGTATGAGTGTACTGTCTGCATGTAGGTTGGTGCACCCATGTCGTGCAATGCTGCAGAGGTCAAAAGAGGGCGTTGGATTCCCCTGGAACTGGTGCTGGGAATCGAACCCCGGTCTTCTGCAAGAGCAATCGGCGCTCTTAACACTTAGCCATCTCTCCAGCCCCTTATTTTTTAATTTTAAAAGTATTTTATTTACTATTTTTATTTTATATATGAAAGTATTGCCTACATGTAGGTCAGTGCACCTGTGTTGTGCAATGCTCCTGGAGGTAAGAAGAGAGTGTTAGCCGGGCGTGGTGCTGCAAGCCTTTAATCCTAGCACTTGGGAGGCAGAGGCAGGCGGATCTTTGTGAGTTCAAGGCCAGCGTGGTCTACAGCCTGAGTTCCAAGACAGCCTGAGCTATGGGGAGACCCTGTCTCAAAAAGAAAAAAAAGAAAAAAAAAAAAAAAAAAGAGAGTGTTGAATCCTCTGGAACTGGAGTTATGGATGGTTGTTAGCCAACATGTAGGTGCTGGGAATTGAACTTGGGCCCTCTGCAAGAGCAGCTAGTGCCCCTAACCATTAAGCCATCTTTCTACCTCCATCATTTACAATGTAATATAAATATACATTTCTAAACTGTAGCCACCATTTTTTGTACATTAAAAAAGTCACTTCTTTAAAACAATGGAGGAAAGTATTCTTTAGTCTTAAGTACCAATAGTTTTCAAAGTGAGCCCACCTTCATTATGTCATGTGATCATCACTCTGTAGAGCAGGCTGGCCTTGAACTCACAAAGATCCACCTGCCTCTGCCTCCCAAGTGCTAGGATCAAAGGCGTGCACCACCATGCCTGGCTATGTGATCATCACAAATGGAAGGCAGGCCTCGTTATCTCAATTTCTCCTGAGATAGAATTAGATCACTGCCCCGAGGCTAAAAAGGCTGGGATGGCTGAGCAGGTGGGGACACTGACCCCCAAGCTGACCACCTAGCCAGTGAGATGACTGAGCAGGTGGGAGCACTGACCCCCCAAGGTGACAACCTAGCCAGTGAGATGACTGAGCAGGTGGGGACAGTGACCCCCAAGCTGACCACCTAGCCAGTGAGACAACTGAGCATGTGGGAGCACTAACCCCCAAGATGACCACCTAGCCAGTGAGATGACTGAGCAGGTGGGAGCACTGACCCCCAAGCTGACCACCTAGCCAGTGAGACGACTGAGCAGGTGGGGACACTGACCCCCAAGCTGACCACCTAGCTAGTGAGATGACTGAGCAGGTGAGGGCACTGACCCCCGAGCTGACCACCTAGCCAGTGAGATGGCTGAGCAGGTGAGGGCACTGACCCCCGAGCTGACCACCTAGCCAGTGAGATGGCTGAGCAGGTGAGGGCACTGACCCCAAGCTGACCACCTAGCCAGTGAGATGACTGAGCAGGTGAGGACACTGATCCCCAAGCTGAACACCTAGCCAGTGAGACGACTGAGCAGGTGAGGACACTGATCCCCAAGCTGACCACCTAGCCAGTGAGATGACTGAGCAGGTGAGGACACTGATCTCCAAGCTGACCACCTAGCCAGTGAGATGACTGAGCAGGCGGGGACACTGATCCCCAAGCTGACCACTTAGCTCCATCCCTAGATCCCACCTGGCAGACTCCTGGAGGCTGTCCTCTGTCTTGCACATGCACACTGTCCCTCCCACAATCAATCAATCAATAATCAATCAATCAATGTAATAAAAGGCGCTGGATAGGGCTCTCCTGGCTCCAGGGCCTGGCTCTCTGCACTGCTGTTCACTGACTATGCAAATCAATCTTCAAGAAAAATAAATCAGCTCATGCAGTCATGAAAAAGTACAATTTAAAATCCAAGTTATGGGAATCAGAAAAATAAGGCAAACTGGTAATGGTAACTGGGAGCTTAAATGAAACTGGATTTTTCTTTTCTGTCATCACTACAATTCTGCCTACATTCCTACAATGATCAGAACCTCTGCTGGGTGCCAGGTAGGGTCAGAAAGGAAGGCTTGGGCAAGAGTACAATGAAGAAGCAGGTGGCACCTCATAATGGGAGGCTGGAGCCTTTTTCTTTCCAAGGCTCTGCCAATGTTTAGCCTCAGCCTCAGTTTCCCCTTCTGTAATAAGATGGCTCTGACTTCCTGTCCTCCAAATCACAGTCAGCTGGACAGCTCCCTGACTGTCGGGTGCCCACTCCTGGGACGCAGCGGAGCTGAGGATTCGTGTCTCTTCTGCACCCCCTCCTCAGCGTGTGCTCCACTTTTCTTCCCTTCAACTGGTAGAGAACAAAAAAGATGCATTTAAAGAAAATTCAGTTTGTCTTTATCACATATGACAGTAACTCCAAGCGCATCCCAGAGTTTCTGGACAGTTATCAAAACAGGCCATTGCGAAGGTAGAAAATAATCTGTCTGTCTATAAAATGGCACACTGCAGTCATAACAGTGAATAGAGCATCAGGATAAATACAGGGGCCTTGATCTCAATGAACTAGCCACTCAGCCTGAATTTAAGTGAGCTCAAACTTTGTCTCTTTTGAAACAAAGTCTCCAGTGCCCAGCGTGGTGGTGTGGTGGCATGGTGGCCCACACCTTTAATCCCAGCACTCAGGATCTTTGTGAGTTCAAGGCCAGCCTGGTCTACAGAGCGAGTTCCAGGACAGCTGGGGCTACAGGGAAACAAACAAACAAAAAAAAAACAACCCCAAAAAAAAAAAAAAAAAAAAACAGAATCAAAGTCTCCTTGGGATGCTAGATTTTAACTTAGAATGCTAGAAAATTCTGGAAAGTTAGGGGTTCATTCCTACATGACTCGGTTGTCTATGATCAGCATAACTCCCTGGAAATAGCAAAGGAGTGTGGCCACCAGTCAAGCCACGGTACAGTGCTCAAAGTGTGCTTGATTTTAATTCTTGATCTTTGAAAACTCTACCCCAGAACTAAGAGAAGCCCAGTTTCCCAGCTCTACCATCCCTTCTCATCTTGACGCAGTGTGTCCTATTCACTTCTGATTGTGATAAAAACACTGACCAACACCAACCTGGGGACAAAAAGATTTATTTGATCTTACATATCCCGGGTCACAGATCAGCACTAGGAAGTCAAGGTGGAAATTCAGGGCAGGAATCTGGAAGTAGGAACTGAAGCATAGACCATGGAGTAACACTGCTTACTGGCTTGCTTTATGGTTGACCTGCTTTCTTTGCAACCCAGGGCCATGTGCTCAGGGGTGGCACTGCCCACAGTGGGCTGTGCTGTCCTGCATCACTCATCCAATCAAGAAAATGCCCTACTGACATGGCTATAGGCCAGTCAAAGGGAGAAAATGCCTCAGTTGAGGTCCTTCTACACAGGTGTGTCAAATTGACAACTGTAGCTATCCAGCACACAGTTCTTTCATAGCTGTGACCAAACTTCCCTCCATCTAGGAAAGCTGAAGAGAGGTTCCATGCAAATTCCATCTACCTATTTTCCTTGATCCCTGTGATCTGGGGACTGGCCTTAAGTGTGGGCATAGCTATAACCCTGCATAAGGGAGGCACTGAAACCACTACGCAGAGTCCATATGTATCTGAGGAAGAAACATTCATCTGGTACAGCAGCTCATGATGCTGCAGTTTGGATCTTTAACATTCCAGTGTGTTGAAAGCATGGCCCCCCACTTGAAGCTACTGGGAGTTAGTGGAACCTTTAGGAAGTAGGCACTAGTGTGAGGGAGTTAGGTGATTACAGACACATTTATTTTTACTTATGTGTATGAGTGTGTGTTTGTGTGTGGGTATGTGCAAGTGTGTGCAGGACAGAAGAAGGTGTTGGATTTCCTGGAGCTGGAGATAAAGGTAGTTGTGAACAGCCCAATGTGGGTGCTGGGAACTTAATTTAGGTCTTCTGCAAGAGCTGTAAGTGTTTACTCTTAACCACTGAGCCATCTCTTCAGACCTAAGGGGACATGTTCTTGAAAGGGGCTATAAAATTTCAGTCCCCCCCCCAAATTCCAGTCCCTTCTCCTTTCTCTTTTCCTGGCCATGACATAAATGGCTGGCGCCATTACCTGCTCTACCATGTGTCAACCCAGGCCCCCAAATGGAAGGACCAGTCATGAGTTGGAACCTCCAGAATGGAGCCAAAATAAAGCTGTTCTCTATTGCCTCAAGTATTCTGTTATAGTAAAAGAAAGATGGCAAATGGCAAACACACCTGACTTGCATGTTTGCACTACTGGAACTCTGAGATACCTTTTTCATAATTATTATTTCATAGTTGGCCAACACAAGCCCAACCTCCCCATCACCGCTGTCCACTTTACTTTTTTTCTTTCATTCTATCTACAATCTGTCTGTCTATCTACCTATATTGCTGGGATCAAACCAATGTCCTCATACATGCTAAGCAAATGTTCTACCATTGAAGCATGTCACCAACCTGGCTTGTCATTTCTTCTATCTGACACTCTTCCTATGTCAGGCTGGAGGTTGGTTTTCTAGAATTCTGAAACTACATATACCCCCAAATAATTCAAATAGATATTACCAAAGAATTTGTGGGTGGGAATAGAAATTGATTGGGCTGGAGTCATAGCTTATACTAAAGAGATGTTAAATCGCTAACTTGACCCCTCTGTGGGACAAACCTGAAGACGACTGCTGGGGAAAGTCTGCGTGTGTGCGTATGTGTGTCAGTCATAGGACAGGCCAAATTACCTTGATGCTTATATTCAGATTTTGTTTACTTTCCTAAATGGTGTTGGCAGAATGGGAGATAAATATGCAGTGGATCTAGTTGGGCTCCATTGTTTCCTACAAGAAAAGCACAGTATCTTGTCCAGAAGAAGGGTTGGGGTGTCCTCCCCTTAGCAAGGTAGTTAGAGTTCTTTAGGGATATTTCCCAAGAGTTAAATTGAATAAACAAATTGAAAAATGCTGTTACAGTGGCTATAGAGATGGCTCAGCATTTAACACATATTGCAGAGGACCTGAGTTCAGTTCCTAGCACACATGTTGGGTGGCTCACAACCACCTTGCTAACTCCAGCTTCAAGGGATCTGACGCCCTCCTCCGGCCTCTACAGGCATCTGTGCTCATGTGCACATTCTCCTGCCTCCATAGACATAAACACATAATTAAAAATGAAACAAACAAATAAATCTTTGAATTTTGTTACCAAAAAGCCTATAATACTTTGGTCATGTTTCTTTATAGTTCATAGAGTACTGAGTTTTGCACTGTTGTATGAGGGGAGATGGCACACTAACCCTGAATGACTTCCAGCAGAGATTTCTAGAGACTTCTCCACAAATCATCAGTCACAGTTTAAGGCATCTGTGGCCCAATCAGCCCAGGTGAAATGTGATTTCTGTGAAATGTTGATTTCTAAACACGGTACCTGGGTAGGTGGCTCCTACCTTTTTATGCTCTGACTTCACAGCTGAGCTTGGATAAAGAAAGTTGTACCTGACTCCAAGATAACGATGAGAGACAGAACAAGTGTCCTGATTCAACAGTCATCATTACAGCCACAGAAACAATTTTGAAAAGCAGGTTAGCTACTAAAAGATGGCAAGGAACAGAATAATGATTTTGCCCTAAAAAAGGTTTTCCTGCAAGCATCTCTCTTTTGTAGCCTTTCAGGCTCATATGTACACCAAATTGCACACACCCAGCAGTGCACAATAACTACACACTCCAGAAAAGTGTTTAACCTGAGGAAGGCGTGCTTTGAATGTTTAATTTGTTCTAGACACATTCTCTATCTTCTTGGAAGTGGCATTTCTGAAAAAAGTAAATAAATACTGGTTATTCTATTTTGGGTCCTTTTTTTTTAAAGGGCTACATTCAAGCTCTGGCTCTGACTATATTTGTGTGAGTCATCTGACTTCACTGAACATCAACATCTTACTCAAAAAATGAGTAAACTAAGTCTGCCTTTAAGACAGTATTATTGAGTCAAATGAGAGATAGATGTGTGGTGTGAAGACAATGACCTCCTGACACACAGGGTCTTAGAGATAAGGATAGTTTAGCTTGTGTAAGCGGTGAAGGAGGAAGAAGAGAGATTCTCAAAGAGTACACCACAAAGCCATGGGGGGAATCCTGTGGCTGACTGTGGCTCTTTTCAAGAGCTGAGGACTCTTGAAAATGTTTAAGATAAATTGTAGTCAGACAAAGCAATAAATTCTGGTGTCTTATCACATAGGGTGAATACTGTTACAACACATATATTTTTTAAAGATTTATTTTATTTTAAGCTGGACCTGGTGGTGTGTCTCTTTAATCCTAGCACTTGGGAGGCAGAAACAGGCAGATTTGTGTAAAATGGAGGCCAGAGTGCTCTATATATTGAGTTTCAGGCCAGGAGACCCTGTCTTATAACAACAATAACAACAGAGTTGTTTACTTTAAATTGGGTGTATGTATGTGGGTATATACCTATGTGCATGTGTGTGCAGGTGCACATGGAGGCCAGAAGAGGGCATAAGACTCCCTAAAGCTAGAGTTACAGGCAGTTGTGAGCTGTTCAACATGAGTACTGGGACCTGCACTCAGATCATGTACATGTTAAGAGCATCTGTTCTTAACTGCTAAGCCGTCACTTCAGCTCCATAATACCCAGCCAGAGGAAAGGATTTTGAATATTCTCATCACAAAGAAATGAGAACTACTTTAAAGACGGATAAGCTAAGTTTCCTAAACTGATCCACACACAGTATGCACATGTACTGGAAGAATACAGTGTGTCCCAAAAGGATGTAAGTATCTGTCAGTTCAAAAAGTTAATAAAATTGAGCCTAGAGAGACGGCTCAGTAGTTAAAAGCACTGGCTGCTTCTGCAGAGGACCCAGGTTCGATTTCCAACATCCACATGGTGGTTAACAACCGTCCATAACTCCAGTTCCAGGGACTCCAACACCCTCTTCTGATCTCCTGGGCACTGCAGGGCACAGGTGCATTTACACACATGCAGGGAATACACTCATACACATAAAATAAAAATAATAAATAAAATATTTTTAAAGCTATTAAAGTAGATAAGAATTGTATTCTTCATCACAGATGCAATTCGTTTTTATTATTTATCTGAGAGATGCTGGATATCAGAGACTCACTGTGAGGGACTCCCAGAATATACGCGTGGGCAGTGTGAGTCCAACCTTGTTCTCGTTTCTTCCTGTACTCACTGGTCTCCAGAACATTGACTTCTTATCTCATTATTCTCATGTCAGAGCACAGATTGTGGAAAGCATTCAGGGAGATAAGCAAGGCAGGATAAAGTTGGCCATTCTGTCTACATGGCGTCCCTCCCAGGACTTCTGAGCGGTGTGTGTGTTGGCCAATGCTGGGAAACCTTGTTCCTGTGGACTCACCAGGACCAGAGCCCCCAAAGCCCCTGATTCTCCAGGTAAAGAAACTTTCTTGAGTGGCAACAGAGAAAGGGAAATACCCAGCCACTCAGAGGCGGTGGGCAGGCTTAGTGACACCCACCAACTCCAGGACAGGCGCTGTGGCTATTCCTCTCCAATTTCCATTTGGGAAATATGAGTTGTGTTGTACCAGGCCATCACTGAGGTCTTTTTCGTCCACCTTAAATCAACTTATTAACAAGAATTCTGCATATGTGAACAAACTCCTGGTACCACTGAAAATCATCTGGGAAAATCCTCTTTGGAGGATTCTGACACAGGAGAAAAATGACAGGATCTTCTCAGGGTAGTTGGAGTTAAGTTTCAGTACCTCAGACCAACTGTCTTTAGAAAAAAATAAAGGACACATGACATGAAATAGTGCGTGCCAACTTGTCACACACAAATGGCCTCACACAGCCCATAAAATCTCAGAATCCATGGGAATACAGAGGCTGTTTGAGTTGGATTGCAATCTCAGGCACAAGAGGTTATCACTGTACTTTGTTCTTATAAATGGAAAAAGCTTTTGAAAGCAAACTTTGCAGTCCCAAGCAACTGCCAAGACATTCAGGGTGTTTGGTTTCTGCCACTGACTCTTTAGCTTTCAGAGGACACTGAGCTATGCTATGTTGTTCATGTCGGAAAAAAAAAGACCCCCCCAAAAAACAAAACAAAACAAGTGCTAGCATGTACCAATCTGTGTTTTCAGGAGTTTGAGTGATGAACAAGTCACAACAGCAAGAAATAAAATGATAATACCACTTATTTTTGTGAAAGTATCTAATGAACATTCTATGCTCCTGATTTTTAGTCTTAAGTATTGACATTTCACTTTTATAGCTGTAAAAACTGAGTCTCAGGTGAATGGGACTTGCCAAGGTCATTCGGTCCCAGCAACTGTGTCAGGGTGCCAAGCTTTCCACTGTAGGCCACAGGCTGTTTTCATTACATCACACGAACTATTGCTGACCTGTACAATGGGGGCCAATCACAAGTTCTGATTTCAAACAAGGTCATAGGTCAATGCTGGCACACCCAAGGAAAAAAGAATGTTTTTATGGATCTCCCATAGAAGGAGATTGCGATGTATGCCAGAGATGTTAGAAAACATAAACACAAGGGCCTGTAAGACACATAATAGGGAAAGGCTCTTGCTGCTGTGCTTGATGACCAGAGCTCAATCCCAGGAACCTACTTGTATTGTACAAGGAGAGAACCAATTCTGCAAGTTGTCCCCTGGCCTCCATACTGAACATGTGATTCACACATATGCACACACACACCCTAAATGTAATAAAAATTTTAAGAGAAAACAAAAACAGAGCGTCAAGTCAGTACATCCTAGTGACACTACCCAAAGAAGTACAAAATGAGGACTGAGACAGACTGTTCAATGAAGACACATCCTGAGACACAGGGTAGGCAGAAAACCAAAGATACTTTGTACATAAAATTAGAGTTTATGGGGCTGGAGAGATGGCTCATGGAGAAATGGCTGTTCTTGCAGAGGACCTGAGTTCAGTTCCCAGCACCCACATGGTGGCTAACAACCATCCATAACTCCAGTTCCAGGAGATCCAATGCCTTCTTTTGACCTTCTCAGGCACTGCATGACACCAGTGCACTTTCAAACATGCAGACAGTAAACTCATATGCATAAAATAAAAATAATAAAAAAAACAAAAAAGTAGAGGTTATTTGGCTGACCAATTTAGCAGTTACTTTGTGTATCAGCTTTATAGAAACTATGAATGTAAAAAAGAACTGTTCTTTTTGCACCTTACGCACAATGCTGTCTTTAGTGGGGATCCCTTACTTCCTAGGTCTCAGTCAGCCAGAGGCCAATCCAGGGTCAAAAATTGGCAGGCAGCAGCTTTCTTGTAGAGAGAATATTGCTATCTCAAGCAGGAGAGACAAAAGAGGAATGCCACTGCAGAGTTATAAGAATACCAGATGGCAGCTACCAAGTAACTCCATGTTCAGCCAGCCCTCCACAGCCACCAGTTCCACCCCTATCAATTTCCTCAAACAATCACAATTTGAAGATATTCAAGAAAAATATTGTGTCTGTACTGAACATGTAATCACTTAAAAATTCTTTCTATAGTATTTACATTGTTTTAGGTAGTATGAATAATCTACAGATGATTTAAAGAACACAGGAAGCTGTGAGCAGGTCTCATACAAACATGATGCATTTTATATAGGGAATTTGAACATGCTCAGATTTTGGGATCCGTGCAAATCCAGGAGACATATTCCTAAGGAGACTCCAGGGATAATTGCCACTCAGTACAGATGAAACAGATGACACATAGATGATACATACCTAGATCACCATTTTTGCAAAGCATGAGAGAAACATCCCTGGGCTTGCATAGTATGAAACCAGGCCTTGGTGGGAAAACCAGCAAGTGCTAAAATAGGGGGTGTGAGGAAACCTACTAGGTAAGTGGGGGGCAGGTTTCTAAAGTAATCAGAGACTACACATGACTGCTGACTGGTGGGAAAGTAGGCCAGGTGCTGTTTACACTGATGCTCCGTTAAGGGGTCACGTCTGCTGTCTGGTAGGAGCTGGTATAATCCTTCTCTCACCCTCACCATAGTGGCTAGGTATGGTAATACAAACATGTAATCCTACCCGTTGCTTTGAGTTCCAGGCTAGCCTGTGCTACATAGTGAATTTGTAGCCAATCTGGGCTACATAAAATGAGACTGTGTCTCTAACGACAGTAATAAAGAGCAATAAAGAGGTTCTGGAGGCACAGAACACTCCCCAACCCAGCCAGAATCCAGGCTCAGCTATGGGAGCCCAATGCACACATGAGGAGAGCCATGATCTTAGCAGCTGTTATCTTGTGTCCAAGAATGACACAGCAGCTCTGTGGGGAAGCATCCAGATGGCAACTCAAAGAAACAGCAGGACTTAGGGCTCTGTGGGCTGAGAGTCGGGGCTCATTCAAGTGAATAAAGCAAAATAACAGGTGACAGAATTAGGGGCTGCGGGCTCTAAAAAGCGGGAAAGCCAGGAAAGAGGTGAGCAGTGCAGGAGAGGATGCTGCTTACAGGAAGGGCACTTCGAACTCCAAGTCCTAAGGTCACACCTGCCCCCACCCCATAATCTACCAAAGAGGGTGGATGTTGTTCACTCGTTGGTTAAGCTGCTGTGTGGGAAAGAGTTGTGGATGTCGCAGGAGGAAGCGCAGTGTCGAAGGAGCAGGTCCAGGGTCCCCAGATCACTGGCTCTGTGTGAAGGCCTGAAATTTGACAGGAAAAGTCCGGAGGTAGCTGGGAAGTAAGAATTTCCCTTGTCTTCAAGGAAATACAGTTCCTCTCCCCCTCCTCCCCCCATCAACCCTAGAGACAGTGAACAAATCAAAGCCCACATTTGAATGGAAAGAGAAGGAAATTCTCCGACCTGAGGGATGGACCACTGCAAAGTGGCCCTGTGCACTTGCTCTGAGTGAGCTTCTGTACTCACTATCAGTGCTATGCAGAAGGGGGGGGGGCGCATGAGAATAAGATCCTCCCTGACCATTAAGAAGCTCCAGAGAGGTCCTGGATCTGTTTGTAGTCTGCCTGAGCTGAGCCCAGGGCCCCAGTCTCACTGTTGGCCTTGTTCTTTTCCCCCCACAAACTCACTCAACACCTTGGGTTCAAAAGTGTTCCTCTTATTTTAATTAATCTTGGTCTCCAGGGAAACAGGCATCTTTGGGAGGGATCAGGCTGCAGCATTTGGAAACACAACAAATCCAGGTGTTGATGCATAATTTGTTGGGTCAGTGTGGCAGTCAGCCTGGCTCCTCCCGGTTCTCACGCAGTGTAACTCCTCAAAACCACCACAAAACAATGCTAGTCCTTTCCTTCATGCCATCACCAAATGGTAGATCAGAACTGTTCACCTAGCAATGTGCAGAAATCTGATGATACAGAATGGAACCACAGGGAACAGAAGCCCTCTGAAAAACATGTATGATGGTTTGAATCTTAACTGTCTCCCAGAGGCCCATATGCTAAAGGCTTGGTTACCACCTACAGTGGTATTCAGTGGTGAGACCTTTAAGGGACAGCTGTGGAAAGACATTAGTTTGCTGGGCACATGCTCCTTCCTATTTTCCCCTTCACGTCTTGGCCACTGTGAGCTGAGCAGAGCTTCTCTTTCACAGTCTCCCTTGTCATGGACCTGAAAACAATATTCAGGTGACCAAGGACTGAATCTTCTGAAGCCATGAGCCCTAAGAAACCTTTAAGCTCCTTTAAAATGTCTCAGGTACTTTGTTTGCTACAGTGTCAGAAAACCGCCTAACGCAATACTGGAACTCAAATTCCAAATTCTACTTGAGTAGAAGATTTGTAGAACTACCCACAAGCACTGTAGGTCTGCTCAGAGAGCCAGTAACTAAGTGTTAGACTTTAAATAAAACAAAATAAATAAAATTAAAATAATAAAATGTTAAAAATTTTATTTACTTATTTTTAAATTATGTGGATGAGTGTTTTGCCTGCATGTATGCAAATGCACCACATGTGTGCATGAAATGTTCATGGAGGCCAGAAGAGGGCATCAGATTCCCTGAAACTGGAGTTATGAATGGTTGTCAGAATATATGGACTGCCATTGTTGGACTACCCAGGCTGTATCATGGAGACCAGTATAGGAAGATCAAGACAGGACACAGTGCTTACTGGACCTCATTTGGGTGACCATGGGAAGGAAAGACCCAGGTATGGAGCACAAGGGCAGGACTGATGGTTGCTTGGGCTTGCCAAGGAGGAACCTTCAAACACTTAAGGAAAACATGACATCTTTTAGTCTAAAAGAAAAAAGAAAAGAAAAGGAAATCCTCCAATTCAGGTGATATGTGTTATGTATGTATATATTTATGTATATATGTGTGTATATGGAATATAAGTTGGATTGAAAACAACAACAAAAGAACTAGAAAAAAAATGACTGAAACAGTGAAGTTCTCCCCAAAACAATAAGCCTCTGCTTTGAAAAAAAAAAAAAAAAACTTGAAATGTACATGGCATTGTACAGATGAAGGAAACAGATACAAATGTGAGAAGGGGACACATAATGCAGTCAAACCATTCATACCCCAAAAATAAACATAAATAAATTTAAAAGATACTTTATCTTTTTAAAAAATAACTGCTGTATGCCACACAATTTCCTTTAAAAATGTCATAATATGTACAGAGAGAGTTTTGTTCTGAAATAATATTATGGAAGTAAATACACCAAAGCCTAAGAAGGAGAACACAGCTCACAACTAGGAACAGTTCCCTCCTGAAAGGGGTGGAGGGCTGCAGGATGCTCAGTTAGGAAGATTTCAGCCACAACTCATGGAAAACCCACTGCACGCAGTAGTGAACGTTTAAGATCTCAGAAATGTCTTGAAATGGAATTCCCAGAGAAACTCCCCCATGAAGAGCCCATTCTTCACCTTGGCTTTCTTCTGGCCCAGCCCACCATGGTGGTCCATGGGTACTTAGCAAACAGGCACTATGCCCACAAGCCACAGCACCTTGTGGGACAAAAGGAGTGGCTTCCTCCCTTGTCCCTTCTTAAGAGCCAGGGAAACCCCCAGAAGCCCCTGAAAACCCCACTTCATGTTTCATTGGCAAAGACAGCGCCCTTTGCTCACATGGAGCCACTCTTAGGAAGCACACAGGCTCACCAGGGTGCTCGGCCTCGCTCTGTTCACCACCAGACTCTGCTGGGGGACAGCAAAGGCAAATATCTCTTAGGTCAAAAAAGGGGATGACAGCTAGATGGACACAGGGCTGTAGGGGAATTTTTCATTTTCTAGGGACATTTTCTTCTTCTTATGGACTCTATTATCTAAAAAAATGTTGCTATTGTGTTTTGTTTTGGTTTGGTTTGACAAGGCCTTCCTAGTCCCAATCCATCTGGAAATCATATGTGGACCTCAATCTCAAAGAGATCCTCCTGCCTCTGCCTCTTGAGGGCTTGGATGAAGGACACATGTTACCACACCCGGCTAGCTAAAGATTTTATATAAGAGATGTGTGTGCGTGTGGAAGACTGGCTGGCTCTGGCTCCTGCCGCTGTGACTTCCCCACCAGGATGGGCTGTACACTAGACCTGTGAGCCAAAGGAAAGCCTTCCTTCCTTGGGTTGCCTCAGCCACCATTTTGTCCTAGCAATGAGATAAGTAACTACTATATTTGAAAATGTGGCCAAACTTCATCTTTTCCAAAATCTCCATGAGTCATTTTTATAAACAGAAAAATAATTTTTAAAATGATCTTTTATTTATTTTTTTGCCTGTCAATGGGGCATAAATATCCCTTGGGAAACAGAGCCACATCTTTTTGCTTGAGAAGACTTGAAGAATCACAATGCTTGGTTCTGTTGTCTCTCGTCATAGGAGCTCATGTCTTCTAGAAACCTGGATGATTTCCAGTGGCCTAGACACATTGTCTGAGCCAGCTGGCAGCAAAGTCCACAAACTTAGTTGGGTGTGGTGGCTGCTCACACTTGCAATTCCAGCCCTCAGGAAGACTACCTCAAGTTTGAAGCTAGCCTGGGCTACATAGTGGAAACCAGGCCACTCTTCCTGAGATCAGGGTGAAGGAGAGCACTGTCTTGGAATAAACCTCATCCCTAGATATCAAGAGGAAGCTGAGTGTCAGAGTTGGGAGTAGAAAATGCATCACAGGCAAATACCAACAGGCCCTGCACTGTCAGGTTACTTACATGAAGGTGGAAAGGACTGCTTGATGGCTTCAATCCTTACTAATGCCTCACTGGCTCTCAAAGAGAAGCAGTACTTGTCCTTTCCTATATTTTAAAGGAATGTCTGATGACCACAAACACCAATCTATAGCCACAGAACCTACAGGTTAACTGAAGCATAGCTTTAGACAACAATATCACAAAAAGACTACCAATAATAGCTAGGCAGAAGCCAGGCAACTGCAGGCTAAGGGGGTTTATGTGCAGAGTCCCAGTCCTCTTACTTTGCTTTGATTAACTTCGACAGGATCAACCCTCCACCCTTACCTTATTCTTTACATGGCCTTGGGTTTGTGAGTTAACCAAAATGAATCTGAAATGCTGAACTGTCTCTTCTTCCCTTTCTGGCTCCATCTCTGGCATTGATGTAATAAAAGTAATCCTGATTGCTAGGCTTCACACACGCCCCTTACTGATAACCCAGAGACTTGGCAAGGTAAGCATCCTTCCCACTGTTTTTGTGATAAGAATACATCAGCTGAGAAGCCACTGCGAGACAACCAGGTGCTGAGGAGAGAAGGTAGGCCCTCGTTTTAGTTTAAAAAGAATCAGTCCATCCCTTTCTATCTTGTCAGCTCCTCCGGTGCAGGTATGAGTCACCTTCTATATAGTCCATCATCTAGGCCGATTAGTTAATACATGCTCCGTAAACATGTGTCGGATAGGAGTGAGTGTATCCCAGGCCCTGACAGTGTGCGGAAGGTACCGAGGCTCCTGAGCTGGAATGTGAACTTAAGAAGCCTCTCCCACGTGACGGATTGTGCTGTGACTCCCCATCTTCTTCATCTCTTTATACACACTGTTTATACACAACAGTATAGAAGAGAAACTCTCTCCTTTTTGTTTTGAGTCATCCAATGGTAAGCAGGCACTATGACCTGCAGAAGTTGAAGTGGTTTCTGGGGGGATATTTACCTAAGAAATATAATTTTGCTTAACATAGAACATGGTACCTAGTCTCAAAAAAATTCAAGTGAGAAACAACATTGCCTTAGCTAAAGATGGCATGAAAATTTCTCCTTTACATGCTCATATTTAATAAATGTTTACCCAGTGCACTAAGGTACCATTAATCATTGTCTGATTTAACATAGAATTACTCATAGCTAAGTACCCTATTAACTTTCAGAAATTTCTAACCTTTGGATGGTGATTACTGACAATTCAGCTAATTTCCCACACCTACTTACTGAGTATCTATTATAAACACAGCTTCATAGAGATGAGAAGAAAGGATGAAATACAAATGTGACAGTGCCTGACCTCCTATCTTTGCTACAAATAGAACAGGGATCAGGAATACACTCATCAAACATCTCTGTAAGCAAAAAAGGGCTTCAAGTACCATTTTCACTACATTAATGTGAAACTCGATTAGATGCTTGCTATGATGAAGCCAATTAAACTGCTGGAACAAAGCAGCCAAGAATATTGAGTCACTAGACTATTTTCAACCCCTCACAATCTGACCTGTACTGGGAAGATGTTATAGTGTGGACCATATCAGCATAGAATAAAACATATATATTTGCTTTAAAAATTCAGCCCTTTGGTTTCTAAAGGTTCAAAAGCAAAATTCTTTTTAAAAGTACATATAAAGATGGAGAAAAGAAAAAATATATCTATGCATTCGTTTAACCCAAACAAGTTCAACATCATTGAATTCTGCATTAAGAACCACTGGAAGTGTTGAAGGGCGAGCTACCAAGATTACCAAGACCTATGAAAGATGAAAAACGAAGATGAATTTAAACTGATAACACACTAAGTGATTTTTTTAGACACTGTTTTGCTTATTTTTTGCATTTTCATTATTAAACATTCTGAAATATAAAGCAGGGACCAAACTGTAAACAAACAAAACAACTAGTTGAGCTTAAAAATTTACAATTATTTTCTATATAAAGACCTATTTGGAACATCTGCCATACCAGGAGATTTTTTTAAAATAATACCAATTAGGAAAATATCACTTGATTCTTTTATGGGTATGCTTAACTTGGGGGTGTAATGTTTTATTAAAACATGTTTCTTCTAGAGTAATCCTCCTCTTTTTCCTCTCTAGAAACCACTCTAGAAAATGGTGAGAATCAAACCATTTCTATATTTGCATAGTGGGACAGATCAACAAATAAGTGGAGGTATGGATGTCTAAGAGGAAGCTGGCAAAAAGCACATTTACAATTCTTCTAAACCACACTCCACGTCTCTCTGTGGGATGGAAGATAATTACTGAATGTCTTTATGTTCCACACTTTATTTTTAACTAAATCTTCAAGCAGACTGCAGAGCAATGCCAATAGTTCTATGGGTTTGGGTTTAGCTCTAACAAGAATTTTTGCTTTCTAAAATAGTGGCCCAGATTACAATATTTCTTTGTGCTTATATTTATTTAGGGGTTATTAAAAAGTAAAATTGGGGGTTATTTTTGGAAAGTCTTAGTGACAGACAGACGGAGCCAGTATGCCCTCTTGAATTTGACAGGTGCCTTCTAAAGGGGGGGGGGTTCCGTTTTTAAGCAAACCATAATTAGTCAGCTAATTTACCTGAAGGATGAGGACTTCTCTATGAGAGACAGAAAGGTATTGCTAGAGCTGAGTCTAGCTAGGAACTGCCTCAGGACAAATTACCTGAAAAGTCCAAATGGGAAACCCTTCTATTAAGGAAGACGGAGTTCT
Source organism: Rhizomys pruinosus (assembly GCA_009823505.1). Classification (NCBI taxonomy): domain Eukaryota; kingdom Metazoa; phylum Chordata; class Mammalia; order Rodentia; family Spalacidae; genus Rhizomys; species Rhizomys pruinosus. The sequence continues at coordinate 831,649 of VZQC01006244.1, read as the reverse complement.
AGTGATCAAGACAGACTGGCTGTCTCCACTGACTATGTTAATGTGATAACTACTCAACATTTTACCTGTAAAGAAACAAGCTAACCACTTGAATGAACTTGGGGCAGATCCTAACGCAATGGTTAAAGTAGGAACGCTAGAACTGGCCCTCTAGGACCCTTTGAACACCTGTTGAAAGCTACAGCCTCTAACTTTTTGAACTGAAGGCTCCCGATTTATCCTTGGGAGGTTTTAGGTAAGTTTGTGGAAATGCATGTGTATTCCGTAAGGTTTCCACCTTGCTTCATCAACAAAACCGGTTACTAAATATTTGTGAATCACAGAGGTGAAAACAAACTTTCTTACCTTAAACAGTTAAGAAGAGGTAGGCAGAGGGAGAGGCTGGCTTTGAATTGAGCCTCTTGGTACCTGTCCCTTTCCCTTGGTCCCCACCTTACGTGTTTTTTTAAAGGTCAAAGGTGCATCCCTCTTTCATTCGGGGAGAGGGCACACCTCCCTTTTAAACAACCCGCTGGCATCCAACCTGGGGTGTCCCAGGAGTCTAGCAAAACACTCTGTAAGCGCACAGGACCCAGCACCCAATCCTGCCCGGAGCTAATTCAGCCCCAGGGACGCTGTGACACCGCGGGCCCTAGCCCCGCGCAGCATTGTGCTGGCGCCCCGGGGCTCCCGCGCTCGGTGCAGAGGGGCAACCGACGATCTCCAGAGCTTCTGTCAGGACGCAGCTTCTATGTACCCCAAAGGTACCCTCCGAGGACACCCCCCCCAGTCCGGAGGATCCGAGTGCCTAGTCCTCTCCCTCCCCCGGCCAGGCGGCTGCGGTGGTCTGCAGGTGGTCTGCGGTGGTCTGCGACGCCCTGGGCAGAGAGATCCGGCGTAGGCGTATGGAAGACTCGCCTCCCGGAGCCCCTCACCCGGGTCCGCTGAGCTGCGCAGCCTCGCGCGGCGTCGCACCCGAACGAACGTCTCTCCCTTGCCCGCGCGTCCCCGGCGCCAGCGAACAGGTGACCCAGAGCTGCGACCCACGCGCGCGTTCTCCCACCCGCGGTCGCGCGTCCCCGGGCGCGGTGGCCTCTTACCTCCGAGCGGGCCGGGGCGGCCCCGCCGGGCTGGACGCGTACTGGGCCGGGGCGACGCGCCTCCCGCCGCTGCTGGGAACCGAGCGAGGCGGGCGCGGGCAGCTTCTCCCGGGCGGCGGCGGGAGGCGCTGCTCTCGGGCCGCCGCCGCCGCGGGTCTCGGAGCCGCGCTCGGGTCCCTGGGCTCCTGCGGGAAGCCGGCCGGCTGGGCGCCGCAAACTCTTGGGCATGCAGAGCAGGGCACAGCCGCCGCCTCCCGCCGCCTCCTCTCGCCTCCTCCCTCTCCTCCTCCTCCCGCTCCTCTTCCTCCTCCTCCTTCTCCTCCTCTTCCTCTAAGCTTCGCGGCTCCCGCGGCCGCAGGCTCCCTGTTGGCGGCGACCCAGCTTGGGACACACAGTCCGCGCTCCGCGGAGACACAGATCCGGGACCTCTGTCTGGACCCCGCGAACCCCGGCGCCTCCACGCGGCGCAGACACCCGCGTTTCCGAGGCCGGCGCTGACCCCGCCGGGGTCCGCTCGCCTGAGCCGGGGTCGGGCGCGGAGGAGCGATGGGGAGCGTGCTTGGCGGGGGACCGGGCGAGGACAGAGGCGACAGGACGCGGGACTGCCCTCGCGGTCCTGCTGAAGTTGTCTCTCGGGGAGCAAAGAATCCTGCGCCCGGGGTTAAGGGAAACCGCGGCCGCCTCCCCGCTGTCCGGGGCGGGGGTGCTCTGGAGCGCGGTGTCACCCCTCTTTGCGCAACCTCGAGGGGCAGGGCTGCGCGGTCGTGACTCGGGTCACCCAGCGCATCTGGGCTGTGGGGCGACCAGGTGGGGAGAGGGGGTCCGGTGACATGACAGAGAACGCAGTCGGTGCAAGACCGCGGCTGCTGCGCGGAAGGACGTCTGGTGCCGCGTCCGAGTGGAGCGCAGTCGGTCGGTAGGGAAAACGGGTCGAGGATGTGCAAGAACCCGCTATGTGTCCCCTCGGCTGCCGAGGCAGCGAGTCGCGGCTGTGGCTGGGAGCCGCGCTCAGCCTCTTCCTCCCCTCCCCCGCTGCCCTTCTCTCCTTTTGCACCAGTGCAGGAAATGTTCCACTGACCTACATATTTTTCCAAACATACGTGACCTTTTTTTTTTTTTTTCCTCTGTGGGAGGAGACAGGCAAGAATCCAAGAAGCTGGAGAGACAAGCGCGCTCAGAACACAGAGAGGCTTTTTACCAATCTCCCCCAAGCACTGAGCCGAGGCAGAAGCCGAGGGTCCGCGGAAGCCAGGGTTGCGTGTGCGATTCCTCGGGGCTCTGAGGGAAGGGAGCCCGCGAGCCCCGCGGAGCATCACCATGGCGCCGGGTTTTTTCTGAACCCGCAGCCACCCGGCAGACGGCAGCACCGCGAGGAGGCACCCAGAGACACCAGCCGGGAGGGGAGCCGCCTCCCCCGCGCCGCTCGGCGGCGCTCACAAAGGTCGCTGTCCCCTGACCCTAGGCTCACTTCCGGGAGCAGCGCCCTGCCTCTGGACCGCTGCGGGCGGGCGGGCGGGCGTTCCTCATGGTCGCTCCCACACTCAGGCAAGTGGCCCAGGCCAGGAGAGCGCCCGCTGGCCCCTTTTATGTTCACTCTACTTTGTGGCCAGAAGGGGTCTCCTAAGACCTTTACTCTCAGTGCCAATCCCAGTAGTGGCCGGCTGGGTTCCAGGGCCTCAGTTTCCCCCAGGAGTTCCGAGACCCTCTCCCACCTTATTTGGGCATGCAACCCCACACCGTCAACTAGATCAAAACACTCACACAGAGCTCCTCCCCGCCCCCACCACCGCAAAGTAGGTCATTCGCTTTATTTCCCACTTGTATTATTTTTGTCTAATTCTCCTACTGAAAAATAATCAGCTGCACAGAGCTTCGAGCATCCGAAGCGCCGCTGTTAAGTCTCGGGCTTGCTTCTGACTTGGACGGCTTTTGAGCAAAGAGAAGACTACTGGCCATGATTTTGAAGTAACGTCTTACAATCAGAGTGGGGGAAAGATTTATTTTACTTTGCTTTGTTCTTTGCTTCCTGTCCTGTCCTTTTCCTGTAAGCAAGTAACAATTATCCTGCCCTTAAAGGGTGGCTGTGACTAACATCTACTGAAGATGTAAGAGCAAACTTCTAACTAGATTTAATGAAGCATTCAGAGCCACCTCCCTCCCTCCCTCCCCTCCCTCCCTTTTTCTTTTTTTTTTTTTTTTTTTGCTTTGAAAGATATTCCAACTCCCTTTGGCAGCTTGAAAACTCGTTGGGAGATCTGTTAGGAAGCTTAAAGTGGCCTAAGTCATCACTCATCAAATAATTGTGTGGTACAGCAAATATTTTGACTCCTTCCTATTTTTATTTGTTGTGAGATATTTTGCTAACTGGTTTCTGCCTATTTATTTTGGAGATGTTTCAGATGTGGTTGTTAGACCTATTCCTTGAGCCACGCCATCTTAGTGTTAATTCACACCTAGGTAGGACTTTAAGGCAGAGTATAGAGTCAGCAGAATAATGTACCCTCCAATTGTAGAGGATATTCATCCTGTTCTTTCCATGCAACTCACAGTGCAGTTGGTTCTAGTGACATTTGTGGGGGGCTTGCTGTGAGTCAGGCTGGGCCTGACAGTACATCGAGACAGTTTATGTACACAGAAGGTTTAGAGTGTTGAGAAGCAGATAAATATGAGCTAAATAGGGCAGGTTCCAGAAGACAGTGCCAAAATAAGTTCAAAGGAGGAACTCAGAATGGGCTTCTTGGAAGAGGTGGCATTAATGTTAGGCCTTTTTATTGGCCAGTTAAAGTCAAATGAGATAAAAATCTATGCACTTTTTAGAAATGCACAGTGTGGAACAAAAGGAGCACTTCAGAGCTATATTGCCAGGTATGGGTAATTCTCATGTGGTTCCAGTCATCACCCTTTAAAAGAGCTTGCCTTTATTGACTGAAGCCTTCAGTGGTATCCCCAAAGAACCCTAGGTATTTTTCAAGGAATCAAAATGAATGAAGTGCAAGGGCTAAAATTTTTATCATTAATTATACCAATCTTTCAAAAATCCTAATTTTTCATAGTCTAATTAGATCTCCATTATGCAAGTTGAATCTGTAGCATCTCCTAGTTAGAAGTATTTATACAGATAGTTTCTCAGCATAGGTACTGGGTGACTATCAGTGTTTGCATTTAGTGTTACAGTCAGGCTAGGCTGTGTAGGCTACCACAATCATTAAAGCAGTAGCCTTGGGCTTGGGAGAGGTATTGGGATACACATTCAGTCCTTAAACACAAATTTAGAGTAGACAAAAAGGACAGGATACTATTCTGTAACACATTCCCAATTTCTAAAATTAGTCATAGATTGGAAGGCCCTTTCTTTTTATATGAAGATCTAAAAGCCTGTTTATGGATTGTTACCTCTCAGTACTGTTTTCCACTAAAAAATCAAAAGAAAAATCTCACACCAAGCCTTGATATGTAGAATAACATTATGCTAGGGAATACTGACTGAAGCAGGCACAGCAGAGGGGCAGCTGGGTAGAGAGAAGCTTGAAGAAGAGGCCTTAGAACCTGAGGATTGGAGATGGATTTAGAGCCCAGGGTTCCACACGGCCATGAGGGAAAGAATCAGGACCACCTACCCTGTGTTGACATTACCAAGGTCAGAGATGGGGGACCTGGTTTTTCAGCTTCATAAACGAAGGAAATACAGGTTGCTGCAGGCTGCCTCTCAGGCCTGTGGGGCAACCAGGAGATGATCAAGCCTGCGCAGCCAAGCCTGGTAGACTTTAGACTTGGTGTCATGCGTGTTAGAGCCTATGGTTGGCAAATTGAAGAATGAAGCAAGTGGGTGAGAAACGGAACTGGAGAAGTCTGAAGGAGACAGAGTCCTCAAGTCTCAGCTAATGCTTTGGAGGAAATGGTGCACATGTGTGCCAGCCTGCATGCACACATGTGCATGTGCACATGTCTATGTTAAAAAGATGCTGAAACTATCATAAAGATGGCACTTGAGGATAATCCTTCCTTCTACTTGAGCCCTTTGAGCAAGTCTCTTTATATATATATATATATATATATATATATATATACATTTTTTTTCTCTAATAGTAAAGTCTGATCTTAAGTTCCATTTGCTTCTCCTTTAGAAGTATAAAAAATGTAGACTTTAAGAGCAGTTCTCCAAACATGGCAAAATTAAAAGTGCAGAGAGTTTGCATAATCATCATACTATAGATCTACAGTATCAACATTCCCAAGAGTTGTGTGCATGTGTGCATGTGTGTTTGTGTGTGTGTACATATACATGCACTTAGTGAAGGTGCCCTCAGAGTCCAGAAGAGGGTATTGGATCCCCTAGAGAGGAACTTACAGGTAGTCTGAGCTGCCTGACATGGGTTCTGGGAATTCAAGAGTAATGTGGACTCTTAATTGCTGAGCCATCTCTTCAGTCTAAGCCTCACGTTTATTGTATTTGGTGAATCCACATGAGGTATCCTAATCTTTTGGGTTCATAGTTTGCATAAATGTGTGTTCTTGGCATGCCCAACTGTGTAATATCATGTATCCACTATGATGGTATCATACAGAATAGTTCCACTGTCCTAAACATCCTCTGTCACCCTTTCCCCACCCCACTGGACTTTTTATTGCTCTGATAGGGTGGCCCTTCCCGGCATGCCGTGCAGATGCAACCATATGGCAGGCAAGCCTTTCAGTTTGCCTCAGCTCATGTCATCTGAATTTAAGTTTTGTCCATGTCTTTTCACAGCTTAATAGCCCATTTCTTTTTAGCACCAAATAATGTTCTATTGTCTGTACAAGAAGATTTTTTAAAATGAAACCTCAATAAATAATGTTTTCAGTAATAAACGGTGACATTTATCTAATACTTATCTGCCTGCCAGGTAGTCACATGACCTCATATCATCTCCACAAGGCCCTGTAAAAAGTGATTTATGATTTCCAACAGCCAGATAAAGTATCTGACTTAGTGAGGTTCAAGGTGCCCTCAGCCACGTGGCAAAAACGTGACAGAGAATGCTTGAGCTTGACGCTGATGACTGCTGTATCTCAGCTCCTCCTACCCAGTCCACCACTTAACTCCTGTCGGATGTCAGCACAGAGATACCCATTTTTCATTCTCCACATTTTCAGTGTAAGAAGAGAACAAGAGAAAACAGAAGCAAGAAACTGCAGTAATGTGAAGCAAGTTGTTGATGCAATCCCACACTGCTGCAGAGTTTTTGCTTCTGTTATCTGGTTCTCTTGATGCATTGCTTATTAATATCTTTGCTCCATCCTCTTTTTTTAGATTTATTTTTATTTATGTGTATGTATGTGTGTGTCTTTGTGTGTGCATGCCACATGCATTAAGTTCACCTCTAAGGCCAGAAGAGGGCATCAGATACCCTAGAGCTGCCCTGTGTGAGTGCTGGGAATTGAACTCAGATCCTCTGGAAGAGCAGAAATCAGTGCTCTTAACCACTGAGCCATTTCTCCAGCCCCATATAATGTATTTGGTTTTGGTTTTGGTTTGAGATGGGGTCTCACTATGTAGCTCTGGGTAGCCTGGAATGTGCTATGTAGATGAGACTGTCCTTGAACTCATTGACAGTCCATTGCCTTTGCCTCCCAGGTGCTAAGATTATAGGCATGTGCCACCACTTTCAGTATCTTACTCTCTGTTTTCCAAGTGCTTGGAACAGAATTCTGGGATGAAGGACTAGAGTTGACCAAAGAGGAGCACTTGGACCTGACAATTCATTGAAGGAAATAAAGTCCGTGGGAACATGACTGGCATGCTGGCATCTCACCAAGATGCTATTTGGACTTTGGCAATAGCCTGGATGGGAATGTACTTTTGTAAACACATATGATATTCACACTAGCTCCCAGTTTTAGGCTGAGAGTGGGTTCAAGTCTATCTCATTAAAGGGTGGCAGAGTACAGCTTGTCTCTTCTTGCTTCTAGAATGAGGACCCAGAATAGGGCAGCCCAAAAGGTGCTTTGTTGAGCTGTTACCTCTGATCATCCTGTCAACTAATGTAGTGGCTGGGGATGTAGCCCTTCTTATTGGCAGGGCAGGTAGCGACTGTGAGTGCCCTGTGGAAGCCTTTAAACTCTCCACCTACTGTGTAAGCTAACAGCCATCACAGTGAACCTGTGGAATGTGGGAGGGGCATTCAGAGTGTGTGTGTGTGTGTGTGTGTGTGTGTGTGTGTGTGTGTAATGGAAAGGAAGAAAAGTGTTTATGTACAGGGTGTTGGGAAATGGTGGAAGGCAGGTGGCGAAAGTGGCAAATGTGGGTGAACTGTGAGGGTGCCAGTGGGTGGGAGGTGGTGTGAGCTCCTGCAGTTTAGCTTGGGGGATTGCAGAAGACTGCAGAGTCAGAGCTCAAGCACAACCAAGAAAGGAGACATCGTCTCAACTCTGGGGAGCTCTGGCGTTGGTAGAGGCCCATGTAAGCTGTTGAGACATGTACTTCTCTAACAAGCACCAGGTACACCCTTTAGGAACAGGCAGAAAAACACTGTGCTGACACTCAAGTGACCATCATCTTAGCTGCTTTCATATCGTGCCCCATTCAAGTCAGTGATGAGATCATTCTGATGTGTTTCCATGTATGTGTGTAGAAGCGGACATACATGCTCATGGGCAAATGAGTTAATTTCCCACTGTAGTTTCCATGCTTGCTCATTTGTAAATTGTCTGATTTCCATGCAATGCTGTTCAGGTAAATTTCTACATTGACAAATGCAAAATCTGCCATGTACTTTGCCCAGGAAGAACACCTAGCGATATGAAATTCGTTAAACATAGTTCACTTGAAGTGGAAGGCTAATTATAGAAAAATGTTCTCCAAAGAGCTATTTATAGCTCCTCCCAAGTAGACAGCAGACAACGAATTTCCTGTATGGGCAAGCATTTATTCATGCTTCATTGCAAGATTTCGTTGAGAAAGAAGCTTTTCTCAATGGCTCTAGCTGAGCACTAGTGTTGACAGTGAACTCGAGTCTGTGGTGAAGATGACCTCGTTGGATGCTTTTATTGCACGTGTGCTACTGCATGTTACTTCAGACTTCTTCCTCCACAGATCCAGGAGAGCTTGAAAGACTGCTTCAAGCAACAAGGTTTGTTATGCTTTTACCTCCTTTTCCTTTTTTCATTAGTGAGATTCAGGTAGTCCAGACAGAGTCTAGGTCTGGGACTGAATGCTAGGACTTTTACTTAAAGACTTTTCACTTGGAAATTTAAGATGCCTGCAGGGAGCGCTGGTTTTCTCAACCAAAGTAGTGGTTCTGTGCCCACAACCAGCAGCAGTTCCTGGAAATTGGTTAGAAATACAAGTTTACAAGTCTGGTCCTCCCTCAGCCTGATGTCCCAGCAAACTGTGTCACCCAGCCTTTCAGGGTTCTTCCAATGCACATGAAGTTTGAGATCCATTGCTTTGGGCTATCCAACTCTGTTATAAGGTTTGAGCTGACTGGACTTCTTGTGCCAGGCCCCGGGTTAAGAGCATTGCATGCATTCACTTAATTAGCTTTCATAGCTACCTCTTCAGGGCCGTTTTATTGTTGTTTTACTTTCCAATTGAACAGATATTAAAATGGCGGTCAGGAGGGTTACTAGTATAAGAGCATTGCAGGTGGGAGGTAGAGGCAGACTGGAGGCTTAGGTCTTCAAACACTCTGAGTATCCTGCAATTAATGCACACACAGAATCAGCTAATTGATGGCAATTTTGATAAGCCAACTCGCCCAGTCCCCTCTCTCAATTCTCCTGTTTCCGTTATTTCTCGCACTTCTTTTTTGTGTTCCCCTCCACCATGGAAATGCACTGCTTTTGCACAGGATCCTATCTCTTCTCTCTCTCATCTAGCATCATCACAATCTAGCCAGTCCACATCTACTTCTGTGTGCGTGGTGTCCTCAGTGATTTTACTATGGCCTTAAAATGAGGGGAAGTTGGCAGAGAAGAACCCCATACAGAATGGGGGTGTAGCTCAGTGCCACAGCACTTGCCCAGCATGTCATGGCCCTGGGTTTGAGCCCCATTGCTGTGAAAGGCATACTGTTAAGAAGGTTCTATCAGCCACAGTGAGCTGGTCTACCATGCAAATCAGATTCAGTAGGCATCATCTAAGCTCATGAGATCTGGTAGTCTAAGAGAAATGACAATGATGTTGACTACCAAACCAGGAAACAGAGGTCTTTAATCTAGATGAATACAACATATTATCACAGTGCATGGGCAGGAGATGCTAAGCATTAAGAAAATATAACGAGGGTCCAGGAACAAGCCCTCACATTTCTAGTCAATTGATCAGCTGACTCTGGCTTTTTAGTGAGAAAATTATTGATGTCTTTTCTTTCTAACAAATAATGAGAAGACAATGGCATATGAACACACAAAAGAAGGAAGTGGAGTCCTACCTCACATCATGCTAAAAACAACTCAGAATGGATTGAATGCATTGATGTAAATGTAAAAACTATAAAATTTTCAAATAAAAACTACAGTAAGTATATCTTTATTATCCTTATTGCATTTGGTCAAGGACTTTTAGACAACACTGAAAACACAGTGAGAAAAGAAAAACAAAAATTGGACTTCATCAAATGTGAAACTTGTTGCTAATAAACAGAGAATGGCAAAATACAGAATAAAATATTTGCAAATTATATAGACCAACACCCCCCCCCAATTCACAGAGAACATGTTCAAAGACTCCTCGTAGATGCCTGAGATACTGAACCTTCCATTCACTGTAAATTTTCTCATGCATACTTATGGGGTTTTGTTTTGTTTTGAGGCAGGCTCTCCCTATCGCATCAGCTGGCCCCCATCTCACAGAGATTTACCTGTCTCTCCCTCCTGAGTGCTAAAATTAAAGGCATGTGCCACTTAGCATGTTTATGATAAAGTTCAAATGATAAGTTAGGCATAGTAAGAGATTAATAAAAACAGATGTAAAAAGGGATAGTTATAGCATATACAATAAGACACTCTTTTAGAAAATATTTTATTTACTTTTTAATTTTTTGTGTACGAGTGTATTGCCTGCATGTAAGTGCACCCGGCTCATGCAATGCCCATGGATGTCAGAAGAGGGCGTTGGATCCCCTGGAACTGGAGTTACAGACAGTTGTTAGCCACCATGTGGGTGCTGGGAATCAAACCCAGGTCCTCTGCAAGAGCAGCCAGACCTCTGAACCACTGAGCCTTCTCTCCAACTCAAGACAAAGTTATTTTTAACTTATGAGCTATTTATTTCTGGAAAATTTATTATTTCTAGTCTTCAGTCAATCAGTTGGCTCTAAAACTGTGGAAAGCAAAGCTGTGGATGAAGGGATCTTCTGCATTGGCAAGGGACTTGTATCTGGAATATTCAAAGCACTCTTATAGCTGAGTAATAAAGCACAATCCACTTAAAATGAGTAAAGGATCTGAATGGGCTTTTCCCCCAAAGGAGATGTACATTGTATCTATAGGCACATAATAAAATGTTCAACATTGAGAGTCATTAAGGAAATGCAAATTAAAATCACAATGATATTTCATTTCACACACACACAAGGTCAGCTATTGTGTTAGGATTCTTAGATTTGATGAATGCTTGAGAGGAACAATTTAAAAGGAGGAGGAAATCTTATTTGGGCTCATGGCTTCAGAAGTTTCTGTTCAGGACAGACGAATCCTGAAGTAAAGCAAAAATACCAAGGTGAAGTCAGGCATGGTGGTGCACGCCTTTGATCCCAGCATTCAGGATGCAGAGGGAGGCATATCTCTGTGAGTTGAAGGACAGCCTGGTCTACATAGTGAGTTCCAGGCCAGCTGGGGCTTAAGGGAGACCCTGTCTCCAAAAGACCAAAAACATTTTTTAAAAATACCAAGATGGTAGTTAAGGCTACTCAACGTGCCTGCTGCCAGGAAGGGGGGAAGGAAGGAGGCAAGGAGAAAGGAGGGAGGGAGGGAGACATAAGTCTGTGGCATGTCTCCAACTAGTTCCTGTCTTCTCCTTCCCATTGTCCCTGATAATGTCATTATATTATGAGTCCATCAAAGGACTCACTCATTGATAAAGTCAGAACCCTTTCATCTCTCAAAGATTCGACCCACCAGTGGAAGACCAGGCCTTCAATATCAGAGCCTTTTGGAGGGTACATACAAACCATAATAGCTATAATTTATAAAAGAAACAAAATGGAAAATAGCATTGCTGGTGGGAAAGAATAGAAATCAGCATGCTTGTATACTACTGGTAGGAATGGAAAATGGTTCAGTCACTTTGAAAAACAGTCAGATATTCCCCCTAAGAAAGACTTGGAGTCATCATAATCAGGCAATTCTACTCTTATGTATATGCTCAAGAGAAATGAAAAGAAACCCATCCCCCCGCCCCAAACTCATCCATGGATGTCTATAATTCCATTATTCATCAGCAGTCCACGTGGAAACAACTCAAATGTCATCTAAATGGATAAATAATATGTGGTATGCTTATGTGATGGAACACTGCTGGGCTGTAAAAGGTGAAGTACCAGGTGAAGTACCATACAAGGTACAGTATGAATGGTCCTTCTAAACACTGCTGAGTGAAAGAAAACAGGTTAAAGGACTGAGAAGTCTATTTATACAAAAGTCCAGATTCTATCTAGAGACATAGAGCCAATTATAGTTGCTTTGTTCTGAGGACATTGTGTTTTGGAATATGCTAGATAAAGGGAATTTGGATAATGAAAATGTTCTAAACTTAATTGTGATCAAGGTCGTATAACTCTGTGAATAAATAAAAATTCCAGTCAGTGGTACACTTTAAATGGGTTAATTGTATGGTATGTGAATTATGTCTGAATAATGTTATTATCAGAAAAGATAAAAAATGGATTTTTCATCTTAAAGACACATTCATTCATTCATTCTTTCATTCATTCACTCTCATGCTTCCTGTACACCAAGGCCTGACCTTGGCCTCTGCCCTCTTTGTACACTCTCTACCGTTTCTCCCACCACTGCCTCCTCCGCTACATCAGTGAGTAGGCTCTATCTTCAGCCTGCTGCTCTTGTCCTTCTCTCTAGGTGGAACACAGCCCTGTGCTTCTCTGATCCCGACAGCTTCTTTCAGCAAGACACCCACATTCCCAACCACTTGCTGCTGTTTCCATTTAGACATTTCCACTTGACCTTGTCTAACGCTAACTTCATTTCTCTTTCTCTTTTCTCTCTGCCCAGCTCATTCTCACAACTTCCATAGCCCTGTTAATGATGTATCTTTTGTCCCAGGGACCCAAGGTTGAAAGCTGCACAGTGTCTTTAGGAATTATGTCTCATTCCACCCACTCTTCTAACTTTCAAGTGGGTAACTCTGTCCTGGGAGAGTCTTGCTTCCGATTGTGTTCAGCCACCTCTCCCTTCCTATGCCCATTGTCTCTCTGCATTCGTTAGTTCCTCTTCTGTTGCCGTGATGAAACATCACCACTAAAGGCAACTTACAGAAGAGCTTGGCTCATGGTCCAGAGGGGTAAGGGTCCAACATGGCAAAATGGCGGCAAGGGCAGGCGAGTTGACAGGAGCAGGAAGCTGAGAGTGGACATCTCCCACTCCCAGTGACGCACTTCCTCCAGCAAGGGTACACCTTCTGAAGACTCCATGGCCTTTCCAACCAGTGCCACCAACCGGGGATCAAGTGTTCAAATACATGAGCCCATGGGGAACATTTCTTATTCAAACCAGCACACACTCTCTTTTGTAGCTTAATCCTGATTTGGAATATTCTGTAGCCTTCTTACAGACGCAACAATTAACTACAGAATATAAATTGTGCAAGAAAAAGGAGATACAACTGGAGGTTAGGGAGGGCTTCACAATTCCCTGCCAGAAGGCCACAAGAAAGTTAGGGGGAAACTGAAAACCAAGAGCCTGGAGAGAAGCCTGCTGACGAATGGGGCCAGGTCATCTCTGGAAAACTGATACCGGCGCCCAAGGGAGTGGTTTTGAGAACTCCACAGCAGGCCTGGCGTGTGATACCCACTGCTCAGCCAGATGAGGGGTGGCATACTGACACGTTTCTGTACCGACTGGTAGACAGCTACCATTCTGAGCCCTGGGGCTGTCCCCCACCACCCTGGTGCTCCCGAACTGCCCCGTGAAACACCCACCCGCAGTCGTGAGAACCCCAGAGGCCTGTAGGCGGCATGCTGACTCAGGGCTCTCTCTGCAGCCCCTGTCTCAACTTCAGTGCTTTTCCAGCCATCACCAAATCAGGTTTTCACTTCCTAGAATCTCAAGGTCCATCTTAACCTGAATCTAACCTAGTTGTATGTCAATTGCAGTGCTTTCCACAGTGAAATCTGTGTGCACGCCTGCTATCACCTCTTCATATTTGCCTTTCCCTCCCATCCTCTCTGCTGAATTTCTTTCAGTCCTTTAAGGTCAAGGTCTTGATCATGTGCTGTCACTCCCAAAAAGTTGTCTCTGAGTCCTTCTTCCAGAAGTGGACTTTCCTTCCTTGTCATTATTTTTAGGTCCATATATACATATGACTATACCCAGTTCTTACAGCCAAGAGCCTTGAGGTTGGCATTTCAATTAAGGTTGTTTATTAATTATTAATATTTTAAAGATTTACTTTCTTTTTTATTTTATTTTATTTATTATATTTTAAGGGATTCACAATATAAGAGCACAGTTGTTTCAGATCACATTGACGTTGCTCAGTTTGCCATACAATTAGGTAATTGGCACTAGCATCCACAGATGAGGGATAACATTCGTCGTTTGTTTTTCTGGGACTGTGTTACTTCACTCAGTATGATATCTTCTAGCTCCAGCCATTTTCCTGCAGAGCTCATGATGTCATCTTTCTTTTTTAAATTTTTTTAATAATTTATTTATTTATTTATTTGTATGAATGTACTGTCTGCATGTAGGTCTGTGCACCCATGTCATGCAATGCCGTGGAGGTCAGAAGAGGGTCTTGGATTCCCCCTGGAACTGGAGTTCTCCTGGAATTAGAGTTACAGACGGTTCTCAACCGCCATGTGGGTGCTGGGGATCGAACCCGGGTCCTCTGCAAGAGCAGTAGTCGCTCTTAACCACTGAACCATCTCTCCAGCCCCGATGTCATCTTTCTTTACCACTGCATAGAACTCCATTGTGTAGATGTACCACATTTTCTCTATCCACTCATCAGTTGAGGGGCACTGAGGTTGGTTCCAGCTCCTTGCTATTGTGAAGAGAGCTGCAATAAACATGGCTGTGCATATATCTCTGCGGTAAGATGAGTCTTGTGGATACATGCCCAGGAGAGGTATGGCTGGGTCAGGTGGCAAATTCATTCCAAGTCTTCCAAGGGTTCTCCACACTGCTTTCCATAGTGGCTGTCCGAGTTTACATTCCCACCAGCAGTGGATGAGTGTTCCCCTTTTCCCACAACCTTTCCAGCACTTGGTATCATTTGTTTTAAAGATTTACTTTCATTTTATTTGTATATGTATTTTGCTTGCATTTTTGTATGTGTACCGTGTGTATGCCTGGGGCCTGTGGAGGCCAGAGGTGGGGGATGGAGTCCCTGGAACTTCAGTTACAGATAGTTGTGAGCCTCTATATGGGTGCTGGGAACTGAACCTGGGTCCTCTGCAAAAGTAGTAACTTCTCTTAGCCACCAACCTACCTCGTAGCATCTATTTTCATATGTGTGATTGTGTGTGTGTATATATGTATTTATGACATGAATGCAGGGCCTGTGGAGGCCAAAAAAAGCAGCAGATCTCCTGAAACTGGAGTTATAGGCAGTTGTGAACTGCTTGACGTGGTTGCTAGAAACTGAATTCAGATCCTCTCATGAGAACCAAGTGCTCTTAACAGCTAAACCATCTCTCCAACCCCTCAGTTAAGGTTTTCTTTCTTTTTTTTTTTATGTAGAAACAGAAACTGACTCTGCTGTCAGGGCATGGCCTCAGATAACCTCTAGCTACCTCACCTATTAATCTGCTCAGTTAATCCCCCCTCACAACTGTGAGTCCTACTTAATCCATGGTCAAAGGCTATCAGGTGAGTACCTCAAGCCTCATGGAACCCATTGTCTGCCTGGCAAAAGAAACTTTTTTTTATAATCTTTACATTATGTCTATTAATGTAATATCTTCTTGAGTCTTGACTTGGGCAGGGAGAGAGTGGCCTCCAACACACAGAATTCATAGCCTGTGTCCATTTTGCCTCATATTCAAATCTCACCACTTGAATGAGACCTCATAAGCTTTGAGTTGTAAGCTGTAAAGCCCACCGAATGCTTACAACAACCTTCTGAGGTCGGCATTTTCCTGTGGAGCTTCTGCTGCCCAGATAGGTCCAGGGGTGTATATCCCCCCTGTCATCCCTGCCCTGAGCTTCTGCTGCCCAGATAGGTCCAGGGGCGTATATCCCCCCTGCAATGCCTGCCCTGAGCTTCTGCTGCCCAGATAGGTCCAGGGGCGTATATCCCCCCTGTCATCCCTGCCCTGAGCTTCTGCTGCCCAGATAGGTCCAGGGGTGTATATCCCCCCTGTCATCCCTGCCCTGAGCTTCTGCTGCCCAGATAGGTCCAGGGGTGTATATCCCCCCTGTCATCCCTGCCCTGAGCTTCTGCTGCCCAGATAGGTCCAGGGGTGTATATCCCCCCTGCAATCCCTGCCCTGAGCTTCTGCTGCCCAGATAAGTCCAGGGGTGTATATCCCCCCTGCAATCCCTGCCCTGAGCTTCTGCTGCCCAGATAGGTCCAGGGGCATATATCCCCCCTGTCATCCCTGCCCTGAGCTTCTGCTGCCCAGACATGTCCAGGGGCGTATATCTCCCCTGTCATCCCTGCCCTGCCGGTGGACCCAGGATGGACTGTAAGGTCACTTCTCATTGATTTCTTTGGAGATAACCTCCCATGCCCAACTTCTCTTGGAACCTCTTTCTTTCTCCTTCATGAACCCCTGGATTTGGGGGCCCACCCACTTCCCCTGCACAGCGATGATCTCCATAGCCCTTACCCCTTCTGATCTTCTTGTTGGGATGCCTGCCCAGCCACTTTGTGTTCAGACTCATTCCTGCTGGGATTCCTTTGGAGGCTGTTTGAACTTTCAGACATTCTGTAGGCATTAAATGAACAAATGGAGATGCTTCCGAAACAATGTTCTAATCCTGCTTTTATTACTGAATGAAAGAAAGATAAGATGGGGTGGGACGGGACAAGAAGTCCAAGAGGTCACCCAAGGCCCGTCATGTGGGGTGTAAAGGCAGGTGCTCATACTTGTCCACAGTGATATCGTTTGTTCCAGACCTACATCATGTTCCTTCCTGATCCTTGTCTCCAGCCTTGCTTGGCCTATCTCTTAAAGTAGGACTCATTTTTTACCAGAGAAGAATGTATGATAGGAAGTTATCTGTGGTTAAGGAATCTTATTAACCTCTTGATGAACTATTGTAGCACCTTAAGTAACGTAATATGGTAATCAGGGCTCCAGCACTCAGCTGTGGGAATTTGACACACGACTACTGAGTCAGTAAAAACATGCTTGCACTCAGGAAGCCCTTAGGAGATGATGCAAAAGGAAGAGTTTAACTTTGCCAGGCAGTCCAGGAGGGGGCGTCTATTTTATAGGAGGAGGCAAGTGTAGCCTGCTGTTTGGAAACCCCTTCTCTCAGTGGCTTTTTCTGTTTTTGTTCCCCAGAACTCCCAAACAACTCTTTCTTCCCAGCTGCATTTGTAGCTCTGCAAGGGAAGACTAGGGGCAGTTGCATATTGCCTTTGAGTAGAAATGGCATGTGGAATACACTCATCTTGACTAGATCCACAGCTGCTGAGAGGATGGGTGAAAGTGACTGGCAGTGTGCAATGATGTGGTGACTGTAGAGAGAAAACCAGGGCAGGGCAATCTTATAAAAGAACTCTGTGCTATGGAGATGGCTCAGCGGCTAACAGCACTTACTGCACAAATATGAGGACCTGAGTTCAAATCCCTACCACCCATGAAAAAGCTGGGTATGGCTAGGCCCATGCCTGCAACTCAGGCACCAGGGGTTGGAGCAGAGAGGAGGGTTTGCTAGCTGCCAACTTAGTTCCAGTTATAGTGAGAGACCTTGTCTTGAGGGAATCAAGGGGGGGTGTGTTGGTAATAGGACACTGGACACCCTCCTATGGCCTCCTGTAATCTGCATGGGTATACACACCAGTACACATGAGTGTATATATATAGCACACACACCACACCACACACACACACACACACACACACACACACACACACGCATGCACACAAACCAAAGGAACTTGTGGCTTAAGTCCTGGCATACATAGAATTGCCTGTACCTCTGACTCCCAAGTCAGGTCCAGAAGGTTACACTACTCACTAGGAAACAGCAGTTATCCATCCTTCAGGGCATAGCCTGATTCACAGCATGCTTCTGGAAACGAACAGTGTTTCCATCTGAGCACTGGACCCACAGGAACTTCAGAAGAGAAGCGTGGGAGCTGAGCCTGGGCTCTCAGGCCACATTTACACCCTGGTCTGCAATTAGCCTTTTGAGCCTTTTGAGAACATGAACGCCTCCCTCTTTCATTAATGGGAAGACTGTTCTCACCCTGATGGGAGGAAAAATGCCCAGAAACTTGTGTAATGTGTTTTTTTTTTTATACTTAAAATCATTGCAGTGATTTTCTGCTTCCAAAAAAGACATGCTGATAACTTTTCCATATGGTAGTCTTCTGCAATGATTGTTAGTGGCTTGGCAATTTTTGATATTAAATTCCTAACAGTAAGCAAAATTGCATCCAGTTTTAAAACTTTAAGAGGAGTTAAGCTTTCTGAGATATTGTTTATTTTCTCTTTATTCATATTGAAAAACTATTGATGGTCACTGCAGTGGCTGGAATGTTTATGTCCTCTCCAAAATTCTTTTAAAATTTTTCATTAAGATGTAATGATCCAATCTGGGAGCGGTGGAGTGTGGGGGAGGCAGAGGCAGGAAGATCAGGAGTTCAAGCCCATCATGGGCTACGTGAGAGCATTTTGTTTCAAAAAACAAAACTGAAAGAAAAAAATATGTAATAAGTATATATATGACTAAGGTACAGTGTGATGTTGGATTTATGCTGAAGTCTTTACTCACAGGTCAGGCTTTTAGGAAGTGATTTGGTCTTAAGGGGGAAGCTTATTTGAGCAGGCTCAATGTGGTTATAGAAGAGGCTCAGCAAGAGGTGCCTTGCCCCTCCCACAACAGGAAGCCATAGAGAGAAGAGGCTGTCTGTGAACTTGAAAGTGAACCCTCACTGGACAGCACCCTTGTCCAGGACTTCCAGCCTCCAAAACTGTGAGAATAGCTTTCTGTTGTTTGTAAGTCAGCTGCCTATGGCGTTTGTCATAGCTGCTGGAAAGACCAAGCAGTTTGACAGCTGTCTCATCTCTATCCATGTGGCTTGAGGCTCAAGGGAGACCTGGGCTGTGGACTATCAGGTGCCCCAACAGGCATCATTCTCATGGTTCAGAATCCTAGGCTTCAAATTTTCCCGAGCTACCTCTTCCAAATCCAATAACATTCTGTGCGTCAGCGTTGCCAGGGCAAATGCAGCCAGGCCCAGGATAGAAACCTTTCTTCTACATAGAAATGACTCTCATGCAAGCAGGCCCGCTTTTCTGCCGACAACAGGCTGTCTCACACAACTGAAAATTTCAAAATGCCTTTTCCTAAAAATACCAAAGACACTTGCAAAAAGCGCTTAGTATCACTTATCTTTGCCCTGGTGGGTGGGTGGGTGGTATTTGCAGTAGAAGAAACCACATTTATGCACGAGGCAGAATTGAAGAAGGCAATCCTAAGAAAGGCATGAGCTCTAGAGATAACCCAAATGCACGAGATGTCTGACATGGAGGTACATTTCAGCCAGAATCTTCCAGAACATTTGAAAAGTATGCGCCCCTCCCCTTGGAATTGTGAATACTCATTAGTGAAGGTACGGAGTTCAAACCTGCCTTATCCTAATGCCTAATGTAAAAATTAAGGGAGGGGCAGCTTTGGAGGATACACTGTTTTGTTTCTCTTCGCATCTATGGCTTTTTCTTTCCTACTTTCGTCTGGATGAATCATGTTCAGTTTGGGGGCGGGGCTGCATTAGCTAATGTTATTATTGCTGTGACCAAATGTCTGACATACATAGTGCAAAATGAGGAATTGCCTATTTTCTCATGGTTTCAGAGGATTCAGTCTAGCCTGGTGTGGAGGGTATCACAGAGCAAAAAGGAAGCAGACAGACAGGATGTGCCAGGGCTACGCTGGTTTTCTTTTTCTCCCTTTTATTGTGTCTGGGTCCCCAGCACCTGGGATGGAGCCACAGCACCTGGGATGGAGCCACCTGCCTTCCGCCCCCACCTCCATGGTGAGTTCTCACTGCAAACACTAACAGCCGCATCCAGAGCCACGCCTCACCAGTCTCCTAGGTGATTCTAAAGCCAGGCATGCTGGCAATGGTGCTTAACAAGGGCTGAGGCAAAGTGATGCTTTTTCTGCAGCGTCCATTCTGTTTACTCACATTGGGTGCTAGACGGGCCACAGTATATTATTAGCCTGCTGATGCCAAGCTATGCTTTTAAAGAAAATCACTTCACAGAAATCTAAGAATGGGCTTCCATGGAGGCCCCCCAAGGGGCATTTAATCTCAAAGCTATGCAGAGCCTAACTGACTGTACCAGGCTGGGTTTTCAGTGGCACATAACGAATCCACCATGACTGTTTAAGGAGAGACTTACAAGGTATGGAATACACCTTTGGAATTATTGGGGATGGCACTATAATAAGCCCATAGACGCAGGGGCCAGAGTCACACTGTTAAGGAAGCTGCCACTGCTGTGGTCCAGGCACAGGATTGTACTGCCTTTGACTCCACCAACAGTAGAGTGTTTAGGGATACTCCCTCTCTCCATATTACTCAGCCCTGAGTCCTAGTCACCTGTGATTGTATCTATGTTCTCTCCAGTCTTATTCTGAACTCCAGTTGCCAAGAAGTATGGAAATTATAAGCTTGAGTTTCCTTGCTCATTCCTTTCAGGAAGATGCATTAGAATGAGATGGAAATGGAGGTCAAAGAGGGTCAATGCACAGCAGCTACCATGGGTGAAACAGACTCAGAGCAGCACCAGGTGCAGGGGAGGGTGGAGGAGGGAGGCTGAGGAACATGTGTTAGGGATATGAAGCCCATCTTTAGCCGAATTTGAAATATGTGGGTCCTGGTTTAGAAAGCACAGAGTGAGCCAGCTGGTAGAAAGGCTGGGATTGGGTCTCTGGGCATACTGTGGAGGATCCAACTAGCACAGCTCCTATCCAATCACCTGGAAGTGCTCCAGGCCCACCACAAGCATTGCTCCAGGAAGGGCAAAGAATGTCACCACCAGCTGAATCTTAAAAAACCAAAAACCAACAAAACAACTTTTAGCCTTTAATCCCAGCACTCAGGAGGCAGAGGCAGGCAGATCTCTGTGAGTTCAAGCCCAGCCTTGTCTACATAGCGAGTTCCAGGCCAGCTGGGGCTACAAGGAGACCCTGTCTCCAAAAAACAAAACAAAACAACAAAACAAAAAATGTCTTAAATGTATTTTATTTTATTATGTGTATATTTTACCTGTGTATATGTACATGCCAGCAATGCCCAGAAAAGGGTGGTGGATCCTCTGGAACTGTAGTTATGGACAGTTGTTAGCTGCCACGTGGGTGCTGTGAACAGAAGGCAGGTCCTCTGCAAGAGTAGACAGCACTCTGCCCCCACACAGTTTATTCCATTGGTGTTGAGATCCCAGGGACAACAGGATCTGGAGAGATGGCTCAGCAGTTAAATACCCTTGCTGCTCTATCATGAAGACCCCAATTCAGATCCCAGCACCCAGGCTGGGAAATTCACAAATACTTGTAATCCAGTTCCAAGACCTCTGATGCCCTCTTCTGGCCTCTGAGGGCAGGCACACATGTGTACACATACACTCACATAGACACATACACACATAAATAATAAAAATTTAAAAATGTAAACATACAAACAACAAGAGAAGCAGGTGTGAGGTTTGGTACTGGGTGATAGACATCTTTGCCCATGTGCATGTGTGTGAAAAAACTTGAACAGATTTAATGAATTTTACATAAATATATAAAGCACTTCAACTGTAGTTCATGACAAGAAGGTGTTGTATTTTATTTTTATTTATTTATTTGGAGCTGGAGAGATGGCTCAGCAGTTAAGAGCACTTACTACCCTTCCAGAGGGCCTTAGTTCAGTTCCCAGCACCCACATGGCCGCTAACACTCATTCTTGCCTTCAGTTCCAGGGGATCAAACACCCTCTTCTGGCCTCTATGGGCACTGCATGCACATGGTGCACTTCCATACATGCAGGCAAAACACACATATAATAAAAGTAAATAAAATCTTTTTTAAAAAGAAACATATTTATTATTGTGTGTATGTTTATTTTTGTGTGAATGAATGTAGGTGCATGCATGCCACTGTGTATGTAGAAGTCAGAGGACAACTCTGTGGAGTTGGTTCTCTCCTTTCACTGTGGGTTTCAGGGATCAAACTTGCTTTTCCAGGTCTGTGCTGTGTGTGCCTTTACCTACTGAGCCATCTTGTTAGGCCTGGATATTGACTTTTCAATTGCAATCTTCCAACTTGGCATGTTACCCTGCCACTATACCCTATTGTTTACCTGAACAAAGCGGGGGCAGCAGAAAGGAATCAGGCCAGGACTGTGCGCCTGCTTTTCATGTGCCACATGGGGCTGATTTGGCAAGATGTCTGTAGAGAGTGGATGCTCCAGGGAGCTGGTGAACACTGATTAGCACATGATGAGGTCACAGGTGCTGAGGTGTCCCTGTGGAAGAATGAATAGTGCCCAGCTTTGCCAACAGATGTTCACTGTAGATTGTCATTTCTGTTTTTCATTGTTTAGACAAATGAAGAAAGAAACTATATGGCTTGCCCAAGGTCCTTTAGGAAGCTCACAGGCAATCCAGCTAGCCACGCCTGGGTTAACTCCATGGAGCTCAGGAAACGGAGAACCCTGCTGCTGGGGACAGAGGCTCCAGCAAAGGGACCAAGAACTGGAGAGGAAGCCAAACAGGCCTGGGGAGAGGCTGCAGAAGGAGCACGTGGGCCAAGTGGACACTGCAAAGTTCAGAGCTCTCATTCTGGGGGCCTCCTGTAAGTGCCCTGACAACTGCTTTTGAGGAGCTTTTGCTAATTGTGATGTGGACAATACCAGTGATAATGCAGAACAACCAACCTGCACCTAGTGTCCTCCCACCTGTAACGTGTTCGTCAACTGTGACCCTCTGCCTGCTCTGCACCACAGTTTGTAGGCAGAAGGAACTGGCCGCTGATGACTTTCTAACCAGTGTTCTTAAAGCTCAGAGAGGTGGCACTCAAACCTTTTTGCTCAGCATTCTAGTGCTGTGTATTTCTGTGATATCAATGGGCTCAAACCAGATCATATTAATGGGAGAGGGTGAAACTCAGTGCAGATGGTGAGCTGCATGCTTCCTGGCCCTGCAGCCCACCACCACAAACTGAGAGGTCATTCCTTTCCAAATCTGAGGCCTGACAGTGCTCTGAGCACTTTCCTGAGTCCAGCTGGCCCTCCTGCCTCTGTGACCAGCAGAGGGCTTCCCTGTGTTACTGTCCTCCCTGCTGGCCTGCAGGGATTCTCTATTGGTCTTTTGATCCACTCTTGCTTTCTGTGCAGAGCTTTGTATGGAAGCTAAGGGACTGAGCTCTAGAAGGGGACAGAATTTGCCCACTGGCCCTCAGTGCAACTGGGTGAGTAGGTCAGAAGGAAAAGTCATGCTTGAGCCCAGTGCTCCATGTGAAGTGCTGTTTCCTGGCCCCTGAGCACTAACCTGATGCCTCACATCTTCTCTCCAAGATAAGATTTGTTTTCATCCAGGCTTCAGGAAACTGGGGGAATCATTGTAGTCCATGACTCACAGAGGCTCCAAGGTATATAGAAAAATAGAAGCATTGTCAGAGAAATGGCACATGTTGCAGGAGTCTGAGAGGTCAGGTGTTTTGGAGAGGCTGGGAGAAATATGGTTGAAATATTGAAACACTTCATGTTCTAGTGCAGGCTTAGATGCTATAGAGAGAGGCACCCACTGTGTTAGTCTGCCAGTACTTCTGGGATAATTACCACAAACTGGGTTGCTTAAAGCCATGGAAATCTATTCTCTCACAATTGTGGGAGCTGGCAGTCCAAAATCCAGGTGTCAATGTTAGTTAGCTAATGAGATATTAGCAGGCTTGCAGGTCGTTGGGACTGGATGGCACCCTCATCTTCAACAGCCTGTGAAACCAATGGCTGAAACTGCGGGACTACTTACAGCTCAGAAGAATGGGACCTGAATCACATGTAGTTCTGGGAGGAGACATGACATCTCAAAATACACAGAAGGTCATTAGTTTGTGATTATCTGAGCCTGGTTCCATCAGCCCCAATCCTTACAAGATCAGTGGAAAGCAAGAGGCTTTCTGATAAATAGCAAAGATGTGCTCCCTCCTGAAGAGTCAAACTCAAACAGGCCTGCCAATCACCTAGAGAGGCCAAGTCCCTTGGGAAAAGCTGCTTATATTAGAGAATTGATAAGTTGCATGGGATCTGCCTAAAATACAGATTAGCACAATGGGACCCTGGCCATTCTTCGCTCTTGCCTCCTTGTCAGTGTGCTCTTCTGCAATAAACTCTGTTTTGTCTACAGTGTGCTGTGTGTCTCATCTGAATTCTTTGATGAAGATCACAAGGACCAGGAAGGGGGGGTCCTAAACTTTTATCCCAGTGACATGGGCAGGGCTCTGGAGGTGAACTCTTATCTTCTTGTGTCTCTAGCAATCCATGAAATTCTTTTGGGTTGTAGACATATCCACAGTCTCTGCTTCTGTGGCCACAAGCCCTTCTCTGTGAGTGACTCTGTGCTCCATCTTCCTCTCCTTTCTCTCAAAAGGACATGAGTTGTGCCTGAGGAGGATCCACCCTAACAGTATGAGGTCAGAAGAGGGCATCAGATTACCCTGGAACTGGAGTTAAAGATGGTTCTCAGCCACCATGTGGGTGCTGGGGATCAAACCCGGGTCCTCTGCAAGAGCAGTCGGCACTCTTAACCTCTAGGCCATCTCTCCAGCCCCTAAAGATGCTATTTCAAGGCAGTCACTTTCAGTGGTACTGGGGGTTAAGACTTAGTAAATCTTTTGGGGAGGCAGAAACAATAGCTAACAAAGTCCTTTATTAATGTTCAAACACAGTGATGAAAGCAAAGGCAGCACTTCAAATGTTGGAAATCATTGTGGAGTTTTTAAGCAAATAAAGGAAACAGAAGCTATAACAGGAAAAACAAAAACTATACAGTAAATCCATGTTATGTTCAGGTGTGAGTGGAGAGATGATTAAAACAATTGAAACATTAATAAATGCTAGCTGTGACCACTCACATATACCTAAAGCTCACCACATGAGTCTTGACATTTGTATCAATATGATTATTCACTCAGGGAAGTAAACATAGTCCTGTAAAAAAATAATTTGCTAGCAAGACAGTCCTTATTATTTGACATTGAATGGAAAAGAAAACAACAGTGAGAGATGGTCGTGGATGCTGGTGAACAGAACACTGAATCTAATTTAAGATCTTGCACCTAACATTGTTTACAACGCAAACAAATCTCCTTAATTCATGGGTTTTATATTCATCTTCCTTAAGAGTAGGTCAAATGAACTGCAAAGCGCAGCTACACATAAAGCATTTTTCAGTGATTTATTTCATGATTTCCTTTTAAGGTTAATTTCTTCAATAGAGACTCATATTTCTGATTTCAGATTCTCTTATTGGAAAGAGGGAGTTGAAGTACCATGTTTGTTCAAATACACGACATTCTTTTTTGAAAAAGAGCATTATCGAAACCTAGAAAATGTATTCTGAAGTGTCCAGACTCAGTAAGATGGGCCACAGACTGGATGCAGAGAACTGGAAAGGGAACAGAAATGAGCCAGGCTTTGGCTCAATGAAAATGAATATTACAGAGACGCTGGATGGACACAGAAAGAAAAAGCAGGTGTCCTGCTGGAAATGAAGACAGGAGGAGAAACCGAGCAGAGTGGAATGTCAGACATAAGCTTCATTATCTGAAGCCTTCAGGAAGAAGTGGGCAGAGGTAGACAAGCCAAGGTGGACATGGGAGTGAGGTCATGGTCGAGGACTGGACCAGGAGGGGTCTGCATGGAAATGCACTTGAAATCATGGGAGATGGTGAAATAAAAGAGACCAGACACAGGGAGAAAAGAGGTTGGCTGAGCGCAGTCCACTGGGCGCTGTCTGTGTTTAGGGATGATGTCTGAAGGTCTGTGTACTCCAAGATTTATGTGTGGAAGCCAGTGGGAAAGTACTGAGATGACGGGCTTCCAGGAGGTGATTAGGTCATGAGAGTGGAGCCCTTATGAGTGGGATTAGCAACTTCATACGAAGAGGCCAAAGCAGTAGCCAGTTGTTTATTCACATGAGACATGTGACCTATAGCAGGTCCTATATGTGACCACACTGGCACCCCAACCTCCAGAACTAAGAAAGGAATTTCTGCTGTTTACAAACTACCCATTGTATTCTAATTTGTTTCTTTTTAATTTTTTTTATGAAATTTTGTGTCTTTTATACAGAACATCTTAGCCTTAATCATCTTTATATCCCATACCCCACTGGCCCCTCCCACCCCCACCCCCCAGGGGAATTCATACTTTCTGTCATTTGCATTAAGGCCTATTATGTCAAGTTAATGTACCCAGATGTTCCTCAGTGCAAGTTCATCCACTGTCTAGTTTGTCAGCCTATCCAGAGTCCCTCGCTTTAGGAAGATCAGCTCCTCCTCACCCAGAAGTAATCAGCTGCCAATATTTCTTCAGCTAAGATTGGGGTCTTCTGTCCATTTCCACAGTTCTGTGGGTGGGTTTTTGTCTGCTTGAGTTTGCATGGGTCTTGTGCATGCTGACACCATTGCTATTGGTTTATATTAGCAGGGTCCCAGGAGCTTGCTGGACTCTTTCCAAATGGTCATGTTCCTCCTCCTTGGTTCTTACAATCTGTCTGCCCTCTCTTCCAAAATGGTTCCTGAGCCCTGAGTGGGTGGAGGTTAATATAGAAGTCCTGTCCAAGGAACAGCATTCTGCGTACACCTTTACTCCCACCACTCAGGAGGCAGAGGCAGGCAGATGTTGCTAAACAAGGCAGTGGGGGACAATGGTTAGCTGGAGGAGAAGCAGGGGATGAAGGAGAAGGATCTAGGTCAGTAACATGACTGTTCAGCTAAAGTTGCCCAAGTGTAGGAGACCAGACCCAATACCCAGTGAGGGACATGGTTTGGGGATGGACTTTATCACATGGAAGACAGAACAGAAGATGCTCAAGTATCCTGAAATTCTTTGAGAATAGAGATGGGCAGATCCCCAGCCTGGCACCACTGGGAGGCATGAGCTGGGCAGCTTGGGATGGAGGAAGGGGTGTCCTCAGGAAAATGGAGCAGTAAAGGTGCTCATCAGTCTTGGGAAGGACTTTGAGAAGCATTAGCCTTAAGATTTTAAGACTCAGACCTGTATTCCAATTCAACCTACTACCTTTGTCATGTAGTGTCAACTAGGAGTTTGGCCAATTGTGTAAATCAGTAAGTGTGTTTTTAAGCCTGGTATACAGAGTCAAATCAGGGCCACCAGTGTTATTTCTGAGCTTGGAATAGGGCAAGGACAGGATTCAAGAATCACAGGGAACTGGGACTGGAGAGATGGCTCAGTGGTTAAGAGCATTGGCTGCTCTTGCAGAGGACCCTGGTTTGATTCTCAGTACCCACATGGTGGCTAACAACCATCTATAATTCCAGTTCCAGGCTATCCAACACCCTCTTCTGACCTCCTCATGTGTTGCATGACACAGGTGGATTCATACACATGCAGGCAGTACACTCATACCATTTAAAAAACAAGAAGAATCACAGAGGAAGAACAGGATTATATAGGAATGGAGGCCCGGATAAATCCTTGCTTCCTCATGGATGTTCCATTCTGTTAGTACCGTATACTCCTGGCCTGATATATGATGGATTCACCCAACAACAGTAGTTGAGTGCCAATCATTGTCCCAGATCTACTGAACCCTATGCTTAGAAATGGTTAAAATGGGGGATGGAGAGATGGTTCAGTGGTTAAGAGCATTTGCTGTTCTTCCAGATGACCAGAGCTCGATTCCCAGCACCCATGTTGGGCAGCTCACAACTGCCTGTAACTCCAGCACCAGGGTATCTAATGCCTACTAGCCTCTGTGGATACCTGCAAATACATGCTCATGTGCATAGATGCAAACATATATACAGAATAAGATGTTGAAATATAAAAATATTTAAGTCAGGAATGGTTAAAATGAGCCTGTAGTAATACAGGCCTATAATCCTAGGACTCAAAAGACTGACCTTGAAAGCTCACGAGGTCCAGGCAGCCTAGGTTAAATATCTCAAGGAAGAAAAGAAGAAAAAAGAAAGGAAAGAAGGAAAAAAATTAAGATGGTAAATTTCATGTTATATATATTTTACTATGATTTCAAAAAATAGAAATGTATAAACATTTTTTTAAAATACTAAGTTGTACACATTTCTACCCAGCACCAGATTTGTGTATATCAAATGAAGGAGTTTTAAAAAGATATTTTAGATCATTGCAAATAGAGAGCCCAAGAAGTCTCTTCTCCATGTAGACAGAGAAAAATGAAAGAAAGGTTGAATCCATGTAGAGATGAACAAGGCAAGACACAGACACATTGTAAAGATAAGGACTTAATACCAATGGATTTCTCAGTATTTAGTGTTTATAGTTCCTAGCATTCACATGTGCTCAAGTACACAATCATTGTCTCATAATGCAGTTATTAGCACCATTGACTAACCCCTGAGTTATTCTAACCCGTGCTGTAGGTTGAACATCTTGGTGTATTCTCTCTGTGCACTGATGAATTTAGAAGCCAGATCCCTCTCTTGGTAAAGTTTGGGCTCCAGCTCATAGTCCATCAAGGATCTCCAATAAAACTTGGTGGGAAGATAGAAATGTTCTAGGGTCTGTGCTGTTCAATAGAGTGGCTATCAAATTCTTGAAATGTGGCCAGAAAGACTGGAAAGTTGAATTTGGACTATTACTTAAACTTAAATAGAAAAGCCATACGGCTAATGGCAATCATTTTGAGCAGAGTCTAGATCCAGTGGGGGGTATGCCAAGGTGGTGCCTGCCTTAGGGATAGGACCAGGATTCTCCAGATGGCTGTGGTATTTGTTACTTTGACTGCAGTGAGTCCTGGCTTCTTTTTAGAAACAGAAGATGGGTGACAGTATAGGGTGGGGCACAGGGCAGGGGCAGCAGAGACTAAGGCTTTCCTTTGAAAGCAGGTTCTGCCAGAGGATTAAGTCCTTCAGAACATAAAGGGAGTGACTGTTTTCTTAATGTTTCCAAGAGCAGTACTCATCAAGGAGGCTTTAGGTGCTCAGAGAAACAACTCATTATGTTCTCTGGATATCTTGGACTCTAGGTCTAACTATTCTTCCAGAACTATTCTTCCCAGAATTGGGAGGGACCGAGCTAAAGAAAAGGCTCTAAAGAGTAGAAATAATGCATTGAATCAAAATCCTCATCCCTTCCAAAGGTATTTTTCTTGTACCTGCAAAAATACAGGAGGAAGTACTAGAATAGAGTAATAGCCTATGAATGCCAAGTTCACTGATGAGATCTCACCTGATGGCTCTTGGTATATAAGAAAAAGGCTTTCTTTCCTCGTCCAGTTTCAGCCAACCCCCACAAAGCCGTGGTGATCGGCTTTCTTTCTTTCATTATCACCCCTACCCCCTAACCATGGCTTACAGGACATGAAAAGGGATCCAATTTCCTGTCCACCCTGCCAGGCCTCATATGAATGGGTTAGAACAAACACAAGCTTTAAGAAGCTTACAAGTATAGACAGGAACACAGGATGCATGCCTTGCTTGGCACATGAAGCTGATACTTAGAATTTATGTATAAATCAACTAGTGTCTTTAAGATAATACATGCCTTATATTTTATTTTTTAAATGTATTATTTATTTTTATTTTATGTGTAGGAGTGTTTTGCCTGCGAGGGTGTTGGATACCCTGGAGATGGAGTTATAGATGGTTGTTAGCTGCCATGTGGATGCTGGGAACTGAACCTAGGCCTTCTGGCAGAGCAGCCAGTACTCTCAACTGCTGAGCCACCTCTCCAGCCCCACATGGGTTATATTTTAAATAGAATACAGAAGGAGGTAAGGATGAAAAGAAGCATATGTGCATACATACATGCATGCACATATACATATACACAGATTTAGTATGGACTTACATATTTTATAATTGTATATATGTATATGAGTCAGACAATATAGAAATAGAAAACTGCACAAATGAAAAGGTCAAGACCCTTGTCCTTGTCCTTCTTCCTCAATTTCCTCTAAAAAACCCTGCATATTGTGTTTTATTGACTCATTCTAGAAAATTAAAGAAATAGAAGCTGGGCCGATAATATCAGCTATTTGGAAAGTTGAGGCAGGAGGTTAGTAAGCTCTAGGGGCTGCAGAGTGAGTTCCAGGCCAACCTGGGGAATTTAGTGAGACTTTGTCTTAAAATAAAAGGAGAAAAAGAGGGCTGGGGATAATTCAGTGGTGAAGTGTCTGCCTAGCCTATAGGTTTAATCTCCAAATTGTAAAAAAAAAAAAGAAAAAAGAAATATGCCTACATATAAATTTTTGAGTATACACACACATAAACTATAAAAACACACAGGCCCCGGGCGTGGTGGCGCACACCTTTAATCCCAGCACTCGGGAGGCAGAGGCAGGTAGATCTCTATGAGTTCAAGGCCGGCCTGGTCTACAGAGAGCTCCAGGCCAGCTGAGACTAAAGGGTGACCCTGTCTCAAAAAGACAAAAAAAAAAAAACCAACCCCAAAAACCACAGGCATAAAGACTAGCTTTCTTTTTTTTTTTTTCTTTTTTTTTTTTTTTTAAGAAACAGTGATCTTTTTTTTTTTAATTTTATTTATTTTTGAATGTGTATGAATGTACTGTCTGCATGTAGGTCTGTGTACCCATGTCGTGCAATGCCACGGAGGTCAGAAGAGGGTCTCGGATTCCCCTGGAACTGGAGTTCTCCTGGAATTGGAGTTACAGACGGTTCTCAGCCTCCATGTGGGTGCTGGGGATCGAACCCGGGTCCTCTGCAAGAGCAGTCGGTGCTCTTAACCTCTAGGCCATCTCTCCAGCCCAAGACTAGCTTTCTTATATATTGTGCATGAAGACTTTTATCAACACACACAGACAACTCCTCTTCTTTATCCTAGCTGCATTGTATTCCATCATGATATTAGATTGGGGGCTGGAGAGATGGCCTAGTGGTTAAGAGCACTGACTGCTCTTTCAGAGGACCCGGGTTCGATTCCCAGCACCCACATGGAGGCTGAGAACTGTCTTAATCTCCAGTTCCAGGGGAATCTGACACCCTCTTGTGACCTCCTCGGCATTGCATGACACGGTACACAAACCTACATGCAGACAGTACATTCCTATACATAAAAAATAAATAAAATAAAAAAACAGGGAAAGATATTAGATTGAAGTGCATCCCCTTTAATGACTAACACAGCCCTAGTACCACAGATTATGACTTTATTGGGAAACAGCACATTACAGAGGTGAGCGAGTTACAAGGAGGTCATTAAGATGGATCCTTATTCCCAAAGACTGGCGTTCTTATAAAAAGGAGAAATTTGGGTAGAGAGACAGACACACACAGAGGGAAGGTGATGAGAGCACCCAAAGCAGAAGATGATCACCCACAAGTCAAGAGGAAAACCTCAGAGGAAACCAACCCTGCTGGACACTTTGTAAATGTAAGACAATAAATTTCTTGTTTATGCCACCCAGTCTATGGTCCTTTGTTATGGCAGCCTAAGGAGATCAATGCAAAGGGTATGTTGTAATTTATTTTTGTAATCCCTTTGATGTGTACCTTGATTTTTAAAAAATAAATGTTTTAATGCACTAAACAAAATGCAATTAAAAGAACTCCTTCCAGTAAGTTCTTTCCTATATTAGCTAGGCTTATCCAAGATTGGGTTACTTGTGTTTTGACCCATCAGGGTTATAAAATACCACCTATAAACAAGGTGGCTGTGCAGGTAGATGAAGTACACTTGCCCATTTTTCCTACCTCATACTGAAGCTGGGGATCAAGAGAGCCAGTTGTCATTATTGGGAATCTTTTGGTCACAGTGATAGAAGCTCCGCCAGGACTATCCGGAAGGAAACTAATTTCACACATATTTGTCACAGGGTCTGAGCAGAGCTGGGATTCAGGGATGCCTGGACCACGGACTGGGAGGCTCTGACTTCAAGCCTGCCTCTCTTTGGACACATCAATTCAGAGTCTTCTGGCTGTAAAGGGCCTGTGACGGGCTCAGCTCAGGTCCCATGGCCATGCCAGGAACTTTGCCCCTATTGCTGCCTAAGGGCCAGCATGGGAGTCATGTGGATGATGTGAGTGGAGTAGCGTGGGGAGCGCGGAGGACACTGTCGTAAAAATGGTGCTCAGCTGACAGTCTCCTGGGGGCGCATAGTCGTTGAAGTGTTCTGGAAGAGGTGAATTTCAGTGCCATGTCACTTGGAAAAACCTATGCCTTCATGATGCCAACAGAAGCACTCTGGTCATGCTTTACCCCTGGACCTCTGCCTAGGCAGAGGTACCTCCAACAGGTGGAGCCCACCAAGCCCACCCTGCCTCTATGGCTGTCATCCCAACAGGCTGCAGCAGAGAACGGTGATGGCATAGTCAAGGCAAGGCTCTGCTTGCACAAAAATCGGGGCTGCAGCAGCCACAGCTCAGAGCTGGCCAAGAAACATACCAGTTAGGAGATGTTGCTGGCATGCAATTTAGAAAATAACTTGACTAGCACTTGGGGTTATTTAGAAAAATACCTTTGGTCACGTGCTTTCCAGGATGTTATGTGCTTAAAATGAATCATCCATACCCAACCCAGAGCCAATTTAATTATGATCCCCTCCCATGTTGCCTCTTTTAAAACTTGACCTTCTTTCCTGGTTGCAATTCAAATTCAACAAAATATCAACTTGGTTTTCTTATTTAAAAGCTGAGGAGGAATCTTTCTATAGCTGAATAATTTCAGCATGAATAAAGGGCTAAGCTGTCGGGGAAGACACATTGCGATACAGCCAGAATCCCTTTAATGACTGGGAAAATGTCACTTCTCTGTGAGGCTAATATTATCCATCCCAACAACTATGCCCAGATTTTATTTTATTTATTATTTTTATTTTTATGTGTATGAATGTATGGTCTGCATGTGTATAAGTACACTTGTGTTGTGCAATGCCTGAGGAGGTCAGAAGAGAGTGTTGAATTCCCCTGGAACTGGAGTTACAGATGGTTATTAGGTGTCTTATGGTGCTTGGAATCGAACCTGGGTCCTCTGCAAGAGCAGTCAGTGCTCTTAACCACTGAGCTATCTCTCCAGCCCCTGTACCCAGATTTTAAACAAAAATAAGCATCTAAAATAAAACAGCAGATAGGTTCCTAGCACTTAGGCGAGATCACGCCAGCCACACATCCTTGATGTACATGTTTGTAGGTAAGGGTCCCAATTCATGTTGAAATCCTAGGGTGAGGTGCCTGCTGCAAGATCTGCTTTCCTGAATCTGAGCACCTTGCTAGATTGCAGTATTCTATTTGGAGAGTCACCAGCAGTGGGAGATGTAGCCCTTGGGGAACTCCTTTCAGGTGAATTTTGAATTTCAGGAGGAGTAAGTATGAAGCAAAATTGAATTGTTGAAATACAGATAGTAGGGCTGGAGAGATGACTCAGTGGTTAAAAGCACTGGCAGCTCTTGCAGAGGACACAAGTTCAATTCCCAGCACCCACACTGTGTCTCAAAGGGTATAATTTATAACCATGTTTAAATATTAAGCAAAGTTTAAAGGTTACGTAAACATTTTAAATTAAATATAAAAATAATAAGCTGATTTGCTTATTCTTTTTTTTTATTGATGTTTTGTGTATTTCATACATAATTTTCCAATTCAGTTCAGGCATATATCCC
The DNA here is from genome assembly GCA_009823505.1 of Rhizomys pruinosus. NCBI lineage: Eukaryota > Metazoa > Chordata > Mammalia > Rodentia > Spalacidae > Rhizomys > Rhizomys pruinosus. The sequence goes on along the minus strand of VZQC01006244.1, from coordinate 798,396 downwards.
CTTCCCTTCCCCCTACCCCACCCCTACCATCCCAGATCATGCATTCTGCCATAACTTTTCTGCGTCTTTCTCTGTTGTTTTTTTTTTCCTTTTTTTTTTTAAACAGTAGGTGATAGTCTGTGAGTACAAGCATCCTTCATGTAAAATCAATTTCTGAGCAGTTGTGCCCAAACGCACACAGCTCATGGGTCCCACCATCCAGCAGTGGGGGGTGGGGCTTGTATGTTCAATCAAGTTGATCAAATGAGTGTCCCGTCTATATTGTTGTAGTTTCACCATTCACCCCAATCGTAGCCCTTACATTCTACCACGCCCCCTCTTCCGCAGATTGTTCCCTAGGCTTAGAAAACGGGCACTGGTGGATGAGAAGCAAAACAGTCTACTTTCTCTGGAGCTGTTGTCTTGGTCTCTAGTCAATTCTGGCTGTTTTCTTTCATGGGCTGCCAGCTTGTCCAGGCATAACCTTTCAATCCTACTAATGAAGCACATGCAATTAGATATATAGGTACTTAAACAGTATAATATATAGCCTTTCAATCCTACAAATGAAGCACAAGCAATTAGATATATAGGATTTAAACAGTACTAATTTTTATGGTAGGTTACCTTGTTATAGACACAGATGTTTGGATGGTATGTTAATCCATGAATTACATTTTCTTCTGTTAAGTATGACAGGGTCTTCGTGTGGCTTATAACGTCTCCTAACCTTTAGAGGATGTAAGCTTGTGGCATCAGCTGTGGGTTATTCCTCCAAGGAGAGAGCTAATAGCCAATTAGATTTGGGATATACAGACATATGGCTGCCACTGCTGCACAGCTTTTCCAGGCAGATGAGGTGTAGCTGGTGCTGACGGTGGAGTCTTGCTTGACTCAAGGAGACCTATATTTGCTTCAGTGGCCTTTGGTAACACTCTCTGGCATTCCAGAGACCATCTGTATACTTGCAAGTGCGGTCTCCATACATCTTTCCCATGTTTATATCAGGTCTTCAGCAGCAGGGCCTTATCGCCTCTCTTCCTGCAGATATCCCAGTTTGGAGGCAAGGAGCCTTTACCTTTTGTGGGGTCTTGGATCCCCTGGCCAACATCTCCTTGGCAGAATAATCCATTGTTGATGTCAGAGCTCCTGTATTAATATATTTTGCTTAAGTGCATAGCTTAAGGAGACTTTAGCATTGTATTTGGTTCTGAATAAAGAGTAATCCCCCTCACAGTTTCTATGTCCATTAGTCAATCAAAGAAAGCAGTTCTACTGATTTTACAAGAGAATACCTCTATAACAGCTGGCTCCAATCTACAGCTGGAGAACGACCTTAAAGAATTTTCTTTTTCAAATAAAATTGTAAGGTGGTTCATGAGGTGCAGTTTAGATGTATGGATGAGATAGGAATGCTATGTTAAAAAAAGGCTGCTATGTTTTGAAATTTTTTATTGGATGTGTGTGTGCGTGTGTGTGTGTGTGTGTGTGTGTGTGTGTGTGTGTGTATGGTTTATGTACATGCTTGTGTGGCTGCATGTGCATGTATGTCCTTGAGTCTGTAGCGGTCAGTTAATGTCAGGCATCTTCCTTTATTAATTTCCACATATGTTTTTTGATACGGGGTCTTTCATTTAACCCAGAGCCCACTGATAGGGCTAGACTGCCTGGCCAGCAAGCCTCATGGATCCTCCGGGCTCTGACTCCTGGTGCTGTGATTACAGGTGCTCATTACTGGGTCTGGCTCTTGTGCATGGGTTCTAGGGAATTAAACTCGTCCTCATACTTGTGCGGCAAGCACTTTACTGACTGAGCCATCTCCCCAACCCCCTAAAATCTTATGTTGACAGAAGGGATAAACAAACCAGGTGTAGTGGCTCAACCTGCAAATCTTAGCACTTAAAGGGGAAGGGAAGGCAAGGAGGGCTCGAGGCCAGCCTCTGCTACATAGCAAAAACCAGAAACCACAAGCAAGGAGGTGCCATGCTCCGACCTGGGAGGATGTTTTCAACAGTAGATCTTAAAACCTTCTCTGTTAAATATTTGAAATAGATCATGTGGAGCAACCAGATCCTGAGGTAGGCGAACAAATCAGGCTAACGGCCAGTGACTTCTGCTCTGTTGTGAGTTTTAGAGCCATGGCTAAGGCACATCTGTCTGAGATCCTGCTTTCAGTTTTTTGGAATATCTAGAAGTAGAATTAGTGGATCACATGGGCATTCTAGTATCACATGAGCCTCTGTTCTGGTCTTGATAGCAGCCACCATCTTATACTTCAGTTGTGCTCAGGATCCAGTTTCTACATCTTCCCAATATCTGCTTTTCCTCCTTCTGTTAAAAAATATTTATTTTTTTATGTATGTCTACCTGTCTGTACCTGTGTGAATTTCTGTGCACACGGGCATGCAGGTGCCCTCAGAGACCAGAAGACAGTGGACAATTGGAACTGGAATTAGGGACGGCTGTGAGCTACCTGCTGCATGTGCTTGGAACCAAACCTTGGTCCTCTGCAAGAGCAATCGCTCTCTTAACCACTCTGCCCTTCTCCATCTGCCCATTATTTTCCCTCATTCTTTTTCAGGATACTGGTCATCCTCACAGGGGTGTTTTGGGGGATTTGGGGAAGGAAAGTGGTGTTATCTACTGTAAGTCTTGGTAGGTTCTCTCTGGCTGCTGGGTGGAGAATGAAGTACAGGGTAGGATGCCCATATAACTTACCACTCTGACCAGGATCAACTGGAGAATGAAGAGATCTCTACTGGGGATAAATCCATTGGCAAAGAAATACTTTCTTAGTCAAGGCATGTACTCCCCTGTTGAGAGGCAAGAGTACAAGCAGCTCTGGGCCAAGAGGGATACTGTTCCAGAGAGGACAGGGGACACTGGCCCTGGAGGGTAAGGCAGGTAGGAATGCAGAGACTGACAACTGGGGAACTGGGAAAGCCAGCAGAAGTGGAAGGTAGCAGCTACCGCTGCTTCCAGATGAGGAGAGAAAGAGGAGGCGGTGTCACAGTCTAAGGTTTCCGCAAGTATGACCTGTGGAAGGTAGGGCCATGGACGGCTATCAATTCCAGCTGCTGTCCAGACTGTGCCCATGCTTCGCTGTCCTCCCAGGCTTACCCCTCACCAACTTCTAAACATGAGCCCAGTTGGAAGGCACAGCTCTGGAACCACCAGCCTACAGAGCCTGGCCTCTGGCCCTAGGGACGGGAGCAATGAGACCCTCAGTGGACAGTCCAGGGCTGGCCAGGCTCAGGCTTGGCCCTCCCAGTGGGAGCCTTGGGAGGCTGATGGCACAACAGTTGGTGGTAGATGTGGCATGAGGGAGACAACGGAGTGAAGGCAGCCAGACATCCCCCTTGAGAACACTTGTGAGCCCAGATGCTGTTTTCCAGAAGGAGGAAGGGGTTGCCTCTGCCGACAGCAGGGCTGCAGCCTACTGCAGTCCATTTCACCACGCATTCATTTCGTGCAGGTTTTTTGCTGTGAATTTTATTTAACAACAAATAATCAAAATAAAGGGAAAGGAAGAGAAGCAGGGAAGGGAGGAAGGAAAGAAGAGGTAGGAATGAAGGACAAGGGGGAAGAGGGAGGGAGGAAGGGAAAAAGGGAAGGAGAAAGGAAGAAAGAAAAGGGGAGGAAGGGAAGGAGGGAGGGAGGGCGATTTGGACACAGAAAAGCTGATCCCACTGTTATCTGAGCTCCCTGATAGACAAGGCGGAAGTGATACCCACAATGCTCGCCCACTTTGGGCAGAGGAGGTGCCAGGGCTCCAGTGGCGCTGGGAGGGAGTGGAGGCAAGGTGTTTCCAAAGCAATCCATTAGGAAAGCTCAGATAGCCCAAGGCAAACAGGAAGCCAGAGACTCAATTCTTAGACTGGAGAGGAGGTAGCACTGGGCTCTGTGAGCAGGAGATGTGTGCGATGAGGCAAACATAGGAGAAGGACAAACAAAGGAGGCTGGACACCTAGAACCAATCTGACCAGCAGGGCTGCCAAAGGGCCAGGGAGCTAGCTGTGTGGGAAGGGTCATGTGTGGGAAATTTACATATATATATATATATATATCTCTCTATATCTATATTAGAGAGAGAGAGAGAGAGAGAGAGAGAGAGAGAGGTAGGATCACAGGCCTGTGACACCAGACTCAGCCTTAATAAATTTTCAGAATACAATGTTTGAAGTAGAATTTATTTTTTTATTTTATTTTTGATTTGTTTGAGACAGGGTTTCCTTGTAACCCTACCTGGCCTGGAACTCACTATGTAGACCAGGCTGGCTTGGATCTCACACAGATTCACCTGTCTCTCTGCCTCCCATGTACTGGGATTAAAGACAGGTACCACCATACTAGTACATGGTTGAAACAGAATTTATCAGTGAGTCCTTGTAAATGTTGTTTTGTCACACATAGGAAAATGCTTTCCTCATCACTTTAGCAGAATTTATTGGATATGGCTTCATATTGGGATCCAGCCTCCCTAGCTGGAACTAAAACTGTATTTCTGACGTATAGCACCCCATGAAAAGACTCACTGATTGGTTGATTATTTATTTTTATCTATTTTGCTGTAACCGTTTTTTATACTGACATTGGCACTTGAGAAAAATGATGCTCCCAGGATAGGCTTTGTCAGAGGGCAGGTGAGGGTACGTAGGAAGAACTCCTTTCACAGTCTATTTATACCCCACGACCCATTCTTGAAGGAAATGTGTCATCATGATAGCTTGCATAACTACAACATGCCATGAAGTTCTCCTACTGCCCCAAACACTCCAAACCACGTTCCAAGGACTTATTCTGACAGCTGGATCCTGTGAACTTTTCTCTGTGGATTAGCTGCGCTCTGAACTCCCCAAATTCTTACCAGTGATTGTACTACTGGTAACAAAACAGTAAACTGAAACCAAACAGACAAAAATAGAAGTGGTTTTTGCTTACTTTCCCTTTTAAAGACTGAAAAGGGCTTCCAATCCTTAAAACTCATTTCCTCTCCTGGCTCTGACCATGGGTGAGACAGCCACAACCTGGAAAAATACTAACTCAGCTCTAATGGGGCCAGCAGAGAGATGAGGAGCCCTTCCTGCTGGGGGTCTCTACTGCCAGACTTTGGACCTGGGAGGGCTGGGTGGACACTGAGCATGCAGCTCTGTATGAAGTAGCAGAATAAGAGGGCTATCGTGCAAAAAGCAGTGCCTAGGGCAGGTGAGGGAGACAGTGAGGTGGGCCACAGCAACCTCAGAGGGGAGGGTGACCCAGGGTAAGGATTTGGGATGAAATTCCAGAAGTCTAGAGCTGAGAGGTGGTGAGAGAAGGCTGGAAAGATAGAGGAGGGCACAGGAGAGATTCCAGGGAGCCCCAGGTCGCTCATGAAAGAATTTAGACTTTGTCCCCAATTAAGTGGTTGTCAGATCTCTGGGTTTCAAAGATCATTAATTTTTTTAAATACAGCTAAAATGATAAGGAATAGAAGTGAGTTAGTGCCTCCCACCAAAGTTTCTGTGTAGGAAATAATGCCCAATAATACACCAGAGTTGATAGGAGGGGCTTTAAGAGATGGTTTGCATTGAATCTGTATATTAATTTTGGTATAATGGACATTTTTACTATATTAATTTTTCCAATCCATGAGCATGGGAGGGCTTTCCATCTTTTTATGTAATTTTCAATCTCCTTCTTCAGGGTTTTAAAGTTTTTGTTGTAGAGGTCTTTGGTGTCTTTGGTTAGGTTTATTCCTAGGTATTTTATTTTTTTGAGGCTATTGTGATTGGGAAGGTCTCCTTATATTCCTTCTCCAGTTGCTTATTGTTGGTGTAAAGGAAGGCTACTGATTTTTCTAGGTTTATTTTGTATCCTGCCACTTTACTGAAACTTTTGAACATTTCTAAGAGTTTTCTGGCAGAGTTTTTAGCATCCCTTAGGTAAACTATCATATCATCTGCAAAAAGGGATAGTTTTACTTCCTCTTTTCCAATTAGTACTCCTTTAATTTCGCTTTCTTGCCTTATTGCCCTAGCAAGCATTTCAAGCACTATATTGAAGAGGAGTAGTGATAGTGGACAGCCTTGCCATGTTTCTGCCTTTAAGGGGAATGCTTCCAACTTTTCTCCATTTAGGATGATGTTGGCTGTGGGTTTCTTGTACATGATTTTGATTACATTGAGGAATGATCCCTCCAGTCCAATTCCCTCTAAGACTTTAAGCATGAAGGGATGCTGGATTTTGTCGACAGCTTTATCTGCATCAATTGAGATGATTGTGTGGTTTTTGTCTTTAAGTCCATTTATGTGTTTTATGATATTTATTGATTTTTGTATGTTGAACCATACCTGCATCTCTGGTATGAATCCAACCTGGTCATGATGGATGATATTTTTGATGTGGGTCTGTATGCAATTTGCAAGTATTTTGTTGAAAATTTTTGCATCTGGTTCATCAATGATATGGGTCTGTAGCTTTCTTTCTTGTTTGTGGCTTTGCCTGGTTTTGGTATTAGAGTGATGCTGGCTTTGTAGAAGGAATTTGGGATATTTCCCTCTGTCTGTATCCTTCTGAAAAGTTTGAGTAGTAATGGTTGTAAGACCTCTTTAAATGTTTTATAGAATTCTGCTGTGAAACCATCTGGGCCTGGGCTTTTTTTAGTTGGGAGGCTTTTTATTACATCTTCAATTTCCTCAAGTGTTATGGGTCTATTTAAGCTGTCAATCTCTTCTTGGTTAAGCTTTGGTGAATCCCAGGATTTCAGATATTCATCCATTTCTCTTAGGTTTTCAAATTTAGTAGAGTATAGGTTTTTGAAGTATTCTCATATGATTGTCTGAATCTTTTCTTTATCTGTTGTGATGTTTCTCCTTTCATCACAAATGCTATTGATTTGGAGTTGCTCTTCCTTTCTTTTGGTTAACTGGGTTAGAGGTCTGTCTATTTTGTTTATCTTTTCAAAGAACCAGCTTTTGGATTCATTGATTTTTTTGTATTGTTTTCTTTGTTTCTATTTCATTGATTTCTGCTCTGATTTTTGTTATTTCTTCCTGTCTGTTGGGTTTAGGGTTCATTTGTTGTTGTCTTTCAAGTGTTTTTACCTGCAGTGTTAGATCATTTACCTTTTCTCTTTCTGTTTTTTTTAATGTGGGCACTTAGGGCTATAAATTTATTTCCCTCTTAAGACTGACTTTAACGTATCCCACAGGTTTTGTTGTGTTGTATTGTCATTTTCGTTTAGTTCCAGGAATGCTTTTATTTCATTCTTTATTTCTTCTCTGACCCACTCATTGTTCAGTATTGTGTTGTTTAGTCTCCGTGTGTTCTTATACTTAGTAGGGCTTACCCTGGTGTTAATATTGAGCTTTATTGCACTGTGGTCTGATAGAATGCATGGAATAATTTCAATCCTTTTGTATATGTTGAGGTTTCTTTCATGTCTCAGTATGTGGTCAATTTTGGAGAATGTTCCATGGGGTGCTGCGTAGAAGTATATTATCTGGTGTTTGGATGGAATATTCTGTAGATATCTGTGAGGTCCATTTGGTGTATTGTGTTGTTCAGTTCTGATGTCTCTCTGTTTATTTTTTGTCCAGTTGACCTATCCAGGTGGCTCAGTGGGGTATTGAAGTCCCACACTATTAGCAAACTGGGATTAATCTGTGTCTTGAGGCGCTGAAGGATTGTGTTTATAAAGTTTGGTGCACCAGAGTTTGGTGCATAAATATTTAAGATTGTGAGATCTTCTTGGTTAATTGTTCCATTGATAAGGATATAATGGCCCTCTTTGTCTTTTCTGATTATTTTACTCTGAGGTCTATTTTGTCTGATATTAGAATAGCTACTCCTGCTTGCTTTTTGGTACCATTTGCTTGGAATATTTTTTCCATCCTTTCACTCTAAGGTGCTGTCTGTCCTTGAGGGTGAGATGGATTTCTTGGAGGCAGCATACAGATGGATTCTGTTTCCTCATCCATTCTCCCAGTCTATGTCTTTTAATTGGGGAGTTTAGACCATTAATATTTAAGGTTATTATTGAGATATACTACAGATTCAATGCAATCCCAATCAAAATCCTCATGAGCTTTTTCACAGACTTAGAAAAAAAATCCTTAAATTCATATGGAAAAACAAAAGACCCTGAATAGCTAAAGCAACCCTGAGTCAAAAGTGCAATACTGGGGGGATTGCATTACCAGACTTCAAGCTATATTACAGGGCTATAGTCATAAAGACAGCCTGGTACTGGGAAAAAATCCCAGAACCATTGGCCAGTGGATCAAAATTGAAGATCCAAACTTGAGTTCATATAACTTCAGTCACCTCATATTTGACAAAGAGGCCAAAAGCACTCAATGGAGGAAAGATAGCATCTTCAGCAAATGGTGTTGGCAAAACTGGATCACCATTTGTAGAAGAACAAAATTAAACTCCTACCTCTACCCTGTACAAAAACAAAATCCAAGTGGATCAAATATCTCAACCTAAAATCTGAAGCCCTGAAGGCAATAGAAGAAAAAGTCGGCAGCAACCTACAAGACATAGGTGTAGGAAAAGACTTTCTATTTTTTTTTATTGATGCTTTGTGCATTTCATACATCATTTTCCAATTCAGTTCAGGCATATCTCCCCTTCCCTTCACCCCCACCCCCACCCCAACCGAGATCATGCATTCTGCCATGACTGTCCTGCATATCTCTCTCAGTTTTTTTTTCCATTTTTTAGCTATAAGTGATAATCCATGAGTACAAGCATCCTTCATGTATAACCAATTTGCAGGCTGTTGTGCCCAAACACCCACAGCCCCACCTTCCAGCGGGGGGTGAGGGGTTGTATGTTCAATCAGGTTAATCAAATGAGGGTCCAGACTACATTGCTGTAGTTTCACCCTTCACCCCAATCGCAAGCCCTTTAATTCTATACCACGCCCCCTCTTCCGCCAGATTATTCCCTGGGCTTAGAAAAAGGGGCACAGTGGATGAGAAGCAGAAACAGTCCCTCTCTCTCTGAGTCTGTTGTCTTGGATTCTGTCAATCTGGCTGTTTCTTTCATGGCTGACTGTCCTGGATAAACCCTTTCGATCCTACTATGAAGCACAAGCAATTAGAATATAGTAGGTATTTAAGCCGATTAATAGTTATTTAGGTTACTTTGTATAGACATATATGTTTTAGATAGATGTTGATCCACGAACTACATTTTTTCCTGTTAAATATGACGGGGGCTTACTGTGGTTATATTATCTCCTAACCTGTAGAGAATGTAAGCTTGTGGATCAGCCATGGGGTCATTCCTCCAAGGGGAGAGCCAATAGCCAATTAGTAGATTTGGGAGTATACGGCATATGGCTGCCCTGCTCGCACATATTTCCAGGTAGGTGGGTGTAGTGGTCGTGCTGCAGGTGGAGTCTTGTTGACCTACTCAAGGGGACCCGTATTTGCTTGTTGGTTTAGTGGCCCTTTGGACACTCTCTGGTATTCCAGGGGCCATCGTACACTTGCATTGTGGTCCCAATGCATCTTTCCATTGTAACATTCAGGTCTTCAGCAGCAGGGCCTTACTGCCTCTTCTTGCAGGTATCCCAGTTTAGAGGCAAGGAGCCTTTACCTTTTGTGGGACCTTAGATCCCTGGCCAACATCTCCTGGTGGAATAATCCATTAATGATGTCAGAGCTCTGTATTGATATATTTTGCTTTAAGTGCATACATTAAGGAAACTTTAGTAGGTTACATTTGGTCTCGAACAAGTTGAGGGGGGAGTAATCCTTTTCAAATTTATGTTGGGGCGTCGGGGGTTTTTTGTGTGGGATTAGCGGCCTGAACCCTTGGTGGGCGGTGCGGGAGGGGGAAATGGGAAAAAGGAGGGAAGGGAGGGGAAGAAGAAACAGGAAATTGTTAAATGGGCAGGCTAATTGCCGCCATCTCGCCGAAGTTAGCGGGGAAGTGGGAGTGCGACAGTCTTAGTCTATTTTGTGGATTGTGGACACCAGTATGGGTGTCGGGTGGTTGTGATGTGCTGGTGTTGCTCGGTGATTTTGGGGCCTGCGGGCCTGACCTGGTGCGGGCCGGGAGTACAGTGGAAAAGTAAGTAGGGGAGGCGGGGAGTTAGTAGTTTACTGGGCAGGCATCTGCCGCCCTTGCCGCAGGTAGGGGGCCGTGCGGGGCTGGGACAGTCCGTTCTACTTTTGTTGCTGGCGGCACCAGAGGGGTCGTGTGCTAGCAGCCTCCACCTTGTGAGGCATAGTTGCGGTAGTTTATCCGTACCTGGGCCAGCATTCTGCCGCCTCTGCGGCAGGTGGGGGCCGTGGGCGGGACAACTCCTAGTCTCTTTTTGCTGGGGACAGGGATGGGGTGCCGGTATGCTAGCGGGCCTGCACCTATGGGAATAGTAGAAACGTACGTAGTCCTGTGCAGGTTTACTGCCCCTCTGGTCACCAGGGTTAGTGGGGCCGTGGGCGGGACAGTCCTAGTCTCTTTGTGCTGGGGACAGAGGTGGTCCGTGCTAGCGGCCTGCACCTTTGTGTGGGGTCCGGGGCGCGGGCTCATAGTGCATTCCCCCCCCTGAGATTGGTGAGATCCAAGTGGACTCCTTTTGAGAACCTTCAGACAAGAAGAGAAGAACTAAAAAAAAAAAAAAAAAAAAAAAAAAAAAAAAAAAAAGGAAAGAAGGGAAAAAAAAAAACACTAAAGAGAAAGGGTAAAACCATCCTAACCTAGTGAATGAAAAGTATTTGTGATCTGAACCACAAAAAGGGAAGCCCACATTCCAGGACACACGAGGACAACATGGGAAAGGCACAGGAAAATCCTGCATCAAGCGTACCAAACCAGTAGGAGATAGCTACAATGGGAACCCCATGGAGGAGGACCTAAGGAACAGATCTTAGAGGAATAATTGCAGACTATGCAGATAAAGAAAAAGAGAAATTCTAAAGAGGCAGACACTGAAAAATTACTAAAAGGACCTAGAGGGATACAATGACAAACATCAGAAAGAAATTAAATGGAACAGATTGACAAACTCCAAAGACCTAGAAGGAGATGGAAAACAAACATATAAAGAATTACAGAAATAAAGAGGAGAGATGAAAACTCAAAAAGGACCTAGAGGGATAAATGACAAACTCTGGAACAAAGTGAAAGGAAATAAGGACAGACCGACAAACTCCACAAGACTAGGGGAGAAAAAAAACAAACTCGAAAGGAAGTAGAAAACACTGAAAAAGGAAGCAACCAACCGAAAGTAAGTGACAAAAGAAGAGATTGGAAAACAGCAAGAGAGGATGAGAAGGCTCACAAAGAAAATGGAATAAGTTAGAGGAAAAATCCACCAGGAGTATGGTGAAACGAAAAAGAATTAGACACAACATATCAAATCAAGAAGAAAGGAAAGGAAAAAGCTCAGAAGTATAGAATGGAGGAAGAAGAAACAAATGAATATCAGATCTGAAGATAACCCAGAGCACAATAAAAAGCTCAATAAAGATTAAAAAAAAAAAAGAAAATTTAAAAATACAACAAAAGTGGAACAAACAGGAAACTATGACATATGAAAAGATCAAACTACATCATAGGGAATGACGAAGAAGAAAATCTCAAGAAAATAGTATTGATCAGATCTTTCAAAGAATATAGATTGAAAATTTCCCCAAACGAAATAGACAAACCCCATATCAACTACAAAGAAGCGACATTGGACCCCCAAAAAGGACAAGATCAAAAGAAAGAAAATCTCCATCCCATATCATGTTAAGAACTGTGCTAGATGCCCCACAAAACAAAGGACACAAAATTCTGAGAGCTACAAAAGAAAAACAAAGTCACAACAAAGGAAACCCATCAGATCACAACTGACTTTCTCCGCTTCAAACCTATGAAAGCAGAAGAACATGAGCAGCAAGCATTCCCAGTGTTTAAGGCGGACTACGAGATACCAAACAGAATACTTTACCCGCAATAAATGCGATTATTGTGAAGGAGAAGGGGAAAAATTCTCATGACTATAAAAACGATGATGGAGTACCTATCGGAAAACCAACTCTTCATAAAATACTTGAAAGCAATTCAAAGGAAAAGCATCATAAAACAAAATATAAAAAAAAAAAAAAGAAACTAACAAACAAAAACCATACGGGCAAAAATCAGAGCTGATTAGCGTCCCAAATGGATATAAGTGAAGGGAAAGAAAGCAAACATCCATCTTCAATTATAACCTAAAAGATTCAATGGTCTAAACTCCCCAATAACAAGGCACAGACTGGGAGAATGATTGGGAGAAACAAAACCATCTATATTGTCTACAGAAACCCACTCAAATCTCAAGGATATGGCACTTCAAATTAGTGAAGGGATGGAAGAGTATTTCAAGCAAATGGTACCAAAAAGAAAGCAGGTTGTGGCTATTCTACTATCAGACCAAAATAGACTTCAAGCAGAAAAGAAATCAAAAGAGACAAAGAGGGACATTACATTCTTATCAAAGAACAATCAATGATGAAGATTCACAATCATAAAATATATATGCACATTCACCAAACTCTGGTGCACCAAACTTTATAAAGAAATCCCCAGGTCTCAAGGCACAGATTAACCCCAGTCACTAATACTAGGGGATTCAATACCCCATTAGTCCCTAGACAGATAACAGGTCCAAAAGGTAAACAAAAGAATAACAAGAGACATCTGAAATACAATACAATACACCAAATGGACCTCACAGAATCTATCGAATATTTCACCCAAACACAGAGAAGAATACTTTCTACTCAGCACCTCAGGGAACATTCTCCAAAATGGACCATCTACTGGGACACAGGAAAAAAAGCTCAACAAATATAAAAAGATTGCATAATCTCATGCATTATATCCAGACCACAGTGCAAATAAAATCATTATCAACACCAGAGGAATAAACCTACAAACCTACAGGAACACATGGAGACTATACAACACCACCTCCTGAATAATGAGTGGTGTGGTCAAGGAAGAGAAATAAGAAAAAAGAATAAGAAAGATAATAAAAAAACATTCCTGGAACTGAATGACAATATTATAATACAACACAGCAAACCTATGGGACATTAAAACATTCCAAGAGGGACTAAATTTATAGCCTCTAAGTGCCTACATTAAAAACACAAAACAGAGACACAAGTGAACGATCTAACACTGCAGCTAAAAACACTTCGAGAAACAAAACAAAGCAACCTAAAGCAAAGACAGGAAGAAAAATAACAATAAATCAGAGCAGAATCAATGAAACGAAATAAAAAAACAAAAAAACCATACAAAAATCAATGACTCAAAAACGTTGGTCTTTGAAGATATAAATAAGATAGACCAGCCTCTAGCCCCGTTAAACCAACGAAAAGAAAGGGAACAACTCAAAATCAAATAGATATTGTGAGAAGGATAAAAAACAGCTACAGACATGAAAAGATCAAGACACTTATACGGACTACTTCAAAACCTTATATTCTACTAAGTTGAAAACCTAGAGGAAATGTGGATGAATATCTGACTGAAATTCCTGGGGATCCCCAAAGCTTTCAACCAAGAGAGATACGAACAGCTCTAAACAGAACCAACACGTACAGGAGGAAGAAATTGAAGAGTGTATATGAATTAGCTCCCAACTAAAAAAAAAAGCCAGGCCCAGAGGTTTCCCAGGAAATCTATAAAATATTTCTGTAAAAAAAAGACCTACAACCATTACTTCTTAGTTTTTAGAAGGATACAACGGAGGGACTCTCCCAGAATCCTTCTATGAAGCCAGCATTACGCTACTACCAAAACCAGGAAAGATACAACCCAAAAAGGAGAACTATAACCATCTCCGAAGTAGAACACAGATGCCAAAAATTCAACAGGATTCTGCAAACCGCATAACAGACTCACATCAGCAAGAAAAAAATCCACCCACATGACCAAGTGGATCATACCAGAGATGCAGGGATGTTGTTCAACATACAAAATCATATAAATCATCATCAACATATCAAGTGATTGAAGACAAAAAACCACACATCATCTCAATTGATGTGGATAAAGCCTTTGACATAAATCCAGCATCCTGTATGTTTAAAGTCCTGGAGGGAATTGGTCTGAAATGCCTAATCCTCAAGTAATCAAGCCATGTAAAGAAACCCACAGGCAATATCATCACTAAATGGGGGAAATGACAGGCATTCCCTTTAAGGTAGGAACTCGCAGGGCTGCCCCCTGTCACCACTTCTTTTTAAATATAGTGTTGGAACCACTTGCCAGGGCAATAAGGCAAGAAGAAAGGAGAGGGGAGGAAGAAACGAAAAAGGAATTATAACAGGCGATCTCTAATTGGAAAAGAGGAAGGAGTCACGCATCCTGTTTTGCTGTTGATATGATTGTCTACTAAGGGATGCTAAGAACTCCACCAGAAAACTCCTAGAAACGATTAAGAGCTTTGGTGAAGTGGCAGGATACAAAATAAATCTAGAAAAATCAGTAGCCTTTCTTTACACCAACAACAAGCAACTGAAGAAGGACTACAAGGAGACCTTCCCACTCACAATAGCCTCAAAAACAATAAAATACCTAGGAACAAACCTAACCAAGGACACCAAAGATCTCTACAACAAAAATTTTAAACCCCTGAAAAAGGAAATTGAGGAAGACATCAGAAGATGGACAAACCTCCCATGCTCATGGATTGGGAAAATAAATATAGGAAAAGACTTTCTAAATCAAACAGCAGCTGCACAGGAAATAAGGACAACAGCTGACAAGTGGGAGCTCATCAAACTCAAAAGCTTTTGTACAGCAAAAGAAACAATCAAGGAAGTGAAGAGAAAACCCACAGAGTGGGAGGAAACCTTCACCACTGATACATCAGACAAAGCATTAACATCCAGAATATATAAGCTACTTAAAAAACAAAGAAGAAAACAAATGACCTGCTCAAAAGATGGAGTAAAGAGCTGAACAGAGTCTTCAACAGTGAGGAAGTAAAGATGGCTGAGAAACATCTTAAAAAGTGTTCAACATCATTAATAATTAAGGAAATGCAAATTAAAACCACAGTAAGGTGTCATCTCACTCCAATAAGACTAGCCAAGATCAAGAAAACAAAAGACACTAAATGCTGGAGAGGTTGTGGGGAAAGGGGAACATTTATCCACTGCTGGTGGGAATATAAACTGGTACAACCACTGTGGAAAGCAGTGTGGAGGACTATTAAAAAACTCAAAATGAGCCTACCACCTGACCCAACCATACCACTCCTGGGTATATATCCACAAGAAACATCCTACCACAAAGATACAAGCACAGCTATGTTTATTGCAGCTCTCTTCCCAATAACAAAGACCTGGAACCAACACAAATGCCCCTCAACTAATGACTGGATAACAAAAATGTGGTACATCTACACAATGGAGTTCTATGCAGCAGTAAAGAAAGATGACATCATGAGCTTTGCCAGTGAATGGATAGAACTCAAAGCAATTATACTAAGTGAAGTAACACAGTCTCAGAAAAAAAAGGTGACTGGTTTCCCTCATTTGTGGATGCTAACAGCAAATCCCCAGTCGGCAGGCAAACTGAGCAACTTTATTATTATACTTCATTGTATCTGAAAGCAACTGTGCTATTACAATGTGAATCTATAAATGGGCTCTGGAATTATCCTACCACTTATACTCACACATTGTAATTACCATATATAGATGGAGGATATGTAGTCATATTCTAAAAAAAAGAATGTAAAGTTACATGACTTTATACCTGCATGCAAATTTACTGTTAAAATGTGAATCTCTAAATGTGTTTAGGAATCAACCTATAGTTTATTTTCAGAATTTTTAATTTTGACTTATGTGTGGAGTGTATATATGCATATTTTGGAATAATATAAAATAAAAAAGTATTGATAGCTTTATAGAATAATTTCAGTATAATCCCAGAGTTATTGAAATATTACAATAATGTATAGTTTTTTTTAAAAAAAGAGAAATGGTTTGGCTGGGAGATAGCTCAGTGTGTAGAGCACTTGAAATGAAAACACAAAGACCCGAGCTTGAATCCCCAGAATCCACATAAAATGTCAGGCATGAGCTGGTGCCGGTGATCCCAGTGCTGGGGAGGTGGAGGCCAGAGGGTCCTGGGAGGCTTACTCAGTGAGTCGAGCTCTGGGCTAGCTCTGGGTCCAGGCTCAGTGAGATACCTTATCTCAAAAAATATAGGGGAGAGTGATTGAGGAAGACGCTAGACTTTGGCTTTTGGCCTGCACACACACAGGCATACACACATGCACATACTTATATAACAAGAGAGAGAGAACTGGGCCATGATAGCAAAATTATTCTCTATTCTTGGAGTTATAAAAGCTGGTTGTGTCCATTTTTGAGCTGCCATTTCCCAATTTTGTCCTTCTGCCATTCAGGAAAACCCTTGCCAGATGATGTGGGACCCCTAGTCGTAGCACTATAGGACTTTGGTTCATTTCTTTAATTAATTTATGCATTAATGTGGTGCTGGGGATAGAACCCAGGCCCTTGCCTGTGGTGAGCTCTGTCTCCAGCCCTGTCTTTTCATAATTTATTACCCAATTTTAGGTATTGTTATGGCAGCACAAAATGGGTTGAGGCAGTTACTAAGTTTATTTTGCTATTTAAAGGCACACAACTAAGTTCCATGAGCACACCCTGCTTTCATCAATAAAAGGAACATTTAACACCTTTCAGAAAGAAATAAATTATTAAAATAAAGGACAGTTGCTTTGGAGAAAAGACAGCTGATGGCCTTCCCTTCTGCTTCTGCCAAATACTAAGAGTCATCACAGACCCTAATGTCTAAAGTGGGAGTGGACAGTTTTGGAGTCATGGTCACCACAACATGGGGAGCTGAACAGGCTGACACTGGGTGTCAGGGACATCGAAGGAGGCTGTTATCTCCATTCTATTCTCCTGATGTCTCATCCTCTTCTGGTAGCACCCTCATCCTCATAACTCTGAGAACAGTCTCCTTACTCTGTCCCTGCTCCTACCTCTTACCCTTGTAACACATTCTCCACAAGGCAGCCAGAATAAAGCTTGAGACAGCTGCACTGCTCACTCCTCACCTGCCAGCCTCCCTCTACAGTTCACCACAGCAGCCCAGTTCTCTGTCAGGACTCAAGCCTGCCTTGAGCAGGGCCTGTCTGCAGGACCTTGCTTGACCTCCCTGGCTTATAGAGCTGTGGCTACTGTGGACACCGCCTAGTCTCTTTGGAGAGTCATGCCCACAGCTTACCAGGTTCTTGATCGTGTCTTCCTTTGTCCAGAGCAGGTTCCTCCTGCCCTTAGCCTCATTGCTAATGCTTCCCGACCTCTAGGTTGAAACAGAATCCACACGGAGCCTTTCTGAAGCCTCTGTGTCACCTTTATACATGTGTTTCATGCCACTTATCAGAGTTTATAAGTAAGGTTCCCAAATCATGTTCACATTTGGAGATCTGCCAAAAGGACTCACAGGTCTTCATGGAAATGTACTCGTAGCTAAGGTTTATGACTGCAACATAAGAAAGATGCATTGCTACACCTTTAAAGAGGAAGCTAAGTGTGTGAGGCCTTCTCTGGCCTTTCGTAACCTCTCCATCCACAGTCCAATTCTCCCCAGTAATGATAACACTGAAGTCTGATTGATTCATCAGGGAAGCCCAGTAGAGGATTGGTGTTCAATGTTTTCTAAATTGGAGGCGGGTTTCCTAGACAGCCCTGCCTGGTACCTATCTAGATTTCAGTCCTTCAGAAGGAAAGCAGGTGCTCAGGATGGACTGCTTGCATAGCCTGGGAATAGGATAGGAGCCACTCTTATAAGTTAACTGTTGATTGGCAATGCCATCAAAGGCAAGGCTACAGATGCCAGGCCTCTATCTTATGTGTTTAGTGTCCCCAGATGTGGCACAGTAGGTGCTCACGTAGAGCACTTGGGAGCTTAGGAGTGCCTGCCTGGGCTAAGTCCTCATCTACTACTTCATAGTGGAGCTGTGTGACTTGGGCAAGCTCCTTCACCTCTCTTGGCCTCATTTTCACATTTTTAACAAAGGGGTGCATGAAGGTTAATGTTGTCAACTTGACAGAGTCTGGAATAACCTAGGAGACAGGACTCTGACAATGCCTGTGAGGCATTATCTACATTAGGTTAGTCTCTCAGTCTGTTTTTGGAGGGATTATCTAAACTAGGTTAATTGAGGTGAGACTACCTACCTTAACTGTGTGTGCTGCTGTTCCATGGGCTGAGGTCTAGGACTGGATTAAAAGGAGAAGGGGAGGTCACCATTCTTGGCATTGGCAGTTACCCCGCCCCCACCAGAGCCTCCTACCCAGTCATGTCCATCCTAGAGTCAGTGGCAGGCCACGTCCTTGGCCTGGTGGGTTCCCGTGCCATAAGAGCCTCCTGCCTGGTTGCTGGCAAATCATTCCCCTGCCCCCATCATGGTGCAGTATCTGGATGGAAACAGTGGTAGTGTCTTTGGAGCACAAGGTAATAGAAGAGACAGTGAACCTACCACTCCACAGACAACTGAGAGGAACGGGCCTTCAACAAAAGGAAGAAAGACCTGAATCTTACATAAGATTACAAACAACAAATCAACAAATCAAATCCATATACCAAAAGCATAACAAAAAATCAGCAACATGGGAAAAACAAATAAGAAATCCCCACCAAATTCTATCAGTCATATGGAAGACTCCAACAATGAGATCCCCCTAGAGGTAACACAGGACACACGAAAATCATACACATACTCAAAGAAATATAAAGAACAAATCAAAGAACTAAAGGGAGAGACTGATCAACTCTGGAAGGAATCTCAGGCTGAAATGAAAAAAGAAACCAAAAAACAAATAAAAAAAACTAGAAGAAAAGAATAGCCAACTTGGGAAGGAAATGGAAATACTAAAGGAATCTCAGGCTGAAATGAAAAAGGAAACTGAACACTCATAAAGTCAACAGGAAAGGGCAGGAGAAAGCCTTGGTAGCAAAATGGATGAAGCAGAAAATAGAATATCAAGTCTAGAAGATAACATGGAAGAGCTGAAGAGCTCAAGCAAAGACTATGAAAAATTAAAAAAAAAAACATAAGAGTGGAATAACCAGGAAATGTGGGACACCATGAAAAGACCAAACCTCTGCATCATAGGTATAGTGAAAGAAGAAGAATCCCTGGATAATGGTATGGACCAGATCCTCAACAGAATTATAGAAGAAAATTTCCCCAAACTGAAAAAAAGACATACCCATACAAATAGAAGAAGCACATAGAACACCAAATATACAAGATCAGGAAAGAAACTCCCCACGCCATGTCATAATCAAAATGCTAGATACTCAAAATAAAGACAGAATACTGAAAGCCACAAGAGAAAAATAGTGAGTTGTATATAAAGGAAAACCCCTCAGAACTACAGCTGACTTTTCATTGCAAATGATGAAAACCAGAAGAGCTTGGACCAAAGTATTCCCAGTACTAAATGACTACAGATGCCAACCCAGGTTACTCTATGCAGCAAAAATGTCAATTATAATCAAAGGAGAAAGGAAAATCTTCCATGACATAAATAAGATGAAAGAATAATGTCTAGAAAACCAACCATCCAGAAAATACTTGAAGCAAGTCAGAGGATAGAAGAAAGGAGCAACTATCCCCAGGTGGCAAGAGAGAGTGATTAATGAAGGTATAATTCCAGAAATACAAACATAGACCAAAAATGCAAACAGAAAATAAACTGAAGGAAAGCAATACACATCTCTCAATATTAACCTTAAATATTAATGGTGTGAACTCCCCAATCAAGAAACACAGATTGGGAGAATGGATTAAGAAATTGAATCCATCATTCTTTTGTCTACAAGAAACACACCTCACCTTCAAGGACAGGCATCATCTTAAGGGGAAAGGATGGAAAAACTATTCCAAGCAAATGGTACCAAAAAGCAAGCAGGAGTTTCGATTTTAATAACAGACAAAATAGATTTCAAAGTAAAACTAATCAGAAGAGATGCAGAGGGTCACTACATCCTTATCAAAAGAGCAATTAACCATAAAAATCTCACAATCCTAAATATATATGCACCAAACTCTGGTGCATCGAACTTCATAAACACAATCTTGCAAGAGTTCAAGGCACAGATCAATCCCAGCACACTAATAGTGGGAGACCTCAATACCCACTGAGCCCATTGGACAGGTCAACTGGACAAAGAATAAACAGAGAGACATCTGAACTGAACAATACAATACACCAAATGAACTTAATAGACATCTACTGAATATTCCACCCAAACACCAAAGAATATACTTTTTACTCAGCACCCCATGGAACATTCTCCAAAATTGGTCACATACTAGACACAGAGAAATCCTCAGCAAATACAAAAAAAATTGAAATAATTTCACACATCCTATCAGACCATAGTGCAATCAGGCTTAATATCAACACCAGAAAGAGCCCTACCAGCTACAAGAAGACATGGAGACTAAACAAGACACTACTGAATAAAAAATGGGTCAAAGGAGAAATAAAGAAAGAAATAAAAGCATTCTTGGCACTAAATGAAAGAGATGATACAACACAGCAAAACCAATGAGACATCTTAAAATCAGTCCTGAGAGAAATTCATAGCCCTAAGTATCTACATTAAGAAAACAGAAAGAGCACAAATAAATGACCCAACACTCCAACTAAAAATACTTGAGAGGCATCAACAAATTAATCCTAAACCTGGCAGATAGGAAAAAATAAGAAAAATTAGAGTGGAAATCAATGAAATAGAAACAATAAAAAAGTCACTAAATCCTAGAGCTGGTTCTTTGAAAGGATAAACAAGATAGATAGACCGTTAGTCCACTTGACCAAAAGAAGGAAAGAACAACTCAAAATCAACAAAATTAGAGACAAAAGAGAAACATCACAACAGATAGCAAAAGGATTCAGACAATCATATAGGGAATACTTCAAAAACCTATACTCCACTAAATTTGAAAACCTAAGAGAAATGGATGAAATCATGGAATCCACCAAATCTTAACCAGGAAGACATTGACAGCTTAAATAGACCCATAATAAAAGAGGAAATTGAGACTGTGATATAAAACCTCCCAACTAAAAAAAAGCCCAGACCCAAATGGATTCATGGCAGAATTCTATATGACATTTAAAGAAGACCTACAGCACTACTACTCGAAATATTCAAGAGGATAGAAACAGAAGGAAATCTCTCAAATTCCTTTTATGAAGCTAGTATCACTTTAATACCAAATCCAGGCTAAGATACATCCAAAAAATACTATAGACCCATTTCATTAATGAACATAGATGCAAAAATTCTCAGTAAAATGCTTGCAAACCACGTACAGGCACACATCAAAAAGATTATCCACCATGACCAAGATGGATTCATACCAGAGATGCAGGGATGCAACACACATAAATCAATAAATGTCATAAAGAACATAAAATGACTGAAAGACAAAAGTCACACAGTCATCTCAATCAATGTGGAAAAGGGCTTCAACAAGATTCAACATGCCTTCATGTTTAAATTCCTGGAGGGAATTGGACTAGAGGGAACATTCCTCAACATAATTAAAGCCATATACAACAAACACTCAGCCAACATTATCTTAAATGGGGAAAAACTAGAAGAGTTCCCCTTGAAGTCAGTAACTCTGCAAGGTTGCCCTCTATCCCCACTCCTTTTCAATATAGTGCTTGAAATGCTTGTGAGAGCAATAAAACAAGAAAAGGAAATTAGAGTACTAACTGGAAAAGAGGAGGTCAAACTATCCCTTTTTGCAGATGACATGATAATTTACCTAAGGGACACAAAAACTCCACCAGAAAACTCCTAGAAACCATCAACAGGTTCAGTAAAGTGGCAGGATACAAAATTAACTTAGAAAAATTGGTAGCCTGGGCTGGGTGTGATGGCACATGCCTTTAAACCCAGCACTTGGGATGCAGAGGCAGGCAGATCTCTGTGAGTTCAAGGCCAGCCTGGTCTACAGAGTCAGCTCCAGGCCAGCTTGGACTAAAGGGAAACTCTGTCTCAAAAAAAATTTAAAAAGAGAAAAATTGGTAGCCTTTCTTTATGCCAATAACAAGCAATTGGAGAAAAAATACAAGGAGACTTTTCCATTTACAATAGCCTCCAAAAAATAAAATATCTAGGAACAAACCTGACCAAGGACACTAAAAATCCCCACAATGAAAAGTTTAAATCCCTCAAGAAGGGGATTGAGGAAGATACCAGAATATAGAAGGAACTCCCATGCTCATGGATTAGAGGAATTAATATAGTAAAAATGATCATGTTGCCAAAAGTAATATATACATTCAACAGAATCCCAATTAAAATCCCCACAAGCTTCTTCACAGACATAGAAAGAAAACACCTTAAAGTTCATATGGAAAAACAAAAGACCCTGTACAGCCAAAGCAAACCTGAGCAAAAAGAGCAATACAGGGGGGATTACCATACCAGACTTCAAACTATATTACAGGGCTATAGTCATAAAAACAGCCTGGTATTGGCACAAAAACAAACAAATGGAACAAAATAAATGGAACAAAATTGAGGATTTGAACCTGAGTACATCCAATTTCAGCCACCTCATATTTGACAAAGGGGCCAAGAAGACTCAGTGGAAGAAAGACAGCATCTTCAGCAAATGGTGTTGGCATAACTGGATCACCACATATAGAAGCATAAAACTGAACCCATACCTCTCACAATGTACAAAAATCATCTCCAAATGGATCAAAGACTTCAGTGTGAAACCTGAAACTCTGAAAATGACAGAAGGAAACATTGGCAGTAACCTACAAGACATAAGTGTAGGAAAAGACTTTCTAAATCAGACAGCAGCTGTGCAAAAAATAAGGTCAACAATTCACAAACTCAAGAGCTTCTGTACAGTGAAGGAAACAATCAAAGAAGTGAAGAGAAAACCCACAGAGTGGGAGGAAGCCTTCACCAGTGATACATCTCTAGAGCATTAACATCCAGAATATATAAACTACTCAAAAAACAAAGGAGGAAGAAAACAAATGACCCACTCAAAAGATGGAGTCAAGAGCTGAACAGAGACTTCACAAATGAAGAAGTAAAGATGGCTGAGAAACATCTTAAAAAGTCTTCAACATCGCTAATAATTAAGGAAATGCAAATTAAAACCACCTTAAGATTTCATCTTACTCCAGTAAGATTAGCTATGATTAAGAAAACAAAGGATAACAAATGCTGGAAAGGTTGTGGGGAAAGGGCAATAAACACTCATCCACTGCTGGTGGGAATACGAACTCATGCAACCCCTATGGAAAGCAGTGTGCAGAACTCTTAAGAAACTGAAAATAAGCCTACCACCTGACCCAGTCATACCACTCCTGGGTATATACCCCTAAGACTCATCCTATCGAAGAGATACATGCACATCTATGTTTATTGTAGCTCTCTTCACAATAGTGAAGAGCTGGAAGCAGCACACGTGTCCCTCAGCCAATGAGTGGATAAAGAAAATGTGGTACACTTACATGGTGGAATTCTATACAGCAGTAAAGAAAGATGACATCATGAACTTCTCAGGTAAATGGATGGAACTAGAAGCCATTATGCAAAGTGAAGTTTCGCAGTGCCCCCCCCCCAAAAAAAAACAACAATAAATTAGCTATGGTATCCCTCACTTGTGGATGCTAGCACCAATTCTCTCTTTAGAAGGAAAACTGAATAATTCCTTTTTATTTGTTTTTCAGTAAATATAATACCCGATGTTACTCATCGACTTGCTTTGTAATGTAAGAAAGTAAAATAACATTGTTTCTTTATCTGCAAACAATCCTACTGTCAAAATGAGAAACCCTAAACATGTTTTGGAATTAACCTGGGAAAACAAAGGAAGAAAGGGAGTTTAGTTCAGCACCCCTCTATCTCCTTCTGCCTCCTGACTGGATGCAACGTGAGCAGCTGCTTCCAGCAGCTGCTGCCATGACTTCCTTGTCATGATGATTTTACCCTTGAACTGTGAGCCAAAAGTCACACTCTTTTCCTTAAGTTGTTTTCATCAGGGTGTTTTATCACATTGACAAGATAGGTCATTAATGTAGGTGCTAACAGAAGATCATTACATGAGTTATTTGTTCACTTGATGGGACTTGGGAAATTGAACCCAGCTTAGTGGGTAGCTAAAGAAATGGAAGCCAATTATAGAGCCATTGGTTAGAGAGAACAGAAAACCAAATAAACTGATTAGTCTTGGAGGCCAAGGAGGGAAAAGAAAGAAGAGAATTGAAGTTTTAGTTCTGTGGGATGGGAGTAAAGGCATTCTTGGAAATGTTGTTGACTTCAGGACAAGTTGGTTGGACCAGTCTTCCATAGTCCTTGTTTATGACCATTGCTCTCTAGTCTTCACTTAACCATGTAGGTTCTCAGTCCACTTCCTGAAAGGAGCCTGGGGCTGGGGACTACGTGCTGCTGAGGAATGCTGCGTCCTCAAGTGTACGCCAGACACCCTGATCTTTGCCTGCTCCGGTGACTTCCCTCTTTCCAGGGGTGCCCATCTGCTCCCCAGCCCCTGCCACTCAGGAGGCTCTGCTCAGTTCCATGAGCACCCACCTTGGTTTTACTGGTTGGAGTTTTGCACCAGTTAGCCACAGGACAGCTTAGTACTGGCCAGTCAGTGGGCTCTGCCCTGTGACTCTTCCTTTAAAGGATGAGCTGGACCTTGAAGATTCATTTTTCATAGGCATTTAAAATTGGGCTCTGTAACACTCTATTTTCTGTAGCTGTAACAAAGGACATGAGGCTTGGTAGTTTGCAAAGAAGAGGATGGCTTAGCTCACAGTTCTGGAGATCCAGGAACCTGATGCCGGCAGTGGCTTGGCTCTGGTAGGACCCTCGTGAGGAATGACAGCATAGTAACAGGGGTGCATATGCAAGAGGTTGTGTGGGGAAATGAGAAACAAGGGAGGGCTGTCTTGTGCTTTTTGCAGCAATTACCTCTCACCCACCAGGAACTAACCTACTTTAAGAGACCAGCATACATCCCCGTGAGGGCAGTTCTTCCCAACCCTCCCCCATGACTTAACTTCCTGCTACTATACACACCTCTTAGGGGATCCACCACCCACAGTAAGACCAAGCCTCTAACATGTGAACCCTGGGGGAGAGGGCATGTTCGGACCTTATCAGACCCTGACATTCAGGATCTGTAAAGAGAAAGACCTCAATTATGAGCTCATGATTTAAGGCCAGAGGAAGCCTTTGTAAGTTAAAGTAACGAAGGAGAAGAGATGCTGGTATACAGGGCAGTGAAGTATGGGCCAAAGAGGAAAGGCCAAGAAACATGCCTTCTGTAGGAGAAGAAAATTCACCCTAGCCATTTAGTTTGATTTTAGGAATCCAGCACTTGTATATTAATTCTGCTCCATACCACCTCTGTGACTTCAGATGCAGATGATCTCCTTATCAGAAGGGTTCTCCTAGGGAGTTCATAGTTGGAAATGCCAGCTTTCACATCCTCTGCCATCTTCCCTGGTCAGAATACATACAGTCATGTAGCCATGTATTTCAGACAGCAGATTTCCTCTCTGTTTCCTTGTTTAACTGTGATTAGAATGCGGCCATCCATTGGCATGGTCACGTGATAAATGTAGCAGTTTCTTTGCAAGTTCAATTATTCATATAGAATGGTAATAGTTGGCTAAAGTCTTGGCACTGTATTTTTGCCCAATGGGTTTATTAATGCTCCTGTGTGTAGGTGACATGTGCCCATCATCTATTTGGCATTTAGAGAAAAATGGATGCTTTAAGGAATGAGGCCATCCATCAGGAAAAGTCCAGACCGGATTCTTCTCCATCCAGTTGGATCTGCAAACATTCCCACCCCCACCCCCACCCCACAGTTCCCTGGCGAGCTAGACACGCCAAGCCACCTTCATCCATTGTCTCTGTGTCTTCCGTCACTGTGATGAGCTGCTGCATTAAGGTGGTGATGAAACTGACATTTCTTTCCATCATGGAGTTGAAGCTTATTTTAACAATAGAATTTTCAAATGCATGGAAAGAAATGAGGCTCGGGGGACTGGGGAGGTGCACTCTCTCCCAGCTTGTTATATGCTCATTACTGCTTCCGCTCAAGTCTTTTTACCAGAGGAATGATGCACTCTTTGGTTATAGAATTGAGCACCAACTTTTACAGCTAGAAACACAGTCTTTAGGATGTGGGTGAATGCCTGTGGTAAGAAAACAATTCCCCTCCTGTACTGTCTTCTGGTTAAGTTGGACTAGCCATCCTCTCGGGATGTTGCATCTGGCTTCCTGAAAGTCAAATTTAGGCCTTTATGTACCTTTCACCCGGCTAATTTCCCATCTTTTCTGAAGCCAGAATGAACTTTCTACAGGCGGAGTCAAGGCAGGAGACATAGCTCAGTTGGTAGAAAACTTGCATAGCATTCGAGAAGCTGTGGGTTCGAGTCCCAGAGCTGTATAAAACAGTATAATAGTGTGTGCCTGTAATCTCAGCTTTCTAGAGGTGCCCCATCCTGATCCCCGACTTGAGGATTGGGAGCTCAAAGACATCCTCAGCTACATAGTCAGTTTGAAGGCAACCTAGGATACATGAGACCCTATCTAAAATAAATATGTATTTTATTTTATTTTTTGTATAGTTCATCGAATTTTTGTGTATATCACACAACATCTTAATCATCTATATATACCCTCCTTCTTCCATCTGCACCCTTCCATAGTTCCCCCCGCCTCACCAGACCACACATTCTGTCATTTATGATAAGGCCTGTCAAGTCAAGTTAGTGTATTGAGGGGTTCCTCATTACAAGTTCACCCACTGAGGTCTAGTCGGCCTATCTAGGGTGATTCCCTTAAAGAAGATCAACTCTCTTTCACCCTTCAGTAATCCCCTTCCAATATTTTTTTCAGCTAAGATTGGGGCCTGCTGCCCCTTTCCAGAGTTCTGTGCTGGGATTTTGTCAGCTTGAGTTTGCATGGCTTTTGTGTATGTTGACACCATTGCTATAGGTTCATGTGAGTGAGGTCCCAAGGGTCTGTAAGACTGTTTTCATATGCTTATATACCTCCTCCCCTGACTCTTTTTTTTTAAATTTTATTTATTTTTGTATGGGTATGAATGTACTGTCTGCATACACGTCTGTGCACTCATGCCGTGCAATGCCGTGGAGGTCAGAAGAAGCTCTCGGATTCCCCTGGAACTGGAGTTCTCCTGGAATTGGAGTTACAGATGGTTCTTAGCTGCCATGTGGGTGCTGGGGATTGAACCCGGGTCCTCTGCAAGAGCAGTCGGTGCTCTTAACCTCTAGGCCATCTCTCCAGCCCTCCCTTACTCTTATAATCTTTCCACTCCCTCTTCCACAATGGTCTTGGAGCTTTGGGTGGGTCGAGTTTAATATAGGAGTCCTGTCCAATGATCCACACTCTGCATTCTTATTCTCTATGCTTTGACCTTGTGTGACCTTTTGTGATTATTACCCTGTTGCATGAGGGAGCTTCATTGATGAGACAGATACATCAGAGATACATCCCCCTTATTCTACTATGTTTTTAAGCCTTAGGTATAGAGGTTCCATTGTAGATGTGTCACTTAGGGTTGTGCATTTCATAGACAATCTCTGTGTGTGATCAGTTTCAGAACTCTGTAATATTCTCCATCTATTGCAAAAGAAGCTTCTTCAATGAATGGTGACTGGCATACTTGTCTGTAAATATAATGATCCATATTTAGCACATAGTAAGAAAATATATTGGTTTAGGAATGTGGTAGCCTTAGTTAGGGTTTTCTCTAAGATCTATGACCTTGCCCACCATGTGTATTAAAGTATACTTACAGTACTACAACATGGGTTTCCTCGCATTAAGTGGGCTTTAAGTCCAATCATGTAGCAGCTGATTATTCCCAAGATAAAGGTGCCATTACTGCCACAATATAGTTTGCTGTGGCTGCTGTTGTGGTTATTAGGCCTTAAAGCTGGGGATGGACCATTGATTGATATTCTCCCTCAGCAGCTTGCACAGTGCTCTCCCAAACTATGAGAGCTGGCCTTCAGGAAAGTGGCTGCCAGGTTAGGTCCTGCTCCATTGCTTCAAGTCCTGTGTCCAAAGTACGTCCTGTTTTTAGCAGTAGCATCTTACCTTCATGTTCTGGAGGCAATCAAGGGCTGTGGCAAGAGCCTTTGTAATTTGGGGAGTCTCTTGCACTATCCTGGGAAACAACTCGAAAGGAGGCTTCTCCTGTCTGGCACGTTTTCTTGTAATATAGCCTTCAGCTATACACATGGACTCATGTAGAGATACTGTATGTGTAGTTTTTGATGTTTTTGAACTAATAATATGTTTCCCTCTGGTTTTTCACGTCAGCTAAGCATTATTTATCTCTCCTCTCTCTCTCCATGTCTAACCCTTCCTCCCTCTCCAATTGAAGTCCCCCCACTTTCCCCATTTAATCCTTGATACTACCTGTCTCCTATGGCTCCCCCCTCTCTGGAGCTCCTTCTTCCTCTTTACTCCCATAGTTCCTTGTAAAACTCACTCTTCCCCTCCCGTTTAAACATCCCCATTTTTCGCACTTCACCCTGGTAATACCTGTCTACCTCTGTTCTTCTCTCTCAGAGTGGTTCTTTCCTTTTTACCTCCCTGGTTACTTTCCATTTTCCTGGCTCCTGCAGTTACATTAGGATCTGTGCTCACAAATGAGGGAGAATATACTTTGTTTTTTTCTGAGTCTGTGTTAAACTTCACTTAATATAACAGTTTCTAGTTCCATCCAATTGCCTGTAATTTTCATGATTTCATCTTTCTTTACTGCTGAGTAGAACTCCATTGTATAAATGTGCAAAATTTTCATTATCCATTCATCAGTTTAGAGACACTCAGGTTGCTTCCAGTTCTTAGCTATTGTGAAAAGAACAGCAACAAACATGGATGTACCAGTATCTGTAGTAGGATGAAGCCTTTGGGCATAGGCCAAGGAGTGGTATAATTCAGTCAAATGGTAGGTTCATTTTTAGTTTTTAAAGAGTTCTCCACACTGCTTTCCATAGTGGGGCATGAGTTTGCAATCTCACCAGCAGTGAACGAGTGTTCCCATTTCCCCACACCATCTCCAGCATTTAGTATCATTTGTTCTTTTGATATAAGCCAGTGTTACTGGGGTAATATGAAATCTTAAGGTGATTTTAATTTGCATTTCCCTAATTACTAAGGATGTTGGACACTTTTTAAGATATTTCTTAGCCATCCCTATTTCTTTTTTTGAGAACTTTCTGTTCAGATTCATAGCCCATCTTTTTTTTTTTTTTCTTTTTTTAAATAATAACCGAAAACAGACTAAGAAAATTAGGTATAGCCGTGTTGTCTAGACTGCCCTTCCTGCTGTTCTTTGGTTCCCAGTCCAGACAGCTTGTAAACTATCCAAGTTCCAACACCAGCTCTTGATCTCCTTTCCTCTGGGGTGTGCTGTTTACCCCTCTGCATAGCACTCATTCTGTTGAAACTACATAGGTCTGAGGAAGCAGTACCACCCCTATGCAGGTGGGCCTGGTCTATGTAAGACAGATAGAGTTGGGTCCTGTTAGATCCATTTTGCTTATCTGCCTTCAAAAGAAAGCATTTATTTTGAACATTATTTTTGTAAATTTATTTATTTATTTAATTTATTTTATGTGTATGAATGTACTGTCTGCATGTAGGTTTGTGCGCCCATGTTGTGCAATGTGGTGGGGGTCCGAAGAGGGTGTCGGTTCCGCTGGAACTGGAGTTAAAGATGGTTCTCAGCTGCCATGTGGGTGCTGGGAATCGGACCTGGGTCCTCTGCAAAAGCAGTCGGCGCTCTTAACCACTAGGCCATCCCTCCAGCCCTATTTTGAACATTATTAACAAGTGGAGTTTGCATCTCCCATTTTCTGTTTGGTGGACTGAGGTTGTTTTTTTAAGGTTTTCAAGGGTTTGAAAAGGCAAGGAAGGAAGTAGTCCAGTCATCGATTGTCATTACGGAAGTTCAGCAATATTCCCTGGATAAATGCTTCTTTTTTAAGAGAGATTTTTATTAATTCTTTGAAAATCTCATACATTATGTTTTGATCATGTGCACTCCCTCTCCTTAAACTCCTCCCAGATCCACTGCCCTGCTCACCTGACTTTGTGTCCTCCTTTTTTGAAGTTCGTCCGGTTTAACTTGTGCCGCTCATACACTTTTGGGCGTCCAGCTGCATGGTTGGCCTTCTGGGATCACATCGTTAAGAAAACTGACTTTCCTCCCACAGCTCTCAATTGCTAATAGCTTCTCGGGTAAGGCTGGCACTGGGTGCCCACCTTCCTCCTCCATGCTGGGATGTTATCTGGCTTGCACTCAGCCGGGTCATGCTGTCACAAGTTCTGGGAGTTTATTTGTGCAACTTCGCTGTTGCATCCAGAAAACAGTTTCGTGTAGTCATCCACCACCTCTGGTTCGTGCAATGTTTCCGTTATGATCCCTGATCCTCAGGAGCATGAGAGATTTCCCATTTAGAGCCTAGCCCTGCACAGTTTCATGTCTGTATCTTGACCAGTTATGGGTCTCTGTGTTGTTTGCTGAAAGCCTTCAGTGAATGTACCCAGTTCTTAAACAGTTAATTTTGACAATTTTTTTGCAAGAATTTTATTTGCTTTTATGGACGAATACCTTTAGAGAAGCCCCAATCTACCATTTCAGGAAAGCATCCTCGCCACTATTTATTTACATGATTGTTTCTCAATGCATAGGGAGCCTTTTGAAAGCTTCAATAATTTCTTTACCTTCTCTATCCAAACTCGTGTGAGCATCTAGCTCAGCAAATGTTTGTTAAATTAACAGTGGAGCAAATTGTAAGAAAGTACGGACCTGTCCACAGCCCACCTAGAACTTCTTCATAAAGAAATAGAAGAGCAAGGCAACCATGTCAAGCAACAAAACTCACCTTTGATACTCTAACTGGGGCTGCAGCATAAGGTAGATGTGGTAGAAGCCAAAGGCCTCTGCATATACTGGAAATTAATTTCAACTATTATATACTGCTGCCAGAACTCAGTGTGGCTCTCCCCTTCCTATCACACGTGAATGTCTTTTATGCCAATCTTAGACCTCTATGCAATTAACTAAATCTAAAAGATGCTCATATGCAATGTGCCTCCTTTCAAGTGTAACATCAAGGTAATAAGAAAGTGACACGCATGGAGTAACACAGTTTATTTTAGAGCCTAAGATTCACACCCTTCGGCTTAGGGTTCTGTAGTTTTCTTCAATGCAGGGAAACCATGGGAACCCAACATGTGGCTCTCCCTTGGTGGGAGAGAGCAGGAGTCTGGAGTTGAGTTTGGGAGAAAAAAAAATCAGGTCTGATTCTCCCAGTAATCACTGTGTGATTTATTCAAATAATGTCACTTTCTGAACCTTTGTTCCTTCAGTCTAAATGTTGATGATAATGCACACTCACCTGGGCTACCAGAAACATTAGGTCAAATAATGTGTCAGTCATATATTTTTAAATTAACACTTTAAAAGTTTTATTTTTACTGATATATAAAATAGAAAAAAATTGTTCATATTAATGTTGTATTATGGAATATTTGATGCATTTGTACATTGTATAATTTTTTTTTTTGGTCTTTTGAGACAGGGTTGCCCTGCAGCCCCAGCTGTCCTGGAACTCACTATGTAGACCAGGCTGGCCTTGAACTCACAGAGATCCACCTACTTCTGCCTCCCAAGTGCTGGGATTAAAGGTGTGCACCACCATGCCCTGCTACGTTGTATAATTTTTAAATTGAAGTGAATGTATATATTTCATTAAACTTTTATTATCTCTCTGTGAGAAAACTTTCAAGATCCTTTTTTGTGTGTGTGCATGTGTGTGAGTGTGTGTGTGTGTGTTGTGTGTGTGTGTGTGTGTGTGTGCATGATTATACATGCATGTCATGCCTGGGGAGGGGAGAATTGATGTTGATAGAGTATCTTCCTCTATTACTCTCCATCTTAATTTTTGAGACAGGGTCTCTCACTAAACTTAGAGCTCAGTGATTCAGTGAGAAGGGCTGGCCAGTGAGCTCCAGGGACCCTCCTGTCTCTCTTCTATCCTAGCACAATTCCACACATGCCATCACACTTGACTCTTATTCACCTGGGTGCTGCGGATCCTAGCTCAGACCCTCATGCTTACTCAAAAAGCACTTTGTTAAGTCGTCTTCTCAGCTCCCTCAAAATCCTTTCTTGTGGCTTTTTGCAGCATGCATAAAGCCCTTGGTTCAATCCAAGTACTGAAATAAAACAAAACAAATAAATAAACTTAGAAGGTGTGGGGGATGGGGATGTAGCTTAGTCAACCCCTGGAACTCACACACCAAAACCCAGGCATGGGGGCTGAAGTGAGTCAGAGACGAAGAGTGCCAGCTGCTCTTGTAGAGGACCTGGGTTCAGTTCCCAGCAGCCACATGGCGCCTACAACTGTTCAGTTTCAGGGGGATCTGATGATTTCTTCTGGCGTCTGTGGAGATTGTATGATAGTTCACTTTTTCTTGAAGCTTTCATATTATCTTGTCTGAGTTTTCCACATTTTCTATAGTAGGCATATTTATATTTCTTTCTAAAAATTTTTATTATATTTATTTATTTTTATTTTTTAATACTTTAAAAAAATTTATTATTTTTTATGTGTATGAGTGTACTGTCTGCATGTAGGTTTGTGCACCCATGTTGTGCAATGCCTCGGAGGTCAGAAGAGGGCGTCGGATTCCCCTGGAACTGGAGTTAAAGACGGTTCTTAGCCACCATGTGGGTGCTGGGAATCAAACTCGGGTCCTCTGCAAGAGAGGTCGGTGCTCTTAAATGCTGAGCCATCTCTCCAGCCCCTTATTTATTATTTTTACATGTATGAGTGTACTGTCTGCATGTAGGTTGGTGTACCCATCATGCAATGCCGTGGAGGTCAAAAGAGAGCGTCGGATTCCCCTGGAACTGGAGTTAAAGACAGTTCTTACCCGCCATGTGGGTGCTGGGAATTGAACCTGGGTCCTCTGCAAGAGCAGTCGGTGTTCTTAACCACTGAGCCATCTCTCCAGCCACTACATTTCTAATAAAAATAAGGTCTTTTTTTCATATTTATTTATTTATTATTGGTGCTTTGTGTATTTCATACATCATTTTCCAATTCAGTTCAGGCATATATCCCCTTCCCTTCCCCCCACCCCACCCCTACCCATCCCAAATCATGCATTCTTCCATAACTTTTCTGCATCTTTCTCTGCTTTTTTGTTTTGTTTTGTGTTGTTTTCATTTTTTTTAACAATAAGTGATAATTTGTGAGTACAAGCATCTTTCATGTAAAACCAATTTGCAAGCAGTTGTGCCCAAACACACACAGCTCATGGGTCCCACCATCCAGCAGGGAGGGGCTTGTATGTTCAATCAAGTTGATCAAATGAGTGTCCAGTCTATATTGTTGTAGTTTCACCATTCACCCCAATCGCAGCCCTTACATTCTACCACACTCCCTCTTCCGCAGAGTGTTCCCTAGGCTTAGAAAAGGGGCACAGGTGGATGAGAGGTAAAACAGTCCACTCTCTCTGGAGCTGTTGACTTGGACTCTGGTCAATTCTGGCTGTTTCCTTTCATGGGCTGACAGTTTGTCCAGGAATAACCTTTCGATCCTACTAATGAAGAACAAGCAATTAGATATATAGGTATTTAAGCAGCACTAATAGTTATGGTAGGTTACTTTAGCATAGACACATGTTTGGATATGTTAATCCATGAATTACAATTTTCCCCCCTGTTAAATATGACAGGGTCTTACTGTGGCTTATAACATCTCCTAACCTGTAGAGGATGTAAGCTTGTGGCATCAGCCATGGGTTATTTCTCCAAGGGGAGAGCCAATAGCCAATTAGATTTGGGATATACAGGCACATGGCTGCCTCTGCTGCACAGTATTTCCAGGCAGGTGAGGTGTAGCTGGTGCTGACGGTGGAGTCTTGCTTGACTCAGGGAGACCCATATTTGCTTTATTGGTTTAGTGGCCTTTGGTAACACTCTCTGGCATTCCAGAGGCCATCTGTACACTTGCATGTGTGGTCTCAATACATCCCTCCCATGTTAACGTCAGGTCTTCGGCAGCAGGGTCTTATTGCCTCTCCTCCTGTAGGTATCCCAACTTAGAGGCAAGGAGCCCTTACCTTTTGTGGGGCCTTGGATCCCCTGGCCAACATCCACCTGGTAGAACAATCCATTGCTGATGTCAGAGCTCCTGTATTAATATATTTTGCCTGAGTGCATAGCCCTAGGACTTTAGTATTATATTTGGTTCTGAACAGAGAGTAATCCCTTCCACAGTTCCCATGTCTAGTAGTCAATTAAAGAAAGCAGTTTTACCGGTTTTATAAGAGATTACCTCTACAATAGTTGTCTCCAATTTACAGTTGGGGAGCGACCTCATCATTGTCATATTTCTCCTTGTTCTATGGGTGGGAAGGCAAGGAAGTCTCTCATATCAGAACCTTTGTGGCACCTAGAAGGTAAGTTTCATTAGGACTCATTATAACTAGTTGTTACATGTAGGATCCACAGAGGGGTTCGATGTTTATGGCAATCTGAGGCTTTTCTTCCTTTGAATGTTCAGACGGGTCAGCCTTTCCGTTGCCACTTTTTGGTACATCCTACTCAATGCAAACCTGTATCTTTTCTTTCTCAGCCGTTAAGTTGGTGACGTTTTGTCCTGTTGGAACAAACAAATCTTTTCCCATAGTTAGTTTTAAGATTTGAATTGCAAGGGTTTGATGAAAAGGTTTCATGTCTTTCTGTATCCCCCCCCCTTTTTTTTAGCGTATGAGTCTCCAGAAGACAGTTGTATTATACATGACTATAGGGTGGAGTCAAGGCACAGATTTCATCAAATTCACCCATGTTGTTTTGGGTGACTATATATGATTAACTTGGGAAGCAAACTTAATTTTTACGTTAAATCATCTTAAAGAGAATGCTACAAGGTGATACTGTACAACAGAGAAATTATAGAGAACATTTGTATGTGTCAATCCCAAAGTTCTTGCTCTACAGATTTTATGTAAAGCAAATGTGGGCAACAGCGAATTATATCTCCATTTAATTCAGATGCATTACCATTTTTATCAGATTCTGTAAACCAATGTTGTTTAATATACACATGTTTACTTTTACTTTTACTAAGTCCTAAAACACCATGTGTCCTGTAGACAGTGTCTAGGCGAAACTGGGTACTTGCTGAGCTCACGTCAATTAAATATGCCTTAATCGAATATACACCCGTGTCCCTCTCCCACCCATCCCCCCTTTCCAATTCACCATTTCAGTCCATTTTCTGATGCAGTCTTTCTGTTGTTCTTTTACTATGCCTCCCTCTCCATGAGAAATATTTATATCTGGGTTGTTGGTACTAGCATCCACATATGAGGGACACCATTTGTCGTTTGTTTTTCTGGGACTGTGTTACTTCACTTAACATAATGTCTTCCAGCTCCATCCATTTACCTGCAAATTTCATGATGTTGTCCCTCTTTACTGCTGCATAGTATTCCATTGTATACATGTACCACATTTTCTCTATCCACTCGTCAGTTGAAGGGCACCTGGGCTGGTTCCAGCTTTTTGCTATTGTGAACAGAGCTGCAATAAACATAGCTGTGCATGTATCTTTGCAGTAAGTTGTGTCTTGTGGGTATATACCCAGGAGTGGTATGACTGGGTCAAATGGAAGGCTCATTTTGAGTCTTCTAAGGGTTCTCCACACTGCTTTCCATAGTGGCTGTACAAGTTTACATTCCCACCAGCAATGGATGAGTGTTCCCCTTTCCCCACAACCTCTCCAGCACTTGGTATCATTCATGTTCCTGATCCTAGCCAGTCTTATTGGAGTAAGGTGATATCTCAGAGTGGTTTTAATTTGCATTTCCTTAATTATCAGAGATGTTGAACACTTCTTAAGATGTTTCTCGGCCATCTCTAACTCCTCCTCTGTGAAGTCTCTATTCAGATCTTTGCTCCATCTTTTGAATGATTCATTTGTTTTCTTTCTTCTTTGTTTTTTGAGTAGCTTGTATACTCTGGAAATTAATGCTTTGTCAGATGTATCTGCTGTGAAGGTTTCCTCCCACTCTGTGGGTCTTCTCCTCACTTCCTTTATTGCTTCCTTTGATGTACAGAAGCTTTTGAGTTTAATGAGGTCCCATTTGTCAATTGTCGATCTTATTTCTTGTGCAGCTGCTGTCTGATTTAGGAAGTCTTTTCCTACACCTATGTCTTGTAGTCTGCTGCCAAGCTTCTCTTCTATCACCTCCAGAGTTTGGGGTTTCACGTTGAGGTCTTTGGTCCATCTGGAGTTGACCTTTGTACAAGGTGAGAGGTAGGGGTTTAATTTCATTCTTCTACAAGTGGTGATCCAGTTTTGCCAGCACCACTTGCTGAAGATGCTGTCTTTCTTCCATTGTGTCTTCTTGGCCCCCTTGTCAAATATGAGGTGGCTGAAATTGTATGAGCTCAGGTTTGGATCTTCAGTTTTATTCCATTGGTCAACTGGTCTGTTTTTGTGCCAGTACCAGGCTGTCTTTATGACTATAGCCCTATAGTATAGTTTGATGTCTGGTATAGCGATCCCCCCTGTATTGCTCTTTTCACTCAGGGTTGCTTTGGCTATTCGGGGTCTTTTGTTTTTCCAAATGAAATTGAGGATTTTTTTTTCCAAGCCTGTGAAGAAACTCTTGGGGATTTTGATTGGGATCGCATTAAATCTGTACACTAGTTTGGGTAGGATGGACATTTTTACTATATTTATTTTCCCAATCCATGAGCATGGGAGGTTTGTCCATCTTCTGATGTCTTCCTCAATTTCCTTTTTCAGGGGTTTAAAATTTTTGTTGTAGAGATCCTTGGTGTCTTTGGTTAGGTTTGTTCCTAGGTATTTTATTGTTTTTGAGGCTATTGTGAGTGGGAAGGTCTCCTTGTAGTCCTTCTTCAATTGCTTGTTGTTGGTGTACAGAAAGGCTACTGATTTTTC
Source organism: Rhizomys pruinosus (assembly GCA_009823505.1). NCBI lineage: Eukaryota > Metazoa > Chordata > Mammalia > Rodentia > Spalacidae > Rhizomys > Rhizomys pruinosus. The sequence continues at coordinate 761,350 of VZQC01006244.1, read as the reverse complement.
TAGGTTTATTTTGTATCCTGCCACTTTACCAAAGCTCTTAATCGTTTCTAGGAGTTTTCTGGTGGAGTTCTTAGCATCCCTTAGGTAGACAATCATATCATCAGCAAAAAGGGATAGCTTGACTTCCTCTTTTCCAATTAGAACTCCTTTAATTTCCTTTTCTTGCCTTATTGCCCTAGCTAGGGTTTCTAGCACTATATTGAAGAGGAGTGGTGACAGGGGGCAGCCTTGCCGAGTTCCTACCTTTAAGGGGAATGCTTCTGTCATTTCCCCATTTAGGATGATATTGGCTGTGGGTTTTCTGTATATGGCTTTGATTACATTGAGGAATGATCCCTCCAGACCAATTCCCTCCAGGACTTTAAACATGAAAGGGTGCTGGATTTTGTCAAAGGCTTTCTCCGCATCAATTGAGATGATGGTGTGGTTTTTGTCCTTCAGTCCATTGATATGTTTGATGATGTTTATTGATTTTCGTATGTTGAACCATCCCTGCATGTCTGGTATGAATCCAACTTGGTCATGGTGGATGATTTTCTTGATGTGAGTCTGTATGCGATTTGCCAGAATCCTGTTTAGAATTTTGGCATCTGTGTTCATTAGGGAGATGGGTCTATAGTTCTCCTTTTTGGTTGTATCTTTCCCTGGTTTTGGTAGTAGCGTAATGCTGGCTTCATAGAAGGAATTTGGGAGAAGTCCCTCCATTTGTATCCTTCTAAACAATTTAAGTAGTAATGGTTGTAAGTCTTTACGAAATATTTTATAGAATTCTGCCGTGAATCCATCCGGGCCTGGGCATTTTTTGGTTGGGAGGCTACTTATTACATCTTCGATTTCTTCCTGTACTATTGGTCTGTTTAGGCTGTCGATCTCTTCTTGGTTGAGCTTTGGTGATTCCCAGGATTTCAGATATTCATCCATTTCTTCTAGGTTTTCAAACTTAGTAGAATATAAGTTTTTGAAGTAGTCCCGTATGATTGTCTGGATCTTTTCATTGTCTGTTGTGATATTTCCCCTTTCATCACAGATTCTATTGATTTGGAGTTGTTCCCTCTTTCTTTTGGTTAACTGGGCTAGAGGTCTGTCTATCTTGTTTATTCTCTCAAAGAACCAACTTTTGGATTCATTGATTTTTTGTATGGTTTTCTTTGTTTCTATTTCATTGATCTCTGCTCTGATTTTTGTTATTTCTTCTTGTCTGCTCCGTTTAGGGTTCATTTGTTGTTGTCTCTCAAGTATTTTTAGCTGCAGTGTTAGATCGTTCACTTGTGCTCTTTCTGTTTTTTTAATGTGGGCACTTAGAGCTATAAACTTCCCTCTTAGGATTGCTTTAAGAGTGTCCCATAGATTTTGCTGTGTTGTTTTATCATTGTCATTCAGTTCCAGGAATGTTTTTATTTCTTTTTTTATTTCTTCCTTGACCCACTCATTATTCAGGAGAGTGTTGTTTAGTCTCCATGTGTTCCTGTAGGTTGTAGGGTTTATTCTGGTGTTGATATTGAGTTTTATTGCACTGTGGTCTGATAGAATGCATGAGATTATTTCAACCTTTTTATATTTGTTGAGTTTTTCCCTGTGTCCCAGTATATGGTCTATTTTGGAGAATGTTCCATGAGGTGCTGAGTAGAAAGTGTATTCTCTGGTGTTTGGGTGAAATATTCGGTAGATGTCTGTGAGGTCCATTTGGTGTATTGTGTCATTTAGTTCAGATGTCTCTCTGTTTATCCTTTGTCCTGTTGATCTGTCTAGAGGACTTAATGGGGTATTGAAGTCCCCTAGTATTAGTGTGCTGGGGTTAATCTGTGCCTTGAGATCCTGAAGAATTGTCTTTATAAAGTTTGGTGCACTGATGTTTGGTGCATATATATTTATGATTGTGAAATCTTCATCGTCAATTGTTCCTTTAATAAGGATGTAATGGCCCTCTTTGTCTCTTTTGATTTCTTTTGCTTTGAAGTCTATTTTGTCTGATATTAGAATAGCCACACCCGCTTTCTTTTTGGTACCATTTGCTTGGAATACTTTCTTCCATCCCTTCACCTTAAGTTGGTGCCTATCCTTGAAATTGAGATGGGTTTCTTGTAGACAGCATATAGATGGGTTTTGTTTCCTAATCCATTCTCCCAGTCTATGCCTTTTGATTGGGGAGTTTAGCCCATTAATATTTAAGGTTACAATTGAAAGATGGATGTTGCTTCCTTTCACTTTATTATCCATTTGGACTTCTAGCCTTTGATTTTGCTCCTATGGTTATGTTTTTGTTAGTTTCTTTTCCTAGGTGTTTGAGGATTGTTGCTCCTCTCTTCTGCCCTTTGAATTGCTTCAAGTATTTTATGAAGAGTTGGTTTTCCAGACATGTATTCCATCATCTTGTTTATGTCATGGAAGATTTTTCTCTCTCCTTCAAGTATAGTCGACATTTTTGCTGGGTAAAGTATTCTGGGTTGGCATCCGTAGTCCCTTAACACAGGGAATGCTTTGCTCCATGTTCTTCTTGCTTTCATGGTTTGAGGCGAGAAGTCAGTTGTAATTCTGATGGGTTTCCCTTTGTATGTGACTTGTTTTTCTTTTGTGGCCCTCAGAATTTTGTCTTTGTTTTGGGCATCTAGCATTTTAACTATGATATGGCGTGGGGTGTTTCTTTTCTGATCTTGTCTATTTGGGGTCCTATGTGCTTCTTGTATTTGTATGGGTTTGTCTATTTTTAGTTTGGGGAAATTTTCATCTATTATTCTGTTGAAGATCTGATCAATACTATTCTCTTGAGATTCTTCTCCTTCCTCTATTCCTATGATGCGGAGGTTTGATCTTTTCATAGTGTCCCATATTTCCTGGTTGTTCCAGTTTTGTGTATTTTTAAATTTTTCATAATCTTTATTTGAGTTTTTTAGTTGCTCTGTGTTATCTTCCAGATCTGATATTCTTTGTTCTGCTTCCTCCATTCTATTTCTGAGGCTTTTTCCTTTCCTTTCTTCCTGGTTGGATAAGTGTTCTATTTCCTTTTTCATTTCATCCTGTGATTTCCTTAATATATCCATTTCCTTTATGAGTTTCTCAATCTCTTCTTGGTGCTCCTTACTTCGTTGGTTGGCCTCCTTTTTCAGTGTTTCTACTTCCTTAAGGTGTTTGTTTTTTTCTCTCTCTCGTTCTTTCTGGAGTTTGTCAATCTCTTCCTTTAGTTTGTTATTGTATCCCTCTAGGTCCTTTTTGAGTTTTTCATTCTCTCTCTTTACTTCTCTGAATTCTTCCTTTAGTTTGTCATTGTATCCCTCTAGGTCCTTTTTGAGTTTTTAATTCTCTCTCTTTACTTCTCTGAATTCTTCTTTATGTTCTTTAATTTCTCTGCATAGGTCTGCAATTAGTCCTCTAAGGTCACCTCCAGGGGGATCCGATTGTACCTGTCTACTACCGGGTTGGTAGAGCTTGGTGCGGAATTATCCTGCACCTTTCCCATGTTGACTCTTCGTTGTCTCCCTGGCATTTGGGTTTCCCTTTTGTGATTCAAATCTCAAATGCCTTTTCAGTTTGTTGAAGGCTGAAAGCTTGTTTTATTTTGCTTGCCTCCTTTCAATGCTTTTTTTTTTCCCCTTCCTTCCCTCCTCCTTGTTTATGGAGTGTTGACTTGTCTAGGTTTCAGGCTTTCACTTTTGTTTATATATTGGATACTGGAAGTCTCTTCCTTTCTTGTTCTGAATGTTCTCTTAATCCACTGGATACTCTCTCCTCAATTCCAGTTGTTGGGGGGAGGGCGGGGGGTATTCCTGACTTAGCCCATGACCCGGTACCTTCCTGGGGCAGTGGTGGGCTGCTCCTGACCCCTGCCTTGCTCAGGACCAGAATATGGCATCTGCGCCTGACCCCAAAGCCAGGATCTCCTCCCACTTGTGACTACGGGGGGTGGGGCCACCCAGCCGGGCAGCCACGCTCTGGCAGGATTTAGGAGTGCAATCTCCGTCCGCCAGCCACTGGCCCCTCTGCCACAACTCAGCAAATCAATTGTCCTGCACCCATGGGTCGATGCCCTAAGTTTACCTTCCTGGAGCAGTGGCGGGCTGCTCCTGACCCCTGCCCTGCTCAGGACCAGAATATGGCATCTCGATCTGTCTTTTTTTTTTTAAGATCACAGATTTGACTCTGTTTCTGGAATGCGTTCCTGTCTCAGAATCCCCCCGCATATGTAAATTAGGTAAAATAGAAGCCTAAGACATCTTCATTACTCTCACCTGAACAGTTGAAACTTGTGGTGATTCTTCACACTGTGGGAATAAAAAGACTTTACAAAGTAGGTTTGTCCCCCAAACAGATAAAGTAATAGTCCACTCTAAAAATAAAATTGAAGGGCTGGAAAGATGACTTAGCAGTTAGGATGCATACTAATTTCGTTAGAGGACCTCAGTTCAGTTCCTAGCACCCACGTCAGGCAGCTCACGACAGCCTGTAACTCCAGCTCCAGAGGAGACATGCCTCTAGCTTCAGAGGACACTGCACTCAGGTACACAATTAAAAAAAAAGTCAATCTTTAAAAAATTGCTCTTACTCAGGTAAATAACCCTTAACCCATGCTCATGCAAGAGACCCTAACAAAAAATACTATATCACAACAAAGACAAAAAAGTAGGAGATGGACTTGTTCCCAAGAAGAAGGGCTTTGGTAGGAACAGGAAGAGAATACAAGGAGACAATGAGGTGAGATGACCAATATATATATATATATATATATATATATATATATGAAAATTGTTGCAGAGCAAAGCATAAAATAATTTCTAAAGCAGTAGCATCCTTTTACTCCATTGGGGAGTAAATGTTCAAGACCTCCCCTAACAGTGTGCCAATCGGGGGCTGAACGCAAACCAAATCCATATAGTAGTATGCTTTTTTTCTTTTTCTTTTTTTTTTCTTTATTATGTTTTTTTCCACATAAATTTATTTTTATTTTTTTAACAAATCTAGACCCGTGTTCCCGCCCATTGCTTTTTTCATATATATGCAGACCTATGATAAATCTTAATTTATAAAACAGGCACAGTGTATTAATAGCAATAATTATCAATGGAATAGAACAATTATGACAATATACTACAATAAAAGTTTTATGAATGTAGTCAGTCTTTCTTGTGCAGTATTTTTTAAAGTCATTATGCGTATTCATTGTGTATGGTATTTGTTCATAAGGGCATTTTTATTTATTTATTTATTTATTTTTCATTTTTTAATTGATGCTTTGTGTGTATTTCATACATCATTTCCAATTCAGTTAAGGCATATTTCAGCCTTTCCCTTCCCCCACACCCCACCCCCCCATCCCAGATCATGCATCCTGCCATAACTGTCCTGCATATTTCTCTCAGTTTTTTTTTCATTTTTTAACAATAGTATAATTTACAAGTACAAGCATCCTGTCATGTAATCCAATTTGTAAGCAGTTGTGCCACAAACACCACACAGCCCATGGGTTCCCATCATTCCAGCTGGGGGGGGGGGCTTGACATGTATCAATCAAGTTTATTCAATTGAGTGTCCAGGACAATATGCGGATGTAGTGTTTCACACCATTCACCCCAACACAGCCCTTACATCTAACACCCCCCTCTTCACAGATGTTCCCTAGGCTTAGCAAAGAGGGGACAGTCAGCGTGGATGAGAAGCAAAACAGTCAGCTTTCTCTGGAACTGGTGTCTTGGACTCTGGTCACTGGCTGTTTTCCGGTCTTCTGGGCTGACAGTTTTGTCCAGAGAATTGAACGTTCGCAATCCTACTAGAACGAGCACAATGCAATTAGAATATAGTTTTCTTCACAACAGTACGATTGTGTAGTGGTGTTACTTTGGTATATGACACAGATGTTTGATGGTACTTTAATCCCGATGGATTTGGACATTGTTTTTTAGTTAAAATGAACAGGGTCTTACTGTGCTTATCACATGACGTCTCCTAAGCCATTAGAGGATGTAGCGTTTGTGGCATAAGCTGTGGTTATTCCTCCAAGGAGGTATGCGAACTATATGAATGATCCAGTCTCTTCGGGAGTTGGTTGTTGGGAAAGGGAACTCATTACATTGCTGGTGGTAGATGTAAATTGTACAGCCACTATGAAAGCAGCTATGGAGAACCCTAGAAAAGACCAAAATGTAGCCTTGCCTTTACCCAGTCATACTCACACTCCTGGGTATATCACAAGACCTCATCTTACTACTGCAGAGATACAATGGACGCGCTATGTTTATTGCAGCTCTGTTCACAATAGCAAAAGCTGGAACCAGCCAGGTGCCACTCAACTGACGAGTGGAATAGAGAAATTGTGGTACATGTACACAATGGAGTTCAATTCAGCAGTAAAGAGGGACAAATCATGAAACTTTACAGGTAAAATGGAATGGAGCTAGAAGACATTACATTTAATTGATGAAATGGTGAATCGGGAGGTGTGGAAGGAGGTCGGGAGAGGGACATGGGTTGTATATTTCGATTAATGCATATTTAAATTGAGTGAGTGTTCAACAAAGTATCCAGCTTTTGCCCAGACATTGTCTACATGTTAATGGTGTTCTAGGACTTAGTAAAAGCAAAATATGTTGTAATTAAACAACATTAGGTTTACAGGCTCTGATAAAAACGGTAATGCAGCGAGTTAATGGAGATATAAATTGGCTGTTGTCCAAGTTTGTTTTACATTAAATCTGTCTAACAATACTTTGGGAATTGGCACATACAAATTGCTCTATAATTTTTCTGTGTGTACAGTATCACCCTGTAGCATTCTCTTTCATCCTATAAGGATGATTTAACTTAAAAATCAATGTGTTGCTCCCAAAGTTTAATCACATACGTCACGCCAAAACAAGCATGGGTGAATTTGATAAATCTGTGGCTTGTATTCCCCAACTATAGGTATATGTAATAATAACGACTGCCTTCTTTGGAGACCTCCATGGGTCAAAAAAAGAAAACCATAAAAAAAAAGGGGGGGTGGATAGCAGATAGATATGAAACCTTTTTGTCACAAAAACCTGGCAATAAATCTTACAACTAACTAACACTGGAAAGAGTATTGTATGTTCCAACAGGTCAAAATATCCACCAAACTTGAACGGCTGAGAAAGAAAAGATACAGCTCTGCATTGAAGGTAGGAAATGTAGTACCAGAAAGTGCCACAGAAAGGTTGGCATTCTAAACATTGAAAGGAAGAAAAGCCTCCGAATGTGCTACAGCATCAAACCAACCTCTTGGGGATCCTACTTGTAACAAACTATTTATAATGAGTCCTAATGAAACTTACCTCTCTAGGATGCCACAAGGTTTTAATTGAGAACTTCTTACTACGCCCGCCCCATAGAACAGGAGAAATAATGATGATGAATGAGAGTAGTTCTCCAACTGTAGATGGAGACAACTGTTATAGAGGTATGCTCTTTAAAAACCGATAAACTGCCTTCTTTAATTGACTAAATAGACAAGGAAACTGTGAAAAGGATTATTCTCATTCAGACCCAAATATAATACTAAAGTCTCCTTAAGCTATGCACTTAAGCAAAATATATTAATACAGGAGCTCTGACATCAGCAATGGATTATTCTACCAAGGAGATGTTGGCCAGGGGATCCAAGCCCCCACAAAAGGTAAAGGCTCCTTGCCTCTAAACTGGGATACCTGCAAGAAGAGAGGCGATAAGGCCCTGCTGTCGAAGACCTGATGTTAACATGGGAAAGATGTATTGACACCACACATGCAAGTGTACAGATGGTCTCTCGAATACCAGAGAGTGTTACCAAAGGCCACTAAACCAATAAAGCAAATATGGATCTCCTTGAGTCAAACAAGACTCCTCCGTCAGCACCAGCTACACCTCACCTGCCTGGAAATACTGTGCAGCAGAGGCAGCCATATGCATATATCCCATAAGGGCATTTTTATCTCTCCCTCTCCTTTCTCCCTATCCTCTTAGTTCATTGTGTTCCCAAGAGAGTTTAAATTTGACTTTCATGCCATATAGGAATACATGATTTTATGTATCTATATAAAATCTAGGAACCACCAATGAGAGAAAGCATATGTTTGTCTTTCCAAGACTGCCTTAATTCACTTAATAGGATCATCTCCAGTTGTATCAGTTTTCTTGAAAATAACATAACTTTGTTTTCTTCTTGGTTTTCCCATTGTGTACATATATACCACATTTTTCCCTTTCTTTTTTCTGTTTTATTTTATTTGCAGTGCTAGGAATCAAAACTAGGGCCCCACACATGCTAGGAAAGTGCTCTACTACTGGACCATATTCCAACCTGTATACACCACATTTTATTAATTCATTCCTTTGTTGATGGACGCTTAGGTTAGTTGCATATTTTAACTACTGTGAATAGTTCCTCAGTAACCCTGATGTGCAAGGATCTCTGTGATATGTTGACTTGTAGTTCTTCAAGCAAATACCTAGGAATGGTTTAGTTGGGTCATATGGTAGATCATTTTTACTTCTCTGAGGAATTGTTTTCCATAGTAGTGCTAGACTAGTAGCTTGCATTCCTACCAGCTGTGTAAATGTCCCTTTGTCCACCTATTAGCCAGCATTTGTTGCTTTCTTGGTGACTGCCACTCTAAATGGAATGAGATGGGATCTCAATCTAGTTTTAAGATTTATTCATTTTCAAAAGATATTTTATTTTTCTTTTATGTGTATGAGTATATTATTGAGTGCATGTATGTTAGTACACATTGTGCAATGCCTGTGGAGTCAGAAGAAGGCATTGCATTCCACTATAACTGGAGTTAGGATGGTTGTTAGCCACCACACGGGTGCTGGGAATCAAACTTGGGTCCTCTCCCAGAGCAGCTGGTGCTGAACCATCTCTCCAGTCCTATTTATTCATTTTTATTTTTTTCCTTTCTTAATTATGTAATTATGTAAACACGGGGGTGTGCACATGAGTGCAGGTACCCATGGACGCCTGGAGCTGGAATTATAGGGGGTTGTAAACTACCCAATATGGGTGCTGGGAACTGAACTCGGGTCCTCTGAAAGAGCAGTACGTGCTGATGAACTGATGAACCTTCTCTCCATCTTCCTCAATATAGTATGAATTTGCATATCTCTGAAGGCTTTTGAGGTTGAACATCTTTTTACTATGTTTATTGGCCATTTGTGTTTCATATTTTGAGCCCATTTATTGATTTGTGTTGCTTAATTTATTGTTTAGTTCTTTGCATATTCTAGGCACCAATTCTCCATCAAATATCTAGCTAGTAAAGACCTCCCATTGTCTCTTCACTCAACTGCTTCTACCTAGAGAATTGATAACTAAAATATGCAAAGAACTAAAACAATGAATTGTCCTTTTTACCTTGTCAGTTATTGGCACACTCCCTTCTAGTGCACTCCCCCTTCTTATGATGCCATGAGAGGGTGGAGTGTTTTGTGAGGAAATGAAGTAAGATGAATAACAGATTGAGATAGAGCATTGGCTACTGCAGAAGGTTGATAGAGCAGAGTTTACTGATACTCTGATAGTTTATATGATTATGGTCTGATCCCTGCTCTTAGCTAACGAGTGGGTAGAGCATACAGTTCGAATATACTGGATGAAGGGATGGCTCACCAAGTGAGATGGAGCAGGACTTCACCATGCTGGCTGCTCAGAATGGAGTTTAAACTTGCAAATTGTTTACTCTGAGCTTTCCCATTTATTATTTTAGGACTGTGATTGGCCCTGGGTAATTGCAATCATGGAAAGCAAAACCCTGGAAAAAGAAGGACAGTTGTATGTACTTTTGAGGAACTGTTCTATAAACAATGGCTTCAGGTATATAAACTCGAGGAGTCTCCAACCACAATCCTATGGAAGAGACCATCCTTATCCTCATATTTCTATGGAAGAAATGGAGGCACAGTGAGGTGGAGCAGGGGTTGAGCCCCCTCTGTCTGGATTCTGAGCACCCACTCTTTTTTTTTTTTTTTTTGGTCTTTTCGAGACAGGGTCTCCCTGTAGCCCCAGCTGTCCTGGAACTCACTCTGTAGACCAGGTTGGCTTTGAATTCACAAAGATCCACCTGCCTCTGCCTCCCAAATGCTAGGATTAAAGGCATGCGCCACCACGCCCGGCCTGAGCACCCACTCTTAATCACTCTCCACTGTGCTGGAGACTTGAGCTAACAGCTCTGCTCCTCTCACAGAATTACCTGCTGCACTGGAGCTGCCTTGGCCAGGCCTTTCCAGTCCCCTTTCTCCTTTCATGGGAATTAGTGAAATATGTGCTTTTCCTGAAGGTGGTATTCTGCTTTTCCTGAAGGTAGAATGGGTAGATTACACGTCTCTGATGACTGGCGCCTTGGTAGCTATGGGGTCTTGTGCTCCTTCTGCAGTGCTTGCTTATTGGGATATCTAAAGTTCTGGAGGATCTTGTCGAGACTTCTGATCAGTTAACATGAACTCTGATCATACACGCCTCTCATTTCTGTTTATTTCCTAACAACTTCAGGTTAGAGATGCCCAATTTAACAGAGAATAAATTAGTGGCCCCAAATAAATCTTAGGCAAGTGCAGAGAAAACACTCCCTTGCTGCATTTAGTAAATCGAATATGCAAATGAGCTCAAATTCTTAGAGGAAACTCAATTCTTAGAAACTCTCCCTATCACACATCTGTGAGAACAATTGCAAATTAATTACTTTAAGTGAATTGGAAAAGATAAACACAAGAGAACATTTTCTGAAGATGGGTTTTATCAGGGTTTTAAATTGGAACTGTGGATAGAAGTCTATTTAAGTGACCAGTTCATTGAGCAGGCTTCTTATTTATATGCATGGAAAATCCAAACAACTCATCCAGGAGGCTGGTCAGCAGGCTGCTGGTGGGAGATGCTCATCACTGCTTCCTCTTTCTCCCTTGGTGGAGTGCTAAGACCAGGGCTTCCCTGTTGCTGTGTTCAGAGAACTGTCCTGGATATTGTGTCAGCAGATTTGAGGCCAGAAGGCTGGCATTCACTGACTCTTGCACCCCCAGCCTTGGGTGGTCACATCTGGGGCAGGACAAGCAAGGCTCCCAGGTCTCCAGTGAACTTGGTGATAAAGGATCCTCTATTTTGTGCAAGGAAGTCAGACAGAGATCGATGCTGAGACAGCATACTGAGTTTGGGTGAGGCAAGAAACTGAAGAATAGGCTCCCATCGGGGAAGAAGGCACTAGAAGCTGGACAGCAGGAGGCAGGCCTTCTATTTTCCTTGTGGATGGCTTCCTGGACAAGCTCCCTAGAATCTATGTCTGAAGGCATCATCTGAAGGGCTCTCCACTTAGGATATGCTCGGGCCCAAACTTCAGCCTGTCTGAACTTTTGTTTCCTACAGGAGTCCAGCATTGAATTTTTCCCCCCTATGTAACTGTTTTAATATTTCTTTTATCACTTCTACCATTCATCCCTACCTAGTAAGAAAGTATTTACTATTGGAGTACAAGGTCTCCCCTTGTTTACAGGTTAATGCTCGTCAGTCAAACTAAAAAGAGAGAGCTGAGTGTGGTGGTGCTCACCTTTAATCCCAACACTTTTGAGGCAGAGGTGGCAGGGGAGGTAGAGGAGGTAGAGGCAGAGGCAGAGGCAGAGGCAGAGGCAGAGACAGAGGCAGAGGTAGGCCAGAGCTCTGTGACATGGAGGGCAGCCTGGTCTCCATAGCAAGTTCCAGTTCAGCTGGGGCTACAGAGAGATCTTATCTCAAAAGACAAAAAAATGAAATAAAATAAAATAAAAAAAAAATAAGAGAGAAAGCACCCACTTTATAGTGGCAGGCAGTGGCAAGCCCCATACAAGGGAAATGGAACTTGTACTCACTGCTGAGCACTGCAACTCCCCTGGGAGTTGGGAGGCAAGGTTTAATGACCCAAAGCCAGGGTAGGGGCTTTAGGCTCCAGCATCTGACCCTTTACTCACTATCAACTTAAAGTTGCTGAGCCTGTTTCTTTAGCTACAAAATGAGAATTAAACCACACAATCCTCCAGGCTTACTGGGTGGAATAAAGATATGATATATTTTAAAGAGTTTTCAAAGTAGGAGGATTCACATGTAAATGGAAGCTCACTGGAGACAAAGGCTTTTTAAACTAAAGCTCTTACCATTCTTAGATATGAAAATCAGAGCATTAAGACCCATTTGTAGAATAGTGATCTTCCTTATCTGTAATGATCAGAAAAACTCCATGTTAAACAGAGCATCTTTCACTCTTAGCTCAAGGCTATACAGCAGGATTCCAGGGCCTCCCCTTTCCTGAGTGCATCCAACTTTGATAAAACATAGACATAATTAACTGCTGGTTTTTTGGCTTCTGTAACTTACTTATCTTGCTTAAAGGCACCCTGATATTTTCTGTGAGCAAGAAGTGCAAGGCAGCTATGTTTTTTTCTGATTGTGGTTTTCTCCTTTAAACGGGCTCCTTCTGACTCACTCACTGTCAGAGTTTTCAATTCGTTTGGACCGAAACTGCATGCCCAGCTGCATCTGTAATAAATTTGGCTCATTAACATTTGATTTGGGTCTGGTGGTCTTTCCAGGTATTTTCAAACTCCATAACAATCTAAGGCTCAGGATTTATTCAGGAAATAATATAGAACTTGTCATCCACATCATTTAATGGTCACCTTCTTCCCTCTGTATTTGGCGAGGAATCATGCAGGGGCTGTCATTTGTAATTCATTCCTTCCACAAGTATCATGGACCACTCTCCCTGAAGCTCCATGGATTTGATTTTACAAAGTAAGGAGCATTCATTCATTCATCTCCCTAAGACTCCCAGGAGTGAAACTCCGGGATGTCTTACTCATTTTAGAATCTCCAGCACCTAGTGCCTATGTCTGACAAACAGCAGATGCTGGGTTTCTGACAGATAAGAGAGAAGATCAAAGCACAGGGATAGACTCACTTTTCCCACTGCCTCTGTGAGATGTTTTCCAAGAGTCTACAATTGTCTTTCATTTCTATAAACAAGAAGATATACTCTACTTTTTTACCAATAAGGATCAGAGCAAGTGAAACCACGGCACGCCGACTTATAGGGCTCAGGGTGACTAGTCATTAAAGGAAAAATCTTAAAACAGCTGCAATGTCTCTGCAAGGTTTTGGTTTACTTCCTATTCTCAGGACCTGGAATGGATGATGATTCTGTAAACAAAGGTTGTTCCCCTTGTGATAATCCCAGCACTGAAGTCAGGAGTGGCTGGAGCATCAGGGAGCTCCTCCAAGGCCTGTGGCTTTGAGTCCCTGAGGAGGGGGCTGTGAGGATGAGTACTAGGACCCAGATGCTTCTCTTCCAGTCAGCAGAGGCCAGTGCCCACTCCCGCAAGGACAGGACTCTCTGTAGTAACATGTCATGGTAACGTTTTTTTGCTGATTGAATCAACGTGGACCCCCATCCTAACATGCTTTTCACCTGATCTATTAAGGGCTTAAGTTTATTCTTGTCCTTGTAGAATGGCCAAGGGATCTCTCCTCACACCATCTTCTCTCTCTCTCTCTCTTTTTTTTTTTTTTTTTGGTCTTTTCTAGACAGGGTCTCCCTGTAGCCCCAGCTGTCCTGGCACTCACTCTGTAGACCAGGCTGGCCTTGAACTCACAAAGATCTACCTGCCTCTGCCTCTGCCTCTGCCTCCCAAGTGCTAGGATTAAAGGTGTGCGCCACCACGCCCCGGCCACCATCTTCTCTTTTAACCATGGAGCCATCTCTCCAGGCCCACCATCTTCTCTTTATTTAAGCAGGATTCTCTCTTCCTGAGGTTTTCACTCTCCCTCACAAATGACTCTCATTCTGAGCCAGTTGCTGAGCAAACAGGTGGGAAGCAAAGTCCTGTCCATGGGTGTGGAGTGCAGCAGGGGAGGGCCAGCCTCTCCATGGCTAATTACTCCCAAGCATGAAAGGGCAGGTGCCCTAAAACGGATTAGCACAAAGTCCTGAGGAGGGAGTGGCTTACTTAGCTGAGAGAGAGAGAGAGAGAGAGAGAGAGAGAGAGAGAGAGAGAGAGAGAGAGAGAGAGAGAGAGAAACAGAGAGAGAGAGAGAAACAGAGACAGACAGACTGGGAATTCTGGATAGAGGAAGGTCTGTGAAAAAAGCGTGGAGATGGGAAAACAGATTCCCCACACTAGAGCTAAGGGCTAAGCACTGAGACAGCACAGGGAGAAGCAAGTCTGCTTGAAGCCAGATGAGAAGATAGTTCTCATATGCTCCTTAGCAACCTCAGATTTTATTCAAAGGGCAATGAAGATTCACCAAAGTTTGGGGAAAGGAGACGATTGGAGTCCACATTTTTCTAGATCATAGAGACTGCCCCAAGGAAGGTAGATTAGGGATTGGAAAGGGGACTGGGAGCTAGTGGCATAGAAATCTGCTAGGATGAAGTTTTAATTGTCTAGGTGAGAAATAAAGGAAAGAAACCAGCAGCACATTGGGGCTCTATTACGTGTCAGGCTGGGGGCTATACTTGGTCCCCTGACCTGTGCTCTCATTAAGTCCCATGAAAGTCCTGTAAAATCATCATCATCATTGTTGCCACTCTGCTCATGAGAGACTGAGATTTATGCTACACAAATGGCCTTTCTGCCTCCATGGAGGGCCCAGGCTTCATGTGGGCAGAGGTGTGGTGAGGGCTATGTAGGAGAGCTGCTGGAAGCTGGAGAAGCAGGGTTCCTGGGTGAGGGGACTAAGTGGACCAGCATCAAGAGCTTTTAGTTTGATGAGCTGTACAGCAGGGTGCAGCCAGGAAATAGGCAAAGGAATAGTTTAATGTGGTTCCCGTCCAACCAGCCAGAGCTTGTTTTGCCATACCTTTGTATTTGTGGGAGGCTCTCTCTTGCCCTCATAGGTTGGTGTTAAGGAGGAGGAATGTTCAATGATGGTAAAACATCTTCCAGAAGTTCAGTAGGATGGGCACTGAGGAATGACCAGCTAGGATGGCATTCTACTTGAGAGTGCAGTTGAAGAGGACTAGGTGCTTAAACCCAGGAAAAGCCTGCGGTTGTCACGGTTGTCACGGCGGTGGAAGCAAGCTGAGGCCTAGAGGGCACCAGGAAGAGGACATTTATTTATTTTTTTTTTTGGTCTTTTCAAGGCAGGGTCTCCCTGTAGCCCCAGCTGTCCTGCTGTCCTGGAACTCACTCTGTAGTAGGAAGAGGACATTTCTGAGATTAGGTGAGAGGAGCAAGCAGGGAAAGCTGAAGGATGGAAGTCCATGTGGGAGATTTTTCAAAACAACAGGGAGGGGAACACTAAAGGCCGCAGCTCCTGGGGGGATGTAATCAAGATTCTGTGGCAGGCCCTTTGCTGGCTGCCTCATTAAGCCTCATTAAGTGCCATTACAATAATAGAAAGTCGATATTTGCATCAGACTCTGCACAGGTGACCCAGCATTGATTCCTCTCTGCTTCCTACTCAGTACTTAGTTTTGCTCAGGGAAGCAATGTGCCCAGCTGGAATAGTCACCTGTCACATACCCCAGGTCCCAAGGGTGTCATATAACCTGCATATGGCCAATGTGTTGTGTACTGACATCTATAAGGTGTATTAAGCTATTGTTTACCTCACTTTCAAAACAAAGCAACTCAACAACTCAGAAAGTGGAGTTGGCTGGCACATGCCTTTTGACCTTGACTCTTGGCTCTTCCTTTGCACGGATAAAGTATCTATTTTATGACCTTGAGAGCAGAACTCCATTTTCTAGAGGCGGCTGAGCAGGGAGGGTGGAGGAGCTTGGCCCCCTGAGCAGCACTGCCAGCTCTGGGCTCCCCATCTCCCGATGCCTTCTCATCTGAGAACAATGAATCCCTTACTTGCTTCAGCCACAGAACCAAAAGCACACTTGACTTTCCACTCTGGAAGCCCTCATCTTCCTCCGATGGAAAGAATGGGCTCAGATGGGTTAAATGACTTGAGAGTTGCTATTCAAAGGGCGGCCTCCAGGCCAGTGGCACCAGCAGGAGCTTGTTAGATATGCTGAGTCTGCATTTCTACG
The DNA here is from genome assembly GCA_009823505.1 of Rhizomys pruinosus. Classification (NCBI taxonomy): domain Eukaryota; kingdom Metazoa; phylum Chordata; class Mammalia; order Rodentia; family Spalacidae; genus Rhizomys; species Rhizomys pruinosus. The sequence goes on along the minus strand of VZQC01006244.1, from coordinate 745,367 downwards.
GAATTAGCCTCTGTGTTATCAAGTTCCCTAGCTGCTGTATGCAGTGAAGTCTGAGACCACGGACTGACCCTTCAATGCACAGGCTTTTGGGGGGAAGTTCTAGATCTAAGTGCAGCAGACACCTCCCCAGGAAGGGAGCTCAGGAGCTCGGGGAGCCTGCAGGAGAGGATTCTGTCTTTTTAGGATAAAGGTACAAGATGGAGTCCATCCCCCCAGCAGAACTCTCACCTACTGTGTGCACAAGTGTTATAAACGGAAGATCATCTCTATCTTCCAGGAGTTCAACAGTAGCAGGGACAGTGTGACAATCAGAACTGATCATAGTATCATGAGAAATACTGTGTCTGAGTCTTCAGAATGCCATGACGACACCTTGTCCCCTACCCAACCGTCCCACTCTTAAAGCCTCTGCATTATGGAACTGCATTATATCAATACTCCATGCTAAACAGGGCATGATTGCAGTGTTGAGACACAGGTCACAACAGAGTTAGGCCTGAACTGATGGGAAGATATTAAGCTACTTTATTATTTTATCATATATTCATAGTGGTTACTTCCACCTAGAGAAGGGAGCGACGTGTTTTGAAGAAGCAAGAAAGAGACAGAGTGTGGAAGATCCAGACATGGTTTACAGAAATAGCAGGTGACCTGTTGAAGGAAAAGAATTTCTGAAAGCACTTAGGAGGTGAAACCAAAAAAATCAGAAGGTCAAGGTCATCCTTGGGGACACATGAGATCCTGTCAGAGAGAGAGAGAGAGAGAGAGAGAGAGAGAGAGAGAGAGAGAGAGAGAGAGAGAGAGAGAGAGAACACACAGTATTTATTCTAGTACCCAGTCTCAATATTCGCCCCAACTCATTTGCTTGGGGCTAATAGCTTGTATTTTATTCATTTGAATCATTGCTAAGGAACTTGCAAGTTTCCTGAGCGACAAGACTTATCCCTATATGATGTCTCATTCAATAAATTATTATTGATAACATGCTTAGTTCTCTGATCTCTTGGTTCATTTATTCGGCATGAGAGAATTTTTTATATAAGCATTCTGCCTCCCAAAAAGGATTGAAAAAGGAAAACAATGAACCAATAAGCAGGGTTGTTGCTTATATGTTGGCTAATGGCTGAATTTTGAATAACTGAGCAGCTATTTGGGTAAATGACAGAACCTCAGAAAGGTGGAGAAGGCTTCTGGGAAATAGGTACTCTCATTGTCAGAGGGGAAAAATACAACATAAGACCAACATGCTAGGGAGAACGTTAAGGGACCAGGAAAAGGGAGATAATCTGTAATACTTCTCTCAATCAAATTAATTTTTTTAATGCAGGGAGAGTGTTTTAGTCACTTTTCTGTTGCTGTGATAGAACCGCCACAACCAAGGGAACCTATGAAAAGAGTTTATTTGAGCTTGCAGTTGATTGTTCAAGGCAATTAAAGTCCATCATGGTGGGGAGGCAGGAGGTGCTGGAGCAGAAAGCAGAGGTTCACATCTTCAGTCAGGCACAGGAAGCAGAGAGTGACTAGACACTGGCAAGGCTTTTTGAACTCTCTAAGCTCACCCCCAGTGATGAGCTTCCTCCAAAATGGCCACACCCTCTAAGACCACCCAAAACAGCACCACTAACAGGGGACAAAATGTCCAAATACTTGGAGCCTATGGGGGACATTCTCATTTAGAGCACCACTGAAAGTTTCATTTATACCAGACTAACCCTGACTTATAAGTAGATGACCTTGAAACTCTTATGGCCCCCATTCCCCTCTTTGATTTATGGGATTATAGGCATTTGCCACCACAAATCTCTCTGCTGAGATAGACTCTAACACAGGCTTTGTGAATGGTGGGCAAACACTCCACCAACTGAGCTAAGGATCCCACAGCTCCACACATGCCAGGTAGGTACCACACCATTGAGCTAAGCTCTTACCCCAAAGCCTCGTTTTGAAACCTCTCAGTATTTCAGTTCTTCTCCCACCTCTGTCTGTAAAGGATAGACTTTGGATAACAATCCGATTATACAGAGAGAGAAATAAATAAGACAGGTTTCACAAAACCATACTTACCCTTCATGTACACTCTGGTGACTCCCATTCTATTTATTTCTACTTCCCTGAAAGGGATGGCTTAATGACTCACTGATGGAAGGGTACTCATGACTGCACAAATATTGATTTAAAACACCCAAAGTGGCATTCTAGGAAGGCATGAAAGATTCCAAGCATCACAGGCTTCCTTGTACATTGCCTCTCAGCATGGATGGAATCTAAGTGAAGGCTTCTTTTCCTCCTAGGCTTCACTCGTGTCAGTGTTCATTGTCAGTGTTCATTTGAGACTTCCCCTGTGGGGAGTGGCTGACAGACATGACTGTCTCTAAAGGATGTCTGAAGTGAGGTTTACAGTGCTTATAACTGAAATATTTCAAATCTAAATTTAAGAAATCAAGTACAAAATTCACCTAGGATTAGCTGAAATTCTTTCAGAAACCTTTACAAATGATCCCTTTCTGCCAGGCGTTTCAGGAACAAGGCTGGCAAAGGGTGAGGTGGAGTTACGCCCTAAAGTAAATTGGGTCCTGATGAAGGGTCTGGCCTTTCTCTATGTTCCCCTACTTAATCAAGAAATTTTGTTTTGCAACTAGGTGAAGGAACTGCAAAGAAATCAGGGTGGCAATCATGGGGTGCTGAATTCCAGCTGGCAAAGCCTGTCTTATGGGTATTGTGTAGGATGTGGCTTCATTCAGCTTAAAGAATACGGGACCTGATGCCCAAGACTTGAGTTCATGTATTAGCTTTGCCATTTATGAACCTTCCATTATGACCAAACATCAATATTTTTTTGTCTTTTCGAGGCAGGGTCTCCCTGTAGCCCCAGCTGTCCTGGAACTCACTCTGTGGACCAGGCTGGCCTTGAACTCACAAAGATCCATCTGCCTCTGCCTCCTGAGTGCTAGGATTAAAGGTATGTGCCACCACGCTTGGCAAACATCAAGATTAATACTTGATGGGGCTGGAAAGATGGCTCAGTGGTTACAGTGCAGGCTGCATACCACTCTTGGACATAAACCCAAAAAACTCTATACTCCTACCACAGAAATACATGTGCATCCATCCATGTTCATTGCTGCCCTTTTCATAATATCCAGAAATTGGAAACAACCTAGATGTCCATTAACTGATGAATAGATAGTGATGGTGTTGTACATATACACAATGGAATATTATTCAGTTCTTAAAAAAGATGAAATTGGGGCTGGAGAGATGGCCTAGCGGTTAAGAGCACCAACTTCTCTTGCAGAGGACCTGGGTTCGATTCCCAGGACCCACATGGCGGCTGAGAACCATCTTTAACTCCAGTTCCAGGGGAATCTGACACCCTCTTCTGACCTCTGCGGCATTGCATGACACAGGTGCACAAACCTACATGCAAACAGTACATTCATACACATAAAAAAATAAATAAAATTTAAAAAATTATGAAATTTTCATGTATATGGATGGAACTAGAAATAATCATCCTGGGTGAAGTAACCCAGATTCAGAAAGACAAATTTCACATGTTCTCTCTCATAGCTGGGTGTTAACTTTGAAATCTTAACTATGTATGTTTCAATTTGAAAACCCAGAAAAGTCAAGAAATAAATGGCCATGGACTGGAGGACGCTTCCTGGGACTGGTAGTAGAATCCAGTGATATGAATGGGGAAAGTAGAAAATTAGAGTAAGAAGGGTTAAATGGGATGGGGAATGGGAGGGCAGGGCAGTGGAGAGAGTACGGGAAAGGATAAGTAACACTAAAGGCCTTTAGAAAAAGCTCTGTGGAAACCCACTACTATAGAAGCTCCTTAAAGCATATACATATACATCATAAAAAGAGATTAAAAGGAGTTTGCACCTACTCTTGGTTAGCCACCAGAACTGGATGATAAGACCCTACTGCTGAAGATACTACATATATGAAGGTGCAGAACAAACAAGGAGAATTCAAGCTGGTTCTGCCTTCAGAGATGCATCCCTGCTGGCTGGCTTTCGTAGTGCTGGAAGGTGCTATGTGTGCTATCAGAAGGAAAAAAATAATCAACCCTACAAGAATCCTATGAACTACAATAGCAACTGGCCTGGAAAGATATGCCCACTGGTACAATGGTGGCACACATAATATGGGAGTAAACAACCACTCTTTAATTGGAGTTAAGGTCCCTCATAGGCTGGACCCCATACCTGACATTGATATCAGGCTTAGGAACCTGAGGTTAGACAGGTCAAGGGATATAGGGGAGAATGTAATACTGGTTTTATACTAGTTATTGTATTAAACTGACTCTTAATGAATTATTGTTACACACATAGATTAATGCATTAATTCTCAGCTTTCACTAGAGAAATTTCCTTATGCAGCAGATAGCGATTAACACAGAAACTCACACTGGCCAATGTGCAGTGAACAAGGGGCTACAGAGTGCTTGTCCCTGGATAGGACAAACTTCTGTCTCCTAAGACTCAGACATCAGTGTGGAAGAAGGGGGACAGAAAGTCTGTAAGAGCCAGAAGTGGTGGATGACCACTAAGAAACAGTTTTCCAGACAGCTGGTCAGTTACTCACATGAACTCACACCAATCATGACAGCATGCACAAGTGCCATGCAAGACTAAACCAGACAAAATCCCAGCATAGACATGAATAAGTAGGTAAGAAACCCCAACCCAACCTAAGGAAATTGTGGCTACTGATGGCTGCTGGGAGGGGCAGAGACGGTCTCTTTCAAGGATGAGATTCTTGGTGGGTCACCCAGGTCCCAGTAGATGGACCCACACTTAAGGTCACTTGGGGATACTATTTAGACCTTATTATATATTGAAAAGATTATATTAGGGGGGTGGTTAGGGGAGGGGAGCTAAATACCATCAAACTATATTATTTGAAAATTGCAAAAAAATCAATATAAAAATTTAATACATAAATGAAAAAGGAATAATTAGGGATTAGCTGCTCAGGAACAAATTACACTTCAAATCTTTTAAAAACTTACACTTATTTTTAAAAATTACCTCATGTTTCCTATCTGGAGGGAATGTAGATTAGGATAGTTTCTGGCCATATCTGTGAGAGATTATCTAGATTAGGTTAGTCTCTGGCCATATCTGTGAGAGATTATCTAGATTAGGTTAGTCTCTGAACATATCTGTGAGGATTATCTAGATTAGGTTAGTCTCTGGACACTCCTGTGAGGAATTATCTAGAAATATTAAGTGATATGGGAAGAACCATTTTATATATGGATTACGGCATTTCTATCAGTCAGGGTCCTAGACTGAACAACAACATAAAGACTGCAGATACAATACATCCAGCCAGCTCTATTCCTGCCACCAGGACATCCTGCTCAGAATGGATTAAGTTCTCTAACTGAGGAAAAATAAACCCAGAGACCAAGATAATCTAGATAGTCCCTCAGAGGAGTCCCCAGAGACTAAGTTAATCTAGGTAACCCCTCATAGGAGTGTCCAGACACTAAAATAATCTACATAACCCCCTCACAGATGTGTCCAGAGACTAACCTAATCTAGATAATCCTCACAGATGTGTCTAGAGACTAACCTAATCTAGATAATCCCCGAGAAGTGTGTCCAGAGTCTAACCTAATCTACATAATCCCTCATGAATATGTCCAGAGACACATCACCTGTGTACAATACACAGGTAACCGGTGGGTTCTAGAAAACCAGGCTAAACATTCCACTAAAATGATTAGAAATACCTTGCATGAGGGTGAAAAATGAAGAGCATTTAAGATGAGTAATTCATTGAATGTATAAAGAAGCTTCATCTTGGAAGTCATTCCTGTGAAAAAGAACCAGGGCTTTCAGCTCAAAGCCAGTGGCTGTTTAACAATTGATGAACATAGTCTCAGTAGGCTGAGAAGTCATCATCACTGAAGATGATCAGAGAACATGATTAATCAGGGGATCGTCGGTCAGTATAGGAGCAATAGTTCTTTTCTTCTGTGTACACAAATGACCTCAGTTAAGTGCATCATTATTTATAATTTTAATTTATTTTTTACATTTTTGATAATTTTATACATGAATACTGTATTTGTATTATTCTTACCCCTCCCAGTCCCCTCTCCAACTCCTCCCATATCTCTCTACCCCCTCTCAATTTCTTGTCATCTTACTTGATTATTATTGTTACATATACATTTATAAATATATATTTGTATATGTGAATTTAATTCAAATATAATTATTTATAATAAAAGTCAATACAATTATAACTTCTAGATAATAGTTAAATATAAATATACATAGATAACCTTTCAAGCAGTTGGTCCCTGGAGAAAACTGATATTCCCTCCCTTGGCCTCCATTGATTGGGGCCTGACGAAATGTCCCCATGCACACTGGCTTCTCAACTGGTTTTCTCATTTTTTAGGACTTCTTAATCTTCCATACTATGGAGATTTCATGGCTGCAGCTTCCCTATCCTGTCTAGACTGCTTCATCTAGCAGTAGTCATCTTGTTCTTCTGACTTTATAGTCCTTCTATCTCCTCTTCCAAGACGTTCCCTGAACCATATGTGTAGAGGTTGCATTACAGATTTCTCAGTTAGGGCTGGTCACCCCGTTGAGGTTTGTAGTAGTCCCCTTGTTGTAAAAAGTAACGTTTTTCTTCTTGCAGGTATCCCAGTTTAGAGGCAAGGAGCCTTTACCTTTTGTGGGGCCTTAGATCCCCTGGCCAACATCTCCCTGGTAGAATAATCCATTTCTGATGTCAGAGCTCCTGTATTGATATATTTTGCTTAAGTGCATAGTTTAAGGACTTTAGTATTATATTTGGTTCTGAACAGAGAATAATTCTTTTCACAGTTCTTATGTCTATTTAGTCAATTAAAGAAGGCAGTTTACCAGTTTTATAAGAGATACCCTATAATAGTTGTCTCCAATTTAACAGTTGGAGAGCGACCTCAATCATCATCATATTCTTCCTTTGTTTCTCGGGGAGGCAAGGAAAAGTCTCTCATATCAAAACTCTTTGCGGCACCTAGAAGGTATTATAAATAGTTTACATGTATTTACATTATAAATAGTTGTTACATGTAGGATCCACAGAGGGGTTCGATGTTTATGGCAATCTGAGGCGATAAGGGCCTGCTGCCGAAGACCTGACGTTAACATGGGAAAGATGTATTGAGACCACACATGCAAGTGTACAGATGGCCTCTGGAACACCAGAGAGTGTTACCAAAGGCCATAAACCAATAAAGCAAATACGGGCCTCCTTGAGTCAAGCAAGACTCCACCGTCAAGCACCAGCTACACCTCACCCTGCCTGGAAATACTGTGCAGCAGAGAGGCAGCCATATGCCTGTATATCCCAAATCTAATTGGCTATTGGCTCTCTCCTTGGAGGAATAACCATGGCTGATGCCACAAGCTACATCTCTACAGGTTAGGAGATGTCATAAGCCACAGTAAGACCCTGTCATATTTAACAGGGAAAAAAATGTAATTCATGTATCAACATATCACCTAAACATATGTGTCTATACCAAAGTAACCTACCATGCATAACTATTAGTGCTGTTTAAATACCTATATATCTAATTGCTTGTGCTTCATTAGTAGGATCAAAAGGTTATCCTGGACCAACGTTCAGCCCATGAAAGGAAACAGCCAGAATTGACAGAGTCCAAGACAACAGCTCCAGAGAGAGTGGACGTTTTGCTTCTCATCCACCTGTGCCCTTTTCTAAGCCTAGGGAAAATCTGCGGAAGAGGGGGCATGGTAGAATGTAAGGGCTGAGATTGGGTGGAATGGTGAAACTACAGCAATGTAGTCTGGACACTCATTTGATCAACTTGATTGAACATACAACCCCTCACCCCCCGCTGGAAGGTGGGGCTGTGGGGGTTTGGGCACAACAGCCTGCAAATTGGTTTTACATGAAGGATGCTTGTACTCATGGATTATCACTTATAGCTAAAAAATTGAAAAAAAAAAACTGAAGAAATATGCAGGACAGTTATGGCAGAATGCATGATCTCGGTTGGGGCAGGGGTGGGGGGGAAGGGAAAGGGAAATATACCTGAACTGAATTGGAAAATGATGTATGAAATGCATAAAGCATCAATAAAAAAAAATGTTTAAAAAAAAAGTAACGTTTTTCTTTGCAGCCTGATCACCTGAATAAACACACAGAATATCATACCATATAGACTGTTGCCAGATCAGTATTAGAAAAGGCAATTTTTAGGGCTGGAGAGATAGCCTAGCATTAAGAGCACCAACTGCTCTTGCAGAGGACCCGGGTTCGATCCCCAGCACCCACATGGTGGCTAAGAACTGTCTGTAACTCCAATTCCAGGAGAACTCCAGTTCCAGGGGAATCCGAAACTCTCTTCTGACCTCCTCGGCACTGCACGACATGGGTGCACAAACCTGCATGCAGACAGTACATTCATACACATGCAAAAATAAATAAAATTAAAAAAAAGAAAAGGCAATTTTAATTATCCCATCCCTGACCCCAACCTGTGATAGTTAGCTTTAAGTTTCAACTTGACACAGCCTGGAATCACCTGAGAAGAGAGTCTCAATGAAGGATTGTGTACATTGGGCTGGCCTGTGGGCATGCCTTAGAGGAATTGTCTTGAAGTTAACGAATGGATCATTTCTCTCTGCTCTTGGCTATGGGTATGATGTGACTGGTGGTTTCAAGTTCTTGTCACCTGACTTTCTCATCTTATGGACTCTAATCTGAGCTAAAATAAACCCTTTCTCGGGGCTGGAGAGATGGCCTAGCTTTTAAGAGTGCCGACTGCTCTTGCAGAGGACCAGGGTTCGATCCCCAGCACCCACATGGCGGCTGAAAACCGTCTATAACTCCAATTCCAGAACTCCAGTTCCAGGGGAATCTGATGCCCTCTTCTGACCTCCGCGGCATTGCACAACACGGGTGCACAAACTTACATGGAGACAGTACATTCATACACATAAAATAAATAAATAGCCGGGCGTGGTGGTGCACGCCTTTATCCTAGCACTTGGGAGGCAGAGGCAGGCGGATCTTTGTAAGTTCAAGGCCAGCCTGGTCTACAGAGTGAGTTCCAGGACAGCTGGGGCTACAGGGAGACCCTGTCTTGAAAAGACCAATAATAATAATAATAATAATAATAATAATAATAATAATAAAAACCTTTCTCTCCTAGCTCAGGGCATTTTATCACAGCACCAGAAATGAAACTAGGGCACAAACCTTAATTTCTGCTCAGTTCCTAAAAAATTTAAAATAATAAATTTCTCAACCTGCCATTCGAAATCAGTCCTTTCTTTCCAAGGTAATTTATCTCTATATGCCAATTAATTTTAACTTTCTGATGGCCTATCCGTGTGGTTACTCCTGTGTGTGGCTCCTTCCCTTGAACCCCCTTCTTCCCACACATCATTTTTGATTTGGTTACATCCCAGGCACCTTGCCAGATCGTGCCTTTTCCATCAGAACCTTCTCTGGTAAACATGCCTTTTGAGAACAACTCCCTTCATGCCTGTGTTCCTCCCCTTCAGCGCTCGCTCTATCCTGCTGTCTGGTCCTCGTTATTTGTACAGCGTTCTGCCTTCTGCTGAATGTGTCCCCAAAGTTGTTCTTAGGAGATGGGGCCTGATAACAGATGTCTAGACCGTGAAGGCGCTGCTCTCACCCATAGATTAACGTCGTTATTACAGGAGTGAGTTAGTCATTTCCAGAGTGAGACTGCTGTAAAATGGGCTTTCTTTGCTTTTGCTTCTTGCCTTTCCACCTTCTCAAGGGAAGCTAGAAGGGCCATTGCTGGATGCTGAACAATGGACCCTGGACTTTCTGGATCTAGAGCTGTGAGAAATAAATATCTTTTCATTATAAATTACCCAGCTTCGGACATCCTGTTACAACAGCACATTCTGTCTACTCGTCTGAGAACCCTGAGGAAGGGACCACATCTTGGTTACCTTGCTATGTCCAGCAACTCCCAATTTGTTGCTCCACTAAGGAGAATGCCCAGTTACCACTTGTTTAAATGCTGTCAGGCTGAGGTACCAAAGGCCCTTCCCAACTGCAAGACTTTGATTCCTGTGCTTTACACTCTCTGCCGAATACCTGATTTGACCTAATCATGAAGAATAGAAGCACACTATCATCTCCACGTCAGACCTCTGAAGACAGTTTCTGAATCCCATGTCATCTTCTTTGTATGGATAATCAGGCAGAGGATTTGAATTCTTCGGCTTGGTTTACCATCTATGAAAGGGAGAGGAGCTATTATCTACTTTATAGGATCACTGCGGAGACTAAATGGAATGAGTTCCGTGTAGCAGTCACTCCCAAACATTGACAATATTCATTCCTTTCCCCTCCTCTTCTTCCTGTTTTACCTCTGATAATTGTCACCTTCTCAGCAGCATCCCCAGGTTGGTCAGCAAGTCCCATCCTCATTTTGGTGGTAGGGTCAGGGCAGGGGTCAGCTGTGGATATTGGAATGAGAGGAAACATGTGCTTGGGGTGTTCTTGAGGAGGTTTCCTCATTCATGGGAAGAGATACCCAAGAGTTGGCCTGTTTTGTAAATGCTGCCATCTTGACAACAAGAGCAGTGGCACTGCGACCGTTAGGAGATCTGAGCACAGCACAGGGGGCTGATTTAGAACTAACATAGTGAGCCTCATTTATTGCTTGTGCTACTTGAAGTTGGGTTTTTCTATCAGTATGGTGGAAAGGAACCCGAGCCTTGATGTTAGTGTCAGCCCTACAGTGTTCAGACAAGTGATAACTGGTCATGGCCCTGTGTGAGGCAGCAGATGGAGCTGGTCCTAACCAGGACCTGGCCACTTTTTTGGGGCCCTCAGATGGGTAGGAATAATGTGGTGTTATGATAGAATATGAGGCTGGGCAGTTTATAATGAAAAAATATATATGTTTCTTACAGCATCTGGCAATGGCCCTAAAACTGTTCATGACAGAAGGTGAAAAGGCAAGAGAGGCGGGAGATCAATTATTTAGTCATTTCATGGAATCCCTAGCAAAGACTACCCAAGAATACTGCAAGCTAATTAAGTTAAATTAATTAAATTAAATTAATAGTACAAATTAAGACAATCTTGAATAATACAGCTATTATAACTCAAGAGTTCTTTTTTCTTTATTTTACTTAACAAAAATCACCTTGCTGATTTATTAAAGTTTTATTTTTATTTGTGTGTGTGCATGCGTGCACGTGTGTGTGTGTGTGTGTGTGTGTGTGTTTGCATGTGTATGCCACATTGTTCAGGGTCCCATGGAGGCAAGAAGAGGACAAGAATCAGATGCCCAGGAACTGGAGTTATAGGTGGTTGTGAATCACCTGACACAGGTGCTGGGAACTAAACTTGGGTCTTCTGTAAGAGCAGCAAGTGCTCTTATCTTCTGAGCTATTTCTCCAACCCCAAATTTTACTGTTTATTAAGTTTAAAAATCCATCATAAAGAAAGGATAGGATAAGCAATAAACACAGACTATATGGTGCTTCAAGAAGTCATGGAAGTATTGAGAAAAAAATAAAAATGAATCATGAAGTTCAACTTCACTGGAACCTGATGTCTTGTTAAAACTCCAATATGTGTTACTTGCACAAAGCACAGTGAGATAGAAAAATTATAAATGAGAAAAGAGAAAATAAATGGAGGTTGCTCTTGGGAGTGAAAACTTAGATTAACGAATGCAAACAAGAGAATGATTTTAATTTTTCATCTGTGTTTTGTTTTCTCTGTTTAAAAATCAATAGAGAACCCTTGGAATAAAAGAAGCGCCAAAATTCTCTGGAGAAATCCTTAGGGTCAGTAGACAGGAATCTCCTTCTTCAGCTTCTTAGGAATCAAAAAATAACAGTGTCTGAGACAGCAGTGAGGAGCAAACTGACCCAGATTGGAACCACGCTGTGGGATTCCTACCCCAAGGAAGGCTGGCAGACCGACTTTCCATCGCATGAGCCTCTGAACACTTCTTACTTGCCAGGCATAAACAATTTCTCTCATAACACAAACTCCCCCCTGTGTTGGCTTGAAAAATGAGTCTTGGGAGTTGTTTTTTCTGGGTCATATAAGACTAGGATATTAAAACTCACTAAGTTATCCCAGGGTCTTGAAAAATGGAAATCCATGGGCCACGTGGCTCCCATCTTTAGGGAAACTTTTGCCCATTTCTGATTGTTTGGCGAAACAGGGACAAACAACAGACTGGGAAAGCAAACCCAGAGGCTTCCCAGTAGCCAGAAGTCTAAGATGGAGACAACTTCACTTTGAGCAGGGCTTGGTCAAAGCCTAAGGGGCCATTTCTGGGGAGAAGGGGAGACCACACTGGCTTGGACCAGAGGCAGCAGTTTAGCTGCCTCAAGCTAGATTTCCTCAGCTGCAAAGTGAAGATCATTTTTCTGGCCTGACCGACTCAATGCATACAAGCTACTCCTTGGAGGAGCCCAGGAGTGTTCTCCCTGGAAGATGAATGGCTATCATGGGTTCTTGGACTCCTGGCTCCCTGCAGGCCCGATTCCCTCCCTCTGCACTCAAGTTGAGGGCCTCTCTGCAGAGAGCAAGTCAGCGTCTCACACTCTGTACCCCACTAGCTCAGGACTCATCAGCACCTTAACTTCCAGCTCTTCACTTTTGCTTCCAGAAGCCAACTCAAGAGTCTTACGGTGAGACCTGTGAAGGCTGAAGACCCTCACATTTCCCCGTCTAGGTAGTAAGCTGAACCTGCCATCATTTCACTTGGAATTGGAGGAGTCGAAGGCAGATCCATGAAACTGCAGAGTTTGGTGGAAGATGGACACTATTTTTGTCAGTGTTCATACATACATTACATTGTGATCACATCACTCTCCGTTACACTCTCTTCTTCCCCTCCCACTCCCAGCTGACCCCCTTCTTCCCAACTGGCCTCCCTCTTACTTTCATGCTGTGTGTGTGTGTGTGTGTGTGTGTGTGTGTGTGTGTTGTGTAGGTGGCCACAGCTATGGTGTGTTCATGATTGCAACCTGCATGTTGTAATCAGAAGATACGGTTTAATAGCTCTCCCCTCCATCTCTCTCCCTTCTGCAATGTTTCCTGGGCTTTGGGGGTGGGGTGTAGTTGATGTTCTGTTAAGACTGAGGACTCTCTCAGCACTTTGGCCAGTTGTGAGTCTCTGCATTCACCCTTTCCTTCTGTGAAAAGAAGTTTATCTGATTAGGGCTGAAAGCCCTATGGGTATAAACATGCATATATTTAGAAGGCAGTTTGACTCCATGTCCATTTAGTGAAACATCAGTACCAAATTCCACACTAAGGCTTGTGACCTCCCCAGCCATAAGGTTTTGACCAGGTTTACAATACCATGCATGAATTCTCTCCTGTGCAACTGGCCTCAGATCTAACCAGAAAGCATTGTTTTATCAGTGGGTTGCAAATCACTATGGTACCACTCAGGGTCCACAGCTGGGTAAGATCACTGATGAATCCCCCCAACCCCCCAGGCAGCCTGCAAAGCACTTCCTAGTTCTAGACTTGACATGAATGCAGATTTTCCACTCCCTCCAGAAACTGTCAATCAATGACCTCACTTGCTTTTTACCTGATGTCCCTCCCAAGACATTTAAAGGGGCCTGACCAGATGCCATCTTGGCTGCTGGCTGCTGTGCTCCATCAAGCCCAACCCTGGCTATTCCTGAAGTAAACTTTCTGGGGGTGTCTAAACCTGGTGTTTTCCTTTTATTTGGGGGTCGCACCCACATAAAGCTAACAGAACACGAGCCATCAAGAAAGAAGTTTCTTAATCAGTTCTACATTGCTTTATCCTTCTTATGCCCAAAGTGTGTGGTGTCTTCAGCAGTAGAGTTTCATCAGAAAATGAGCTCTTCATGTCCATATGGTAGACACATTGGATGTGGGGGATGAGTATGGTGGTCCCTGTACCCCTCAGAGAGTCCGGCTCTCTGAAAATCCTATGAGAAAAGCTTCTCTGCTTTGCCATAGCTATTTGGAGCTTGCCTGAGGACACAGTGCTTGGATCAGCTCTTCCATAACCCAGTGGAACACATCATCGGGCCTAGTATTGATTCCTTTGGTGAAGTGCCCTCATTTTTATCCTAACACTTACCCTGTGCTATGGTTTGGATTTGGTTTCACTGTCCTCCAAAGATACATGGGCTGGAAGCTTGTTCTGCAGTGTGTCGTTGTTGAACTGTAGACCCTAAAGAGATGGAGTCTGATGGAAGGCAGGTAGGTTATTGGACGTGCTGCTTCTTGGAGGATCCTGCATAGTTCTCACAACAGAAAACTGTAAGAAAAGCATACCTTGAACATGCTCAGAACATGCTCTACCAAGGAGGTATACTCTTGGCCCTCCATTTGATTTTTTTTGGTCTTTTTCGAGACAAGGTCTCCCTGTGGTCCTAGCTGTCCTGGAACTCACTCTGTAGTCCAGGCTGTCCTTGAACTCATTTTATTTTTTTAATAGACTCTATTCACTGAGACTATATTTTCATTTATTTCCAGAGAATTTCTAATGGATGGTCAAGTATTTTTATAAAAGTGGCTTTGAAATTGTTAGATAATTCTGACACCTGACATATCTCAGTGTCAGCATCTGTTGATTGTCTTTAATTGCTCAAGATAAGATTTTCTCGTACTTGATATTTGGTATTCAAGAGATTTATCTATTATGTTAGGAGACTAGAGTTCCCGTTTAAATTATTACCCTGTTTTAAGTTTATATGTGGGTTCTGGTTACTTATAAGGACTGAGATTCCAACAACAGTTAAACATTCTGAGCACCCGTGATGTTTATTATTTCATCTGCTTGGTTTAGCTGGTACTGCTGGAGCCTACCTGGGGCCTGTTGGGGCCCTGAGGGGTGGAGTATCTTTAGGTAGGTGTCTTAGTTAGTTTTCAGTGGTTGTGGTAAAATACTCTGATTAAAGCTACTTAGAGAAGGAAGGGGTTACTTTGCTCACAGTTGGAGGGTATTATCCATCCTGGTGGGGAAGACAAGCAGGAAGGTGGGACCATTGCATCTTTAGTGAAAAAGCAGAGGACAATGAATTCTTGTTCTTGGCTCCTTTTTATACAGTTCGGGATCCCATTCTAGGGAACAGTGCTACCCATGCTGAGCAACTTCAGTTAACCTACAAGACAATCCCTCACAGGCATGCCCAGAAGTTATCCCAGCCTTGACAATCCCTCACAGGTACTTCCTAGGTCATTCCAGACCTAATGAACACTAACCATCACAGTGGGAGAGAAGCTTGTCAGTCCCAGAAAGGAAAAGGCTTCTTGGAACAGGTGTGTCTTGTGAAGTCCTACCTTCCAAACCCCTTCAGCTACTTTGGTGAGTGACAGGAGCCTCCAGACTGGAGAGAGAAGAGGTTCCCGGGCCATGCTATCTATACGGTAGGGTTGACCTCCTAGGTCCTTGAAGGATACATCTTTCAGAAAACAAGGGAAAGAATGCTTGTTCTCAATGCTTTGGGAGCACCTCTGCAGAAGACTGGGATGCCTCAGGGTTATCCAGGAAGCCTTCCTTCAAACTCCTGATGTGTCCCCAAGAGCATGAATCCCCTGCCTTATGCCAGACTGCAGTTGCTTATTCCCTTCCTTCTCCCTCCCTTCTACTGTACAGTCTAGAAATCAGAAGTCAGAACTCATCTTTCCAGCACATTTTATTCATGAAAGCATCACAGACCAAGCATTAGGGATATAAGGACTGATGGATGGATAAAGGCTGGGAAAAGAGGAATGTGCCAAGCTGGTAGCAGCTATATTGATCTCTGTGAAGATATGTAGTTTTAGTTATTAGTACATACTACTGTTCTAATTGTTCAGATAGGGAAACTAAGGCTTGACCAGATTCAGTTGCCCAAATGCCCACTGGCAAGAAATGTATGTATGTCTGATCCCCACATCTGTGCTCCAAACCAGTGTCACCCTATGCCTCCTGTTAGGTTTATGTCAGCGCAACCCAAAATGAAAAGAACACAGCAGGTCTAGGCAATCCAGGGCAAGTTTATTTCAGGGGTTGCTGGGTCTGGGAGAAGAGTGGCCAGCAACAAAATGGCATCTGGCCAGGGCTTTCAAGGGGTCTCGGGCACAAAAGCAGTTAGGAAGGATGAAGTAAGTTTACTGTGCAGTGGTCACTGACAGTTTCTTGAGGGAGTGGAGAATTCCTGTGTGCCCTGGGGTGGCTTGTTGCCTCATAGGCACTGGCCTGCAATGTCTGGCCCTAAGTTCTGGGTTTGGAGGAGAACCAGACCTAAAACCTCCCAGGGACAGTGATGGAAGGAAGAAGGAGTGGGCACTGTGAAGTGAGGGCAGAAGAGACAGAGGAACCCATCCAAGCGAGTGTTGTGAGGCCTGGCATGCTATGGATTGACCTGGGGAGGTAGAGACAGGGGTAGACTGTCGGCAGTGATGAGGAAGAATCTGGAGGTGTGGTATGTGTGAGCAGGACCAGCAGCCGGGTTATAGCTGCCTCTTTGGATATCCCCAAAGATCTATCTTATCTAGTCTGTAGCCTATAAGACGCCATTTAGTCACTGTGTGTGTGCACATAAGACCTGCAGGAAGTTATCAAGTACGGCTCTGTTGCAGCCCAGGTAAAAAGCTGCTTCTGCATCTCCATATCTACTTTCCTTCCTGGTAAGTGAGTCTCTCACTGGAGATTACTGTTGTGATTGGGAGATGGTTTGTCCTCCAGGGGTTCATGTGTTGGAAGCTTGGTCTCCAGCCCCTAGCGATGGTTAAGAGCTGGGGGAGGGACACGTGTAAAGCTAGACTGTATTTCAAAAAAAAAAAAAAAAAAAAAAAAAAAAAGCCAGCCATGGTGGCTCACACCTTTAATCCCAGCATTTGGGAGGCAGAGGAAGGTGGATCTCTGTGAATTCAAGGCTAGTCTGGGGCTATAGGGAGACCCTGTCTCAAAAAGACCAAAAAAATTAAAGTAGTCTAGTGGGAGGTATCAGGCCACTGAGGATGTCGACCTTGAAAGGTATTGGTGTTGCTATTGTGCAGTGGATTCTATTGGCATTAAGTACTTATTAAAAGCAAAGTTGGTCCTTTTCTACTCTGTGACTTCCCGGATCATTACATGATTTCTCTTGCCCATGCTCCCAAGATCCAACCATGGCATCATCTACCTGCAGGTTAATCAGAGGCCTAGCACATGAAGCTGAATGATCTCAGAGCTTCAGCCTCTGTGGGTTCTGTTATATCAACAGGAAACACACTCATATGGTGCTTGACTCAGGATAGGTTGCCCTAGGCATTCTGCTATTTCATCACTTAAAGTCCCAGATCAGGAAAACCCTTAGTTCTAGGCTAAGGGCAGCCATTTTGGGAGTCAGCTGACCACACAATTTCCCCATTGGGGCATGGATGGATGCAGCACTAGTCAAGAGCAGAGGGGTTATTCTCACTTCTTCACTTCCATACAATTTGGGTTGGACCTGGTGATGTTGGGGGTAGGAGTTTGAATTAAAACCTCTTGCACAGCCAGGCATGGTGGCGCACACCTTTAATCCCAGAACTGGGGAGGCAGAGGCAGGTGGATCTCTGTGAGTTCAAGTCCAGCCTGGGCTACAGAGAGAGCTCCAGGCCAGCTGGGACTAGAGGGAGACCCTGTCTCAAGAAGACCAAAAAAAACCAAAAACTGAGTGCAGAGGTCAGGGTGGAGTCTGTAGGCCCTTGGCTACCCCAGTCTTGCTCAGCAGAGTGCTGGGTACAGAGTCGTTGCTGACAGGTGTGAGAGCACAAGATGAAAAGAGATTGCTACGTTCAGGTAGACCTGGATTTTCACAGCTGCTGACCCCATCTGGGCCTGTGTGATTCCTGGTGAAGGGCTTTTGATTTGTCAGTGGTGGCTGCCACACACGAGGGAAACTTTCTTTAGCTCTGAGATCCATGAGTGTATCATATGTCATGCTATAGATTAAAGAATACAAGTGGTAAGTCGTGGTGGTTTGAAGAACTGTCCCCTGTAGGCTCATGTATTTGAGCGCTTGTTCTGGCACTGTCTGGGGAGGTTATGGAAACTTGAGGAGGCAGAGTAGTGCCTTTGAGGGTTAATAGCCTCACACCTAACTTCTTGTTCTCTCTCTCTCTCTCTCTCTCTCTCTCTCTCTCTCTCTCTCTCTCTCTCTCTTTCTCATATGAAAATGTGATCAGCCAGCTTTCCACTCCTGCCACGGTGCTCTTCCTGGCTCCTGCCACCGTGCTCTTCCTGGCTCCTGCCACGGTGCTCTTCCTGGCTCCTGCCACCGTGCTCTTCCTGGCTCCTGCCATGCCTCTCCAATGGGCTTTATCTCTCTGGAAACATAAATCCAAATAAACCCTTCTTTAAGCTGCTTTTGGTTGTGGTATCATAATCACAGCAACAGAAAATTAATTAATACCAAAATCCATAGGAAAACAAATCTTGTGGCATACATACTTTGCCCAAGAAAACAGAGCCTTCCTCTACCCTTGTGTGTGCCTAGGTGTCCCTCAAAGGTGAAGGGAACACACACACACACACACACACACACACACACACACACGACTGAGGAGATTTAAACATGTGGGAGGCATGACTATATGAGGCAGGTCTGCGTGTATGTGCTGTGTCTGTCTCTGGCATGATCCAAGGACAGAGGGTTTTTGGCACAGTGAAGGCCATGTTTGTCCCTGGGTGCCCTTTACAGCACATCCAACATAGCTCTTTTCTTGGTAGAGATTCTGGGATGGAAAGAATAGCTTCCTACGGAGAATGCAGAACAGTTCGACCTGGGGCGTGAAGCTGCTCTCAGGGGCCTAGAAGCAGGCAAAGGGGAGCTAACTGTTGGAACACACAGGGACTGATGTGGAGGGGAATTTTGAACTCCCACGTTGTATTGGAAAGAAAGCATTTGATTGCTGATTCATGCTTCTTGTCCACCTCTGATTTTAAAGGGTGGGGGCTGAGGATAAATGGGCTTTCAGACTTCCACACTGGTTCCTAGAATCAGATAAGCCTGGAGAAAGCCGGGTGGTGGTGCTCACCTGCTTGGCTTAGAGAGGGAGGTACTGTGTGAATGGCAAAGCTGCTTACTTCCCTTCACTTAGACACACTTGGGTTTCCCAAGAAAGCACAGGCTGTCAGAAGAAGGTGAACAGGTACCTTTTATGCATCTTTGAAATGAATCTGACTATACCGGGGGTGGGTAACATTGAAAATAGTTCCAACCAAGACATCTTAAATGGGGCAAAGACTGCCGGGGTAATGATCAGAAAAACTCCATTTCGAACAGAGGAATGGTTTAAGTTTATTTAATTCTTAGCTCAAGGTCACACAGCAGATTCCAGGCAGCCCAGACCCCGCCCCTTTCCTTACTTTTGACCAGCTGCATGTCCAAACCTTGAAACATAGACATAATTAACTGCTGGGTTTTTGCTTCTGTAACTTCCTTATCCTGCTTAAAGGCACCCTGACATTTTCTAAGTGGGCCAAAAGTATAAGGCAGCTTTGCTCTGTAGGCCTCCCCTTTAAAAGGTTATCTCTTAGAATCATTTGGGGCTGTAGTCAGAATGGCAAGACTGTATGCTGGACAGACAGCCACAGTTGGGCACAGAGACCATTTGTTAGCAGCACCATTTTTTGTTTCTTTTTAATAAATTTGATGATTAACATTTGACTTTGGCTCTGGGGTCTTTCCTGGTATTTTCAGACTCCATAGCACCAAAAGTCCCCTAGTCTCCATCATTTGAGTAAAGCCCCCTGATTAATGGCTTATCACATGGCTTCTCAGAGAATATATTCATTTCCCAGCCTCCTCTGTGGCTTGGCTTGGCCATATGACTAGGTTCTGCCCAATAGGGCAGCAACAGAGGTGCCATGTGCATTTTTAGGGTGGGTATCCTCACCTTCACACCTGCCTTTCCCATGGCTACACTGGTGATAAATTGTCTCAGGGACCCTAGACATGGCAGAACAGGGAAGAGGGAGGCTGAGACTCTTACACCTGCGCAGTGCCCAGCTGCCCAGCTGCCCAGCTGCACATCAACATGCTGATTTAAGCCTCTAGCCTGCGGAGCCTCTGTAGCATGTGCTGATTGTCCGGCTGAGTCCCAAAGAGCAAAGCTGTCAGAATAAATGAATCTTCATGCAACTTGATCTCCTCTTCCTGTGTAGCACCCCCCCATCTACTCCCAGAAAGCTTTGCTCAGCCAAAGTCTTATAAGCTGATTATTATTGATGTTTCAATAATTCATGACAGTTTTCAATACAGGCGAGCAACTTGATACCAGCCATGGATTACAGAACAATCGTGTTATGCAAATTATGCCTAAAAGAAAATGACTCCTCTTCCACACATAATACTGTTTCTCAGATAGGGGGAAAAAAAGAAGTGTTGAAAACAGCCTAGTGGAGTCAGAAAAAGCAGAGTGGCTGGGGCTGGAGGGAAGGCTTTCCTGAAGGAAGGTCTTCTGTTTAGTCAGCTGCCAAGCATTCAGGGACTGTTCGTGGGCCAGGCTTCAGTGGAGGTTTAGGAGACACAGGTGAATAAGGCAAAGGAAATGGCTTGTTGAATTTTCCTTCAGTAGATGTGGAAAGGGCAGAGAGATGATATGTATGCATGAGTTAGACCAGTGAAGTAGCTATTATTATACAACCTGGAAGCCCTTTCTGCAAAAATGCTCTATAAGCTGAGTTCCAAAGGACTGGGAGGAGGAGTCCTGTGACAGTCTGAGAGAAGATCCCAGACTGTAAGATAGTGAGTACTAAGGCCAAGGGAGTGATGAGCTTGAAGCACTGGAACGAGAAGAGAGAGGGCCTCTGGGACAGGAGCCGTATGAAGGAGGGAAAGGACTGGAGAGGATGGCTGGGGCTGCCAGGACTTGAGAGTATGGGGAAGAAGGGACAGTTGTTCTCAGCCTCACGTGTGATGGTCACGTGTCAGTTCCTTCGAATATGTGTCTCTCCTCTTCTGCCATCTACAGATTGTTCCCCCTCAATTCCATAATTTCAGTCTGCCAAACACCTCCAGGATGCTCATGGAAGCTCTGGAATTTCATTATCCTAAAAATTACAATTCTTAGGTCAAGAGAAAAATATATAGAGATGAATTTAGGGGTTATTCCTAGTTAGTGCTGTCTTATTTATTTATTATTTGTTTGTTTGTTTATTTATTTATTTATTTATTTATTTATTTATTTATATGAATGTATTGTCTGCATGCAGGTCTGTGCACCCATGTCGTGCAATGCCGTGGAGGTCAGAAGAGGGCGTCAGATTCCCCTGGAACTGGAGTTCTCCTGGAATTGGAGTTACAGGTGGTTCTTAGCCGCCATGTGGGTGCTGGGGATCAAACCCGGGTCCTCTGTAAGAGCAATCGGAGCTCTTAACCGCTAGGCCATCTCTCCAGCCCAGTGCTGTCTTATTAAGAACACGAAAGGATACAGTTATAACAAATTACAGTAGCTTAATTTCCCATAACATTCTCTATCAAGCCTGTGGCACAAGAAACATGCTCAGAAACCAGGTTCCTTCCAGCATGCCAACCTGCTCTCTCCAGTTTTTGGTCCGTATTCCCCTGGTCCAAGATGGCCGCTCAGATACCAGTCCTGGCATCTCTGCTCCAGGTGGCAGATGGGAAAGGGTGGAGCAAGGGGTGTGCTTGCTCCCTGTATGGAGGCTTTAGGATGGACATTTTTTGATGTTGTTGCTTTTATCTCATTGCCAAAATTTAACTACATGGCTACTACATCTAGCTGTGAGGAACCTGGGCAGAAACAGTCCTTGGGCGGGGTGTATAACACACCCTGTAGATCTGGAGCCTCCACTAGTAAAGAAGCAGAAAAGGAAGGTTTCAGGAAACTGCCAGTCATCTCTGGCACTAGGCCTGCCTTTGTGTTCTTCAAAAGTCAACGCGTTTTATTTTATAAGGCCACCTACTGGCCTTCTGAAGGTGGCAACCTTGAGCTTCAGTGAGCTGGGAGTGCCTCATAAATACCCTGTTTCCTGATGAAAACAACTCAAGGGAGGAAGTATTTATTTTGGCTCACAGTCCAAGGGTTCAGTCTAGTAGCAGGAGGGTGAGGCAGCTGGTCACATTACATCTGCAATCAAGAAGCAGGTAGGGGTATGGGGTAGTGTTGGGGGGGCATAGATTGGAGACATGGCTCAGTGGTTAAGAGCAATGGCTGTGTTTGCAAAGGGTGTTTGCAAAGGACTGGGTTTGGTTCCCAGCACCCACTAATGGCTGACAATTGTCTGTAACTCCAGTTCCAGGGAATCTGACACCCTCTTCTGACCTTCATGGGCATTGCACAACATGGGTGCACTTTACACACATGCAGGGAATAATACACTCATACCCATAAACTGATAAAGTATTTAAAATTTTTTATTATTTTTTATGTGTGTGAGTGTACTGTCTGCACGTAGGTTGGTGCACCCATGTTGTTCAATGCCGCGGAGGTCAGAAGAGGGCATCGGATTCCCCCAGAACTGGAGTTAAAGACGGTTCTTAGCTGCCATGTGGGAATCAAACCCGGGTCCTCTGCAAGAGCAGTTGGTGCTCTTAACTGCTGAGCCATCTCTCCAGTCCCTAATAAAGTATTTTTTAAAAGAAGCGGAGGGCCATGAACACCATAGCCCAGCTAGCTTCCTCTTTCAGCAGTCTGAGACCCAGCCCAGGGAAAGGCGCCGCCCACAGAGGGCAGGTCTTCCCACCTCAATCAAGATAATCTCTTCCCAGGTGTGCCTAGAAGTTTGTCTCCAAGGTGACTCCAGGTCCTGTGAAGTTGATGGCCTTTATTAACCACCACACCACCTGAGAGTTTAGCAGCATCATGTGGCTACTCAGTGCTCAATAAGCTGGTCTAAGGGTAGATCTAGTTCAATAGCAGCTGACCAGTCAGTACTTAGATGGAGTGAATGCGTGAATGAAATGAGCCTTAAAGGACGTAACAGAGGCCCTTGAACAGTGAGCCAGCTTCTAATGCCAACACCATATGTTAGTTTTTCTGGAAGGAAGAACAGTGGTCTGTGGGGCTTGATTTGTCTGGGACAGCTGGGAAGAGCCCTTCTGCACCTTCTGGAGGTGCAATGTGAAAGGACACTGAATTCAACTGCTATCAATCAAGGTTAGGAGTCATCAAGTGTAACTACCAGGCAGCCCGGACAGAGGTGAGCTAGGAAACTGCTTTTCTTAGTTTGACCCACTTCTGGTAAGGTATATTTGAGTGCAGTTGTCTGTTGGTGTTAACTTGGCACAGAAGTATGTCTAAAAACTCAGTCATGATGGAATGCACAGTCTCTGATGGGGAATTCTGTGAAGACCACAAAGCAGCTTGATTAAGTCTGACTCACCCCACGAGACAGCAGCAGAACTACTTAGAGTTCCATTTATTCCACAAATGTTTATGGGGTGTCTGCTCTGGGCCAGCTGGGGAAGCAAGGGGGTTTAGGTTGGCCACATTTCTTGTGCTCAGAGGGCTTAACGTTTATGATGGTAGACCCATAGTGGAACGATCTCAGGCCCACATTGGGGTCATCGAGATTAGTGGATCCCGGGGGCTCCACAGGCCAGCTTGTCTAGCCAAAGCATTGAACTCCAGACACAGGGAGAGACCCTATCTCAAATATAAGGTGGAGAGTGATTGGGGGAGATACCTGATGTTGACCTTTGGCCTCTACTGGCACGCTACATGGGTGACATACACATGTCCACATACACATGCATACACACAAATAATAATACAAGTAAGAACATGTACAATAAAATCTACTTTTTTTCATAAAATCTAAGCATATAGTACGGCATTGATAACAAGAGACATGTGTACCCCCCAGATCTCTAGAACTTATTCACTCTGCAAAATACAAAAAGTTGTATTCACTGATTGGTAACTCTCTATTCCCACCCCTTGCTTCCTAGCAACTGCCCTTCTATGTTGCAACCGTAAGTTTCACTTCTTTAGGTAACTCATGTGGCTGGAGTCTTGTAGGATTTGTCCTGGGACTGGCTGATTTAATTTGGCCTATAGTCCTCAGTCAATGTGGTTCAGCACCTTCGTCACTCTTTAGACTGAGTAATAGCCCATGGCGTCCATGTGCCGTAGTTTCTTTGTGCACCTGCTGGTGGACATTTAGGTAGTTTCTAGATCTTAGTTATTGTGAATCCTGTTCTAATGAACACAGGCATGTAAGTACCCTCTTTAAGATCCCAGTTTTAATTCTTTTTGTTTTCTATGTGTCTGTGGCATGCATGTATGTCTGTATGTGTGTTTGTATGTGTGAGTGCACGTGTGTGCAGGTATGTGTGTGCTTATGAGGCCCAATGTTGATGCTGAGAATCTTTCTTAATTGCTCTTCTATCTTATTCTTTAGGCGGGGCCTCTCAGTCCAACCCAGAGCGAGCCCATAGTGCTAGTCTTGCCAGCCAACCTGCTCTGGGTAGCCCCCCCCCAGCCTTTCAAGGCTGGAATTCCAGGTGGATCTCCAGGCCCACCTGGCATACACATGGGTTCTGAGGATCCAAACTCTGTTCTGAGGAGTTAAAGCTTGTGTGTCAAGCTTTAACTG
Organism: Rhizomys pruinosus; assembly: GCA_009823505.1. Classification (NCBI taxonomy): domain Eukaryota; kingdom Metazoa; phylum Chordata; class Mammalia; order Rodentia; family Spalacidae; genus Rhizomys; species Rhizomys pruinosus. Next base: position 720,790 of record VZQC01006244.1, on the reverse strand, counting down.
CTAAGCCATTTCCCCAGGCCCTGATTTTAATTCTTTTGGTTAAATACATTGAAGTAGGGTAGCTGGACCATGTTTTAATTCTAGTGTATAAGGGTTCCATTTTTAAACTTTTCGTTTATTATTTATTATTTATTTAATCTGTATGGATGTTTTGCCTGCATGTGTGTAAGTGCACCATGTACATGCAATAACCACAAATGCCAGAGAAGGAGTCAGATCTCCTGGAACTGGAATTACTGATGGTTGTTAGCTGCCATGTGGGTTCTGGGAACTGAATCCCTGTCCTATGGAAGAATAATAAGTACTTTTAACTGCTGAGCCATCTCTCCACCCACCCCCCTTCTTTTGAGACAATATCTCTCTGTAGTCCCAGAAGGCCTGGAACTTGTTATATAGACTAGGCTGACCCCAATCTTGTAGAAATGTATCTGCTTCTATGAACCAAGTGCTGGGATTAAAGGTGTGCACCATTCCTACACCCCTTTTTTGAAATGAGGCTCACTATACAGCCCCAGCTGGTCTAGAACTCATGATGCAGACCAGGCTGCCCTTGAACTCATAGAGATCCTCCTGCCTCTGCTTCTCTCAGATGCTTGATTAAAGGCATGTGCTGCCATGCCCAGAAAAGGGTTCCAATTTCTTTGCACAGTTACTTGTTCACACACATACACCTATATGATAACACCCACCTTAACAGGTGTGAAGTAAAATTTCATGGTGTTGTCCCCAAGCAATAAAAGCTATGCTTCACCCTGAGTAGCCTGCACAGTTTTCATCCTTTTTCCATTGTTGGATCACACATGATCTTCTAACATGATGCTGGGTAAAAGCTGTGGAAGTTTGCACTCCACCTTATTGAGGGAAGCCATGCTCTGCTCGTCTGCCCTCACTGCAATGATCCATGGGTGTTTCAGAGGTGCCTTATAAAAAAATTTATATCCCCACATATATATATATATATATATATATATATATATATATATATGTGTGTGTGTGTATATGCATTTGTGCACATGGCCCAGAGGTGTCAGGTTACAGATGCATGCTAGAAACCAAACTGGGACCTCTACAAGAACAATATGCACAAGAATTGTATCTTTAATTAAATTATTTATTTAATTTTTAAATTATGTGTGTTTGTATGTGCATATGAGTGCAGGTGCCCACAGAGATCAGGGGAAGGCAGAAGATCTTGAGTGTAAGAGTGTCGTCTGAGTCAGACAAGTGTCTTCCTGAGTTCAGCTGTGCCCTCTTGCCAAAGATCATCATAGCTGGGTCCCAAATGGAAGGAGGGGCCGGAAGAGTGAGGAGATCCTTAACCTGAGTGTCCAGTCATACCTCCTAACCCGTGGTGGACAATTCTGCCCTAATTGCACACAGCCTTAGGGAAGAGCTGGCCGGTGTAGGTTGGGGAAGACTAAGACAAATTATCTTGGTTTGCTTTCAATCTGTGTGATAAAAAACTGACCAAAGCCAACTTGGGGAGGAAAGAGTTTATTGTGTCTACATCTCCCAGGTCTCAGCTCATCACTGAGGGAAGTCAAGGCAGGAGCACAGGCCGTGGAAGAATGCTGCTTACTGGCCTTCTCACCTGGCCTGTGTTCAGCCTTCTTTCTTTTTTTTTTTTTAATTTATTTTATGTGTATGAATGTACTGTCTGCATGTAGGTTTGTGCACCCGTGTTGTGCAATGCCGTGGAGGTCAGAAGAGGGTGTCGGATTCCCCTGGAACTGGAGTTCTCCTGGAATTGGAGTTACAGACGGTTCTCAGCTGCCATGTGGGTGCTGGGGATCGAACCCCGGTCCTCTGCAAGAGCAGTCGGCACTCTTAACCACTAGGCCATCTCTCTAACCCCTCAGCCTTCTTTCTTATACAACACAGGGACCACCTTTCCAGGAGGGGCACCACGCACAGTGAGCTGGGTCCCCCCCCCCACATCACTCAACAATCAAGAAAATGCCCCACAGACATGGCCACAGGCCAGTCCAATGGAGACAGTTCCTCAATTTAAGTTCCCTTTACCCAAGTTGACAATCGAAGCTGTCCAGCACAGACTCCATTTATGTAGGTTATGAGGAATTATCATCCATGCTGGGTGAAGACTTTCTATTGTTGTCTTAGTGATGGTGGAGGTACACTCTTGTAAGTAACCCCTCAGTCATTGCTGTGTAAGTAAGCCTGATAAACTCATTGGTTCCTTGAGGTGGAGTGCAGTGGAATCAATCATGCCTCAGTTTGTCCTTGGGACCTTTGGAGGAGTGGGTGGACAATTAATTGTCTACATCTCTTACAGGGAAGGAGTTTTGGAAAGAGATCCTTTGGACCTGAAGTAACAGGTAGTTGTGAGTCTGACATTGGTGTTCGGGGCCACGTTCAGGTCCCTGCAAGAGCAGTGCACACTCCTAACCACTGAGCCATCTCTCCAACCCACAGAGCTACCTTTCACCAGTTTGAAAACCTCCGTCCAGTTCTGGTGAGAGGTTTCTCCTTGGTGTTTTCTTTTAGCTTTGTCCAATGATTTTACTTCACCTATTGGCCTTTCGTTATTTTTATCTTATTAATATAGTAAGTTACAGTAACGAATTTCCCAGTGTTGAATGGATGCTGCATTCCCAGGATGAAACTAGTTGGCCATGGTGTGTGGTCATTTTCCAAATGGATGGAATTGCTTTTCTCAAACTCCTGAAGGATTTTTAATTGTGTTCACGAGGGATATTGATTCGTAATTTTCTTTTCCTATTGATGTCTTTGTCTGGTTTTGGTATCAATAATGCTAGTGGCATGAAATAAGAATTAGAATTATCCCTCTGATTTCTTTTTTTTAATTTTTTATTTATTTTTTTATTTTTTCCCTCTGATTTCTAAAATTTTTTGAGTATATTAGTGTTATTTCATCTTTAATGTTTCCAAAAAATTGCCAATGACATCATCTGTGCCTATCGTTTTCCTTGTAAAAATGTTGTAATTATGAATTTAATTTCTTACATATATAGAATTCTCTCCCAAGAAAATATCTCAGGAAGATAAAGTTGTCTATATTCTCCTGAGATATTTTTGGGATCTGTGTTTTTCAAGCAATTTGTCCATTTTGCCTCTGTTGCTGAATTTCTTGGCATGAAATTATACGTATATTCCTTGTGTCTTGTTAAGAGCATCTTTTAAATGTAATTAACACATAAAAATTTGTACATGTTGATATGTAACAATTTACCAAGTTTGGCATGTGAAGTTGTGCTAGGACTAGTTTCTGCTCACTGTGTACACAAGCCTCTCCGGTGGGACCGTCTCTCAAATATGAGGGTTTCCTGGCTGGCTGCAGCAAGCACAGTAACTGGCCTTGTGTGACTTGCAGGTAGCGCTCGCCTCTTTCCCCTGTTGCTGTTGGGTGGTGCTCTCCTCTGCCCACAGACTCAAACTCATCCGTATGGCTGAGCCATACTCTCCTCTGGCAGTTTGCCCCCATGTCCCTACCACTTCATCTCCCTAGGCCATCAGTGCCAGCTTCACACACACAGCAACTCCACCAGGCCCTGCCCATGTTGCTCTTCCCTGCACTGGGCCTCAAGCCTCTCTTTAGAGACTTTTCCATTACAGGAACCATTTCACTTCTTCCGGCCTCTTGGGAACCACTGGACCATGCTGCCCGATTGCCTGATGTTCAGTGCCTACAGGCCACAGTTGCCTATATTTCACCAGGCTTTTAAATGCTGATTCAAGCAGGTAAACAAATCCAATGACTGTTCCATGGATTTGAAACTTTATTACTAGAGACAAATATTTTTGGTGTTGTTACATCTTCTGGATGAATTGATCATTTATCATTTCTGAAATATTCCTATAGCTTGAGTTATTTATCTTATTCACAGGTCTGCTTTCTCTAATATTAATAGAACTGGTTGCCCCTCCTTTCCTACAAATAGTGCCTTTAATTTTAATCTCGCTTTCGCTTGTGTAGGTATGCATTACTCTTGCACATGTATGAGTACATATAGTCCTTGTTTCATTATTATTCTCATAATGCTTGATTTAAATTGAATATTTGAACCAAGCCTTTTCGACAGAGCTCTCTGCTACAGTAAGGTGTTAAGAATGTTCTACTAGGGCTGGAGAGATGGCCTAGCGGTTAAGAGCACTGACTGCCCTTGCAGAGGACCTGGGTTCGATCCCCAGCACCCATAGTCTTTAACTCCAGTTCCAGGGGAATCCGATGTCACCATCTTCTGACCTCCGCAGCATTGCATGACACGGGTGCACAAATCTACATGCAGAGAGTACATTCATACACATATGAAAATAAATAAAATAAAAAAAAGAATATTCTACTGAATAAGCTGGCTATAGAGCACTGGAATTTGCCTAGGGTGACAAAGGAACTAAACTGCTGATTTTGTTCAATTTTAAATGAATGTAAACAGCCCCAGCTAGCTAATGGCTAGTGCCTAAGACAACACTGATTGAATATATGCATTTTTTTTCATTTTAACTGAATTTTGGGGAGTTTCATACAATATTTTTTAATAATATTTAGACCCCTTCTGCTATCTGCACCATCCCCCTAGTACCCCCTGCCTGATTGCACATTCTCTGTCATATATATCAAGGCCTATTAAGTCAAATTTGTGTCCCTAAATACTCTTCAGTGTGGGTCCATCCACTGCAGCCTTGTTAATCTATCCAGCATCACACCCTTAATGAAAACCAGCAGGTATCGGTAGTCAATCGTTTCCCAGCTAGGGTTGGGGCTACTTCCTCATTTCTACACTGTGATTCAGTCTGTCTGAAGCTTACATAAGCCTTATGCATGCTGTCTCTATTGCTGTGCATTTCTTTGAGTAACTGCCCAGCTTTCTGGAAAACTCTGTTTTCTTGTGGTCATACCCTAACTCTGGGTCTTACAATTTTTCCTTCCCATCTTTCAGGAGGATCCCTGAGCCTTGGGTGGCAGAGGTTTGATATAGGTGCTCTATTTAGGGATAAACACTCTAAAGTCTCTTATTCTTTTTTTTTTTTAAGTCTCTTATTCTATGCATATTGTCCAGTTGTGGGTCTCTGGGGGTAATCACCATCTGCTACACCAGCAAGCTTCTCTGGTGAGAGTCGAGAGATGCATTTATCTATGAGTTAGAATAATAATGCACTAGGATTCAGTTTAATATTACACCCATCCCATTTAGCAGAATAATAGTAATATGCTTTCCCCTGGGGCCTGGTGAACTGTGTAGCTTCAGGCCCCTAGGATGGATATCATTGTCAGATATGAGCTCCATCCTGTGAAGTGGAACTTAAATCCAATTAGAAAGTGGTTGGGGGGCTGGAGAGATGGCCTAGCGGTTAAGAGCACCGACTGCTCTTACAGAGGACCTGGGTTCGATCCCCAGCACCCACATGGCGGCCGAGAACCGTCCGAAACTCCAATTCCAGGAGAACTCCAGTTCCAGGGGAATCCGACACCCTCTTCTGACCTCCGCAGCATTGCACGACACGGGTGCACAGACTTGCATGCAGACAGTACATTCATACACATACAGAAATAAATAAAATTAAAAAAAAAAAGAAAGTGGTTGGTAACTCCCATACTATTTGTGGCATGATTGCACCAGTGGGCATACCACACAGGCCAGTTGATGTAGTTTGGGGGATTCACAGTTTGGTAAGGTTGATGATTAACTTTCTCTTCTGTAGCATAGCACCTTTCAGCACTATGAACACTGGCCAGGAGAGATGAGGCTTTGGAATCAGCACCAGCTTGATTTCTCCTCGTTTGTTCCACAGCTGATGTACGTAGTTCAGCAATGGGGTCTTACCATCAAGTTCTGGTGGGTAACCAGGAGCAAGGGGAATGGCCAGAATTGTTTGAGGGTCTGTGGGACCCCTGGTCAACAGCTTCAAAAGAGGGAGTCCATTCCTGACAGTGGGTTTTTCCCACTAGCCTTGGTATCCAGTAGAGTGGATGTAAGTTATGAATTCTTAGATATGCATGTTCCAGCTGGAAGATTCCTAGAAATCAGGAAACCAGTACATGGCCATAGGGTAGCAGAGACATCATGGGAAGAGACATGGAATACAGTGATATAAAGAGGAATAGAAGAAGAATGGTGTAGGAAGGGTTAAAGAGGAGGGATATATACATTTTATGTAATCGTTAGCACTGTTGGATTTAAGCTTCCCATCTTGTTCTTTTTTATATTTTATTTTATTTTTGTATTTTCATATTTTATTTTCATGTGTATAAATGTATTGCTTGCATGTGTGTAAGTTCACCTGTATTGTGCAATGTACAGGAAAGTCAGAAGAGTTGTTAGCTGCTATGTGGGTGCTGGGAATCAAACCCAGGTCCTTTCTCTGCAAGAGTAGCCAGTGCTCTTAACTGCTGAGCCATCTCTCTAAACTATTTCCTTCTTCTTTTTTTAAAAAAAATACATTTTCTGCTAGTTGTGGTGGCACACACCTTTAATCTCAGCACTCAGGAGGCAGGGACAGGTGGATCTCTGAGACTGAGGCAAGCCTGATCTATATAATGAGTTCCAGGCCAGCTAAGGCTACAGGAAGACCTTGTCTCAAAAACAAAAGCAAACAGACATAAAACATTTTCTAAGAGCTGGGCCCGGAACTCAGTAGTAGAGCATCTCCCTGGCATGTGCACAGCCCTGGGTTCCAATGCCAACACCACACATAAAGAGAAAACATATTCCATTTCTTTTTCATTGATTTTTCTCATTTTCTCCTTTAAAAACTTTTAACAATGCATGTCTGTGTGTGTCTGTGTGTGGGTATGTGCACCTGCGTGCAGGTGCCTGAGGAGCCAGAAGAGGGCATCAGGTTCTCTGCAGTTGGAACTACAGGTAGTTGTGCACCACCCCACATGGGTTCTGGGAATAAGACCTGGCTCCTCTGCAAGAAAAGTAGATGCTTTTTTTTTTTTTTTTTGTCTTTCAAAACAGGGTCTCCCTGTAGCCCCAGCAATCCTGGAATTCGCTCTGTAGACCAGGCTGGCCTTGAACTCACAAAGATCTGCCTGCCTCTGCCTCCCAAGTGCTAGGGTTAAAGGTGTGCACCACCACACCTGGCTCTTTACCCCATCTTTTGAGTGAGTCATTTGTTTTCTTCTTTGTTTTTTGAGGAGTTTATAGATTCTGGGAGTTAATGCTCTGTCAGATGTATCACTGGTGAATGTTTCCTCCCACTCTGTGGGTTTTCTCTTCACTTCCCTGATTGTTTCTTTCACTGTACAGAAGCTTTCGAGTTTAATGAGGTCCCACTTGTCAATTGTTGACCTTATTTCCTGTGCAGCTGCTGTTTCTATTGTGTGCTTGGTCTAACTTTTGTCACATTTGGGTTTAGTTTCCAACATCAACCTTTAAATGACACCCTATCTCCACACATAAGGACCTGAGAAGTACAGCCTCCACTTCCCCTCCATCACACCACTGTTATATATTTATTTCCATTTATAATCCCTTAATTTATTATTATTATTATTATTATTATTATTATTATTATTGGTTTAAGCAGACAGTTATCTATTAAGGTATTTTTAAGCCAAGAAAATTATTTTACCCACATTTTTTCTGTCACTTTGAATTTCTTTGTGTAATTCCAACTTCCCACCTGGTATCATTTTTCTTCCTTGGACTAACTGTATGATCATTTCTCTGGAAGCTCTGCTGAGGAAGGGTTTGTTTAGCTTTTGATTGTCTAAAAGTCCTTCAATTTTTCATTATTTTAAGGATTTTTTCTGGGTATATAATTTTAGGATGACTCACTTTTTATTACATTACTTAATATTTTCTCATTGTTTCTAAAAATAATTTCCTTCTAGAAATCCACAGCCATTCTTATAGTAATTTCTTCTTAGTTGTCTTTTTTCTGGTTGTTACTAACAAAATATCTTTATGAATGGGTTTCAGAAATTTAACAATAGTGGAATTAATGTGAGCTGGTGTGTACATGTGTGTGTGGTAGGTGTGTATGTATGTGTATGCCTTTGTGTGTAAGTGTGTGTGTATGTGTGTAGTGGGTGGGTGTGTATTTATCTTTTTGAAGCTTGATGTTCTTCATGAACTCTCTGGGCTCATACTTTAAAATATGTTTTTATTAATTCTTTGAGAATTTCATATAACATATTTTGATCATACTCACCAGAATTCCCCAAATCCTCCCAGATCAATTTTACCTTCTAAACCACCCAACTTCCTGTCTTCCTTTTTTAATATTACAAGTGTAATTTGTGCTTCCCAAATACTCTTGGGTATGGTACCATCCCCTTGATCATGGTCAAGTTATCTGGGGTCAGTCACATCCTTAAAGAACATGGTCTCTTGTCTCTTAGCAGTCAGTTGCCAACAGCTCCTCTGCTAGGGCTGGGACTTTGGGTCCTCCTCCCCACTTAAATTTTGTTGGCTTGTGCTTGCATAGGTCTTGAGAATGCTGGTACAATCACTGTAAGTTCATATGTGCAACTGCCCTGTTGTGCCTGAGAAACACTGTTTTATTGTAGTCATCACTGCCTCTGGCTCTTATAATCTATTTTTCTCCCTCTTCTATGATGATCCCAGAGCCTTGGGAGGAGGTGTGATGTAGGTGTCCCATTTAGGGCTAAGAATTCCTCCCAGGTCTCTTGCTCTCCACAACCTTGATCAGTTGTGATCTCTGTGTCAAATTGTCATCTACAGCAAGAAGATTCTCTGATGAGGTTTGAGAGATGAACTCATCCATGGGTGTATGATGTCATTAGGAGTCAGTTTAATATTATGACAATTTAGCAGAAAAATCATAGTAGGTTTTCCCCCATGGCCTATGACACCAGTTATTGATCCTGATAATGGTGTCAGGTTTAGGTTCCATCTTGAAGAATGGGCCTTAAACCCAATCAGAAACTGGCACTGCTGCACCAGTGGGTATATCTCACCATGCCAGTCATTGTGGTGACTTTCTGGGTAAGACTGTGGATTAGTGTTCTTCTCCAGAAATGTGAAGATTACTTTTCACCTCCCAGCACTATGAAAGCAAGCTCAGCACCAGCTTGAATTCTCTATGTTCTATGATTCAAGTATGTGGACTCTTCGGCAATAGGGTTGTAAGCTCTGGAGGGTATCCAAGAGCACTGGGAATAGACCATGATGTTTGGTGGTCTATAGGCCACTGGCCAACAACTCCAAAATAGGTAACCCATACCTGCCACTAGGCTTTTTATTGGCTAACCAGTCACCACTTGTCTTGTAGAGGTGTTGACTCTTCCTCAATTATCATGTAACTCCATTTAATATAATTTTTTCAGAGAGCTTCTATAGTAGTAGGTTTCTATGTAGCTTCTATAGCAGTAGGTTTCTATATAGCTTTTTCAAAAATCCTTTAGGTTTGGCTAACCGTCCCTATCCTATCCTCTACCCACTTAACCCTTCCTGATTTATTATTCCCCTGTTCCCTTTTATGTCACATCCCTTCCCTTAAAAGATCACCACACCTCATTGCCCCTTGCCAGTGTTCTGATGTCCACTGAGTATTCCAAATGAAACATATACCTAAAGATTCAAAGCCAACATCCGCATATGAGAGAAAACATGCTGTTTGTCTTTCTGGTTCTGGGTTACCTCAGGCAGGATATTTCCAGCTCCATCTATTTGCCTGTGAAAGTCACAATTTCATTTTTCTTAACAGCTGAATAATATTCCATTGTGTAAATATACCATATTTTCATTTTCCATCCATTCAGTTGATGATCATCTAGGTTGTTTCCATTTCCGGGCTATTGTGAATAGAGAACCGAGGAACATGGATGAGCAATTACCTCTGCACTAGGATACAGAGTCCTTTGGGCATATGCCCTAGACTAATCTAGCTGGATCACATGCTATGTTTACGTCTAGCTTTTTGAGGACTCTCCACACTGATTTCCATAGTGGCTGCACCACTTTGTACTCCCACTAGCAGTGAATAACTGTTCCCCATTCCCCACATCCATGCCAGCATTTGTTGTCATTTGTTTTGGGGGAATTTTGTTTTGTTTTATCTTAGCCATTCTGACTGGGGTAAGATGAAATTTCAAAGTAGTTTCAATTTGCATTTCCTTGACAGCTAAGAATGCTGAACATTTTAAAAAATGCGATGCATTTCTCAGCCATTTGCATTTCATCTCTTGAGAACTCTCTGTTTAGTTTCTTGGGCCCATTTTTTTATATAAAACATTTTTCTATCTTTTCCTTTTATCCCCCCTCTCCCTCCAGGATTCCATCTGCATTTTTACCACTGTGGTGGTGTCCACTGCTTAGTGACTCCATCTTAATGGCTGAATCCTGACCCAAAACAAGTCCAAGAAGAGCCAGTTGGTCATCTCGACCTTTGGAATCCCCTGTCTAGAATGTCTTGTGACCACCTCCCTACCTACCTACTTTATCTCTTTGTCAGTGTTTTACAGTTGCCTGCAGTCCACCTACTTCTCATTTTAGTAATCCTGCAGCAGGAAGAAACTGAAGGTTTTTAGTGTCTGACTGAAATTTCTCAAAAAATTTACCAGGGAATTGTATCTGCCCCTATAAACCTAACCTGCCTCGGAGCCGGGGCTGTACCCTTCCAATCCCGAGCTGGGGTACAGTCCAGGCCAGTCCAAATTAAAAACCCAATTCAGCTAATTGGAACCTAGAGCCTGTGTGCTCTCTTTTATTTCTCCCAGTGGTCCGACATTGTAATACCACCTGGAGTATGTTAGCAGTTACTGACACTTGTTTCTAATTCTTTTCTTTCTGGTATTTTGGCCTTTTAGAAATGTCTTCATCTTCAGAGTCCTGTGTCTTTTCTCTTCTAAGACTTAATTTGCCATTGGGCCCATTTGCCTGAATGTTCAGAGATGGTCACGGCCAACCGAGCTCTGGGGACCTCACGTGCTATAGGAAAAGGGCCCTATCTGTTCTATTTCATGGAATCTCATAGGAAATGCAGTGGGGATGCAGCCACTATCAATTATTAACTCTCCAAGAGGTTAAATGATCTCCCCACTTATTTATTTATTTTTATTTTTAGATAGAATATTAGCATGTAACCCAGGCTGGCCTTGAACTTGTGATCCTCCTGCATCAGTCTAGAGTTCTAGGATTTTAGGCATGTACCACACCTGGCTGTCCAAGAACAAAGTCATTACCTTCCTATCTCTCCCAGAGGTAGCCTCCCACTTCCCTAAATTGGGAATATCTCCTGGTCACACAATACTGAAGATGGCTTCCCACCAGTTCCCTTTGTAACAGCAGAGATGCTGAGCTCGACTGCCAGGAACAATGAAGAAATCTGAGCTATGTAAGAGAAATAAGGAACTTGCTCCTTGCTAAGTCTGTTGTGCCAGCATCCTTGAGGTTTGAATGAGATTAACAATTGCCTCTGGGTTCTGGTCATTCCTATCAATACAGAGATTGGTCTTGAAAACTCCATCCTGAGGATGAGGTAAAGGCAGTAATTTTTTTTTTAAATTTTGTGTGTATGTGTATATTGCCTACATATATGTAAGTGCACCCATGTCGTGCAATGCCTGTAGAATCAGAACGAAGTGTTGGATCTCCTGGAACTGGAATTACAATGGTTGTTAGCTGCCATGTGGGTGCTGGGATTTGAACTTAGGTCTTCTGTAAGAACAGCCAGTGCTCTCAACCACTGAGCCATCTCTCCAGCCCCTAAAGGCAGTGTTTTTAATTCCATGTGCAAATCATTTGATAGTCTCTTCCACTCATCATTTGTAATTTTCTTGCAAGAAAATGTTAAACTTATGGTGTCGTTGACATTCCAGAGAAAGTACTTTGCTGCTATTCTGAGATTTTCAGCACCTGTACTAAGAAAAAAGTCAGTGTGTGAGCTTATATTGGGAAAGAGACATTGCCATCCATGAAGTACATTGTTAAAAATATGATAGTACTGAAATCTTCTTTATCCTTAACCTCCCAGCCTTGCATGGAACTAATCTAGAGAAACGACCTCAGCCTGGCCCTTGTTATTGACTCTAAATTTAGAACTTAGAAGCCAAGCTAGGAAAGTGTGTCTTCCTTTCTATCTCTTCCAGAGAGAAGAGATAAGTTCATTTAGTAAGTTCATTTTAATGCGTACTTTCTTGAATGAACTATTTTAATACAATGATCAAGAAAAGATAAAAATTATAGTTTTTATGATCATTTGGCAAGAACAAATTAAACCTATGTTGACGCCTATAGAAATTAAATGGCCAACTGGCAAGACACATTCTGAGGGCATCTGCCAAGTAGGGTATAAATTAAAATGAAGGAGACCCAGTCTCCCAACCTGCTGGGCATGTACTAAAGGCCTCCATAAGCCACTTAATGCCCAAACTCACAACTTCTCCTTTATAAATGACTATAATAATATTTATCCCCATAGTGTTCTGTCCTAGCTATCTCATGGTGTTCTGTCTGTATCAAATGACCAAATAAATACCATGTTACTTTGTAAACTGTAAAGCCCTCTTGTTACTGAGAAGGGCCAGGTTTCCAAGTAAGCAAGGCTCTTGTAGGCCCCTATCGTGAGAGGAAAATCTGGACAAAGAGATTCTAAATTCTCTCAGCAGACACACCCAACCTTTGACAGTGCAGTAGGACATTGCCATCTAGAAAATTCACACCCGATTACTCCAAAATCAAGTTACAAAAAAGGTCATAAAAATCTCATTATGTTTTAAGTAAATTTATGATTTTTGTGTTGAGCCACCTGTGGCCCATAGGCCATGACTTCGACATACCTGAAAGACTAGTTGGGCCTGGCAGGGTGGAACATGCCTCTAATCTCAGCACTTGGGAGGCGGAAGTTGGAGGATCCTGTGAGTTTGAGGTCAGCATAGACTATGTAGTGAGAACTTGTGTCAAAAACAACTGAACAACAAACCCCAAAATACCAAAAGCATAAAATTAAGCAAAAAAAAAAAAAAAAAATCAAAAACAAAAACCAAAACCAGTTTGACCTGGGAGAGGTGGCAGAGAGGAGGAAGAGGCTCCCTAGATGCCGGAAGCCAGCATGACCATCGACTGCACACTCCATGGAGCAGCCAGCCCTGCCCGAGCATGTTTAGATATCTCTTTCCACACCACCTTCCCCAAACTCTGAGGAAGGCAGTAACAAAATGGACTTCACAGCCAGTAGTCTGTGAGGGTGTGGGTGTTGCTGTTGGTCTTATTGTTAAAGCCCTAGAAGTGATTCTATTGAAAAACAGGTTTAAGAACTCCTATTTAGTTCTTGCATGGAACAAAAAGTACTTTCTTCACAAAAGCAACCTGCCATCCACCAGTTTCGAAAGGTCAACTGTTTTCTAGAAGTGCCCAAAGGGGTTATCTAAGCTCCTGTGAGGAGGTCCCAGAAGGTCTGAAATCTCCTTGGTATACTCCATAATCCTGCCTCCTGCCTTTGTCCCTGGTACTGCAGGGCTCCTTTCCTAGCCTGTGATCACAAGGCTTTAGCTAGTGAAGTTTCAGCTTACTCAGCTTAGCCCAGGGCTTAGATTGATGTACAGCCTCTACTCCAGTCAACCTTGTCCCTTTTGTTGAAAGTAGCTCACCAGCACCACCTACAGGTGAGCAGTAGAGGACAAGGTGGTATTTCTGCAGCTTTTTCCTAAGAAGGATTTACATTTACTGCCTGGAGCAAGGTTACATTTAGCTGCAAGGGAAGCTGGGAAATTAGACTGTTACTGGACTGTCACATCCCCTACCAAAATGTACACTGAGGGACAACTCCATTATTAAGGGAGGAAAAGATGAATGAACATTAGCGGTAATAATTCCCTACCCATCCCCACACACAGGAATCATGCTTAAAAAAATTTCCCCAATCCTCCCAGAAGAGGATGCAAAGTTGCTAGGTATGTAGAAAGGTTGGGGTGGATCTTGAAGGAGGTAGGGGGGAGCAAAGTTGGGGGTAAATATGATTAAAACACATGATATGAAATTCTCAAAGAATAAATAAAAATATTTTTAAAAATCTTCCTCTCAGAAATGACTTAAAATATGTTTTTAAATTAACATACTCCGAAGTTGACTTTTCTTTGTATGGATGGTTCTGTGTGTATAAACATACCTCTGGATATGGGTAAACCTTGTTCTGAACCATCATCATCGGTCAACATATTGGTGGTGAATTAGAGTAATGCTATTCTTCCTTTAAGCCTCTCCTCTGAAAACCACTCTCTCTTCTCCATCACAAACTTTTAGCTTTTCTTGAGAATCTCACATAAATGCTTTACTTTCTTTAGAATGAGTGCCCTAAAATGAAATGGCTAGGTGAGATGCCAAATGAGTATTTATTTCTAGAAGAAAGTGCCTGTTTTCTAGTATGACTGTGCCAATTTATATTTCACGTAGCAAATGTGTGAGAGTTGTAGTCTTGCTGTGTTCTCACCAAGACTTTGAATTGTCACTATTTCTTATTTTAGACATTCTAATTGGTGTATAGTAGTATTTCATCATCATTTTAAATTGTATTTCCCTAATGGTTAAGAATATTAGATATTTTTAGCCAGGCATGGTGGTGCATGCCTTTAATCCTAGCACTCAGGAGGCAGAGGCAGGCAGATCTTTGTGAGTTCAAGGCCATCCTGGTCTACAGAGTGAGTTCCAAGACAGCTGGGGCTACAGGGAGATCCTGCCTTGAAAAGACAAAAAAAAAAGAATATTAGATTTTTTTGATGTACTTATTGGCCATACATATATCTCTCTTTTCTATTGAAGGTTATAGGCTTTGTTGTTGTTGTCATCGTCAAATTTTTTTTTTAGTATTTTTTTTTTTTTTTGGTCTTTTCGAGACAGGTTCTTCCTGTAGCCCCAGCTGTCCTGGAACTCACTCTAGACCAGGCTGGCCTTGAACTCACAAAGATCCGCCTGCCTCTGCCTCCCAAGTGCTAGGATTAAAGGTGTATGCCACCACGCCTGGCAGTTGTTGTCAAATTTTTAACAAATTATTTTTGTAGTGTGGAGTTGGATATTATTTACATATTCTAGATAAAATCAGTTTTTAGACTTGCAAGCATGTTCTTGGTCCATAGATTATTATACCTCATCAATGTCTTTCTTTCTTTCTTTATTTCTTTATTTCTTCTTTTGTTCCACTTTTGCTTTTGAGTCAGCATCTTGCTACCTAACCTGGGCTGGTCTCAAGCCTACAATCCTCTGCCCCCACCACTTGAGTGCTAGTATAACCCTGTGCCATTTTCCTGGCAAAAGTTTTCAATTTAAATGGATTTGAAATGATCAACTTTTTCTTTTATAGATTATGAGTTTTGTTGTCATGTCTAATTTCAAATTGTGAAGATCGTTTTTTGCCTGTGTTTTTCTCTAAAAGTTTTAAAGCATTGTGCTTTGTAGAATCTGCCATCAATTTAATTTTTATTTTTGTTCAAGGTATAGAGTTAAGTGGAAGTTCACTGTTTTCTTTTTTTAATGTCTGAGTGTGAATAGCATTTGTTTAAATACTAACAATTTGCCATTCATTTAACTTTGTAATGTGGTAGAAATCATTTACATTTGTTTATTTAGCTCTCCATTCTGTTCTATTGAGTCTTACATATGTATTTGCTAATAACACAACATCTTAGTTATTACAGCTTTACAGTCAGTCTTATGCTTGAATAGTAAGATTTTTCCAAAGTCATTTTAGTTATTTTAGTTTTCTTTTATGAATGTAAAAGTCAGCTCATTAAATGTATATAAAATTCTGTAGAACTTTTATTGAAATTTCATCAAAACCACAGATATTTTTGTTGAATTAGAAACTCTATGAACATAATATATTCATATTTCTTTTTTATTTATTTATTTACTTATTTTTTTAAGGGATTCACAATATAAGATCACAGTTATCTTTGGATCACATTCACTTTGCTTAGTTTGCCATACAATTAGGTAATTGGTGCTAACATCCACAGATGAGGGATACCATTCGTTGTTTGTTTTTCTGGGACTGTGTTACTTCACTTAGCATGATATATTCTAGCTCCAGCCATTTACCTGCAAAGTTCATGATGTCATCTTTCTTTACCGCTGCATAGAACTCCATTGTGTAGATGTACCACATTTTCTCTATCCACTCATCAGTTGAGGGGCACTTGGGTTGGTTCCAGCTCTTTACTATTGTGAAGAGAGCTGCAATAAACATGGCT
Organism: Rhizomys pruinosus; assembly: GCA_009823505.1. NCBI lineage: Eukaryota > Metazoa > Chordata > Mammalia > Rodentia > Spalacidae > Rhizomys > Rhizomys pruinosus. The sequence continues at coordinate 704,655 of VZQC01006244.1, read as the reverse complement.
GTGCATGTATCTCTGCGGTAAGATGAGTCTTGTGGGTACATACCCAGGAATGGTATGGCTGGGTCAGATGGCAAATTCATTCTGAGTCTTCCAAGGGTTCTCCACACTGCTTTCCAGAGTAGCTGTATGAATTTACATTCCCACCAGCAGTGGATGAGTGTTCCCCTTTCCCTACAACCTCTCCAGAACTTGGTATCATTTGTTTTCTTGATCCTAGCCAGTCTTATTGGAGTGAGATGATATCTTAAAGTGATTTTAATTTGCATTTCCTTGTTAGTGACATTGAACACTTCTTAAGATGTTTCTCAGTCATCTCTAATTCCTCACTTGTGAAGTCTCTGTTCAGCTCTTTGCTCCATCTTTTGAGTGGGTCATTTGTTTTCTTTCTTCTTTGTTTTTTGAGTAGTCTGGAAATCAATGCTTTGTCAGATGTATCACTGCTGAAGGTTTCCTCCCACTCTGTGGGTTTTCTCTTCACTTCCTTGATTGTTTCTTTTGATGTACAGAAGCTTTTGAGTTTAATAAGGTCCCATTTGTCAATTGTTGACCTTAATTCTTGCACAGGTGCTGTCTGATTTCTTCATATTTCTATGTCTGTTTTTATTTCTTTCATCAGCATTGGAGAATTTTTAGCACATAACTTCTATGTATGTTTTGCTTGAGGTTTACCTACATATTTCTTTTTTGAGAGGAGACCTTACATGTAGTGTTTTTGTTTGTAATATCTCTTTTTACTATTCAGAAACATCATTGATTTTGTATATTGACATTATACCCTGAAACACGACTAAACTTGGTGTTACATGTCCCATCAAAATTTATAAGTTAAAATTGAGGATGGAGAGATGGCTCAGTGTTTAAGAGCATGGGCTTCTCTTACAGAAGATCTTTGTTTGAATCCCAGCACCCACGTGGTGGCTAACTCCAATTCTAAGGGATCCAATGCCTTTTTCTGACCTCAGTGGGCACTGCATGGCATAGAGTACATTTACATAAATGCAGGCATTACACTCAAACAGATAAAACACGTATTTTAAAAATAATATATTAAATCTGAATTCTTAATTAAATTATATTTAGAAAAAGTAATTTTAAGGAGGTAATTAAGGTGACGTTTGGTCTTCATGGAAGACATTAATCTGATGGTACTGCTGTCTGTATTAGGAGAGGAGGCGACAGTGGAAGTATATGGACAGAGAAGAAAGGCCAAGTGAGGACAGTGAGAAGGCAGCCATCTTGAGCTAAGGGAAGACCTTACCAAAATCAACCTGGCCAGAACCTTCATCTTGGACTTGAAGTTTTCTCCTATTTAAGCCATCTGACTGTGACATTTTGTTGTAGAAACCCCAGTATATTAATAATTCATTTATTTGTAATAGTTTGAGCAGCTTTGTTAGGGTTTTCTTTTATTTTCTTTCCTTTTTATTCATGCATATGAGTGTTTTTCCTGTGTGTAATTTGCACCATGTGTGTGCCTGGTGCCCACGGAGGTTGGAAGAAGATGTGAGATTCCCTGGAACTGGAGTTAAGGACAGTTGTTAGCCACCATATGGGTGGCAGGAATTGAATCTGAGTTCTCTGGAAGACAAGTTAACTCCTGAGCCATCTCTCCAGTCCCTGTTTTATTAAATTCTTAGGCTTTCTATGTAGACAATCACGTCATGTATTTGTGGAAAAGTTTTATGCCTTCCCTTCTAAGCTCTATGTCTTTTCTTTTTTGTGCCTTTTGGAGAGTCTAGAACTTCAGCCAGTACACAATACTGTAGTGAAAGGAGATGTCTTTGCAAGCAGGCCTTGTTTCTCAACTTGGAGTCCTAGTGTCTGTATTTATCCATAGGTCTGATTTAGCTATAGGGTTTGTTGTTGTTGTTAATGATGCTCCTCATCAGATGGAAGTGATTCTATTCTTAACTTGCTGAGAGTTTTCATCATGAATTGATGCTAGACTTTGTCCAAAGCATCTTCAGTGACCACTTATATGATCATATGCTATTACTTTTTAGTTTACTAATACTAATTCCTGCCCTGAGTTCCTGCCTTGGCTTTCCTTGGTGATGGTTTGTGCTGTAAGCCAAATAAGCCCTTTCCTCCCCAAGTTGTTTTTTATCAGTGTTTTTCTCATAGCAATTGAAAAAACTAGAATACTAGATGCATGGTAGGATTTGTCAGTTAAACTGCCCTGGCCTAGAGATTTCTTTGAAGAAAGATTTTGCTGGTTTTTTTTTGTTTGTTTTTGTTTTTGAGATAGGGTATCCCTTTTTAACCCCAGCTGGCCTGGAGCTCACTGTGTTAACCAGGTTGACCTCAATCTCATAAAGATCCACCTGTTTCTGCTTCCTGAGTTCTGGAACTAAAGTAATGTGCCACCACGCCCAGATCCTATAGGTTTTGACTAAAATCGTTACAGTATAGGAATGTTCTGCCTATCTGTATCATCCTTGGCAAGTTTTTGTGGTTGGTGGTTTTCAGGGAGTTGGTTATATCATCTAAGTTGAAATAAGCTTTATAGATTTGTTCAAAGCATTCTTTTATTCTTTCAAGAATATGAGACCTGTGCTTGGTTATTTTTAAAACAATTACACGACAAAGCGTGCTGCACTGATCTTATGACTTCTCAACTTGCTACTAACATCCTTCTATGGTTTTTGGATTTTGTATATTTCCAGGGATTGTAAACAGTTTTACAACAGGAATAATACCTTTTGCCTTGTCTTCATTTGTTCCTTCTGGGATTTCTGCATGCAGCTGTAGAGGGAAACTACAAGGGGCTTTTGAAGAAGAGGGAGGTTTAGATCGCTATCTGACATGTCATAATTCACAGGTCTATAAAATGGGACTTTTAATCCTAGAATGAGTGTGGACACGTAGTAAGGCCTTAGAAGAGTACCAAACGCATGATCAGAACACAATGACTATCCAGTGTGGTGCTTCATGCCTGTAATCTCAGCGCTAGGGAGGGAGGCAGAGACAGGAGGGTCCGCTGCAGTTCAAGCCCAGCCTAGTTTATATAGCAAGCCCCAGCCCATGCAGGACAACACAATAAAGAGCCTAATTTTTAAAAGCCACCTCTTACACTGAATGCCAGATGCTATTATCACCTGACAGGGTTGATAATAGATAGAAGAACCCTGTACACAGTAGGTCTGAGTGGTGGGGTAGGGCCAATGGCAGTCAAAGAGGATTACTCTGTTTGTCAGTCTGAGGTTTGGTTGAATGGTGCTAGAAATGCTGAAGAGACTTGAGGGTATAACTTATGAGATTTTGCTTCCCTGTGAGGGCCTTACAAGAGTCGACTGTGCTGAGATCCCAGCTGGTCATATGTTCTAGCAATCACTTTTCACACAAGGCTTAAAGACTTAATTCACTTTACGTGAGATGATTTCTCTTTCTTCTTCCTCCATAGGAGACTGTCAGTTTCCCTTCCTAGGTTCTGAGGAAGAAAATCAAAGCAATTGTGGGTTGCTATTTGTTAAATGGTCATATTCTAAGAAGACCAGATGAGGTAGTATCCATGGAGACATGGGGCAGCCTGCATGAGCCCTTGTTCTTCATCTGTAAAATGGGCACAGAGATGGCTGCCAGAAATGTTGTCACTGTCAACATCATGATGGAGTATTTGGAATCCACCTCTAGAGACAAAACCAGACATAATGAAGTCCCCATTCCTGACTCCGCATCCTCTCTCCTCTCTTGTCATTACTTGTTCCTCAAGGGATGGATGACTTTTGCTCATCAGGTCTCAGTTGGGAGCTTAAGCTAAGGTGTGAGCCCAGAAGGCCAGCTGTTCTCCCACCTCCCCTGTACTTAGTCCCCTGTTGACCCCTTGCAGCCTGCAGTGTGGTGTGGGAATAATTATGCCTACCCTGAAGAGGAGACCAGGGGCGAGAAGGGGAGACTTTCAAACTCGGCAGCAAGCCCAATGAAAGAAATGCTCCAAGTCTTCTCGGGAGACTCTGCACCTCTTAGACCAGAGCTAGAGCAGAGCCATCCCAGCTCTATAATGAGCCTTCTGAGTGACCTTGGCTGGTCACCAAACAGGTAGACATGGTAATTTCCTTTTTTAAAAAGAACATCAATGCTATTCTGAACATTACTTTTGGCCTGTCATCCACCACTTCTACTAGCGTTTTTCAAAACAAGGTTTCTGTCATATCTCCCTCACTGTAGGTTAACAATGCATGCTTGCATGTTTGAGCTTCATTTTGGCCTTAATTAGATTTTTCCTAGGCCAGGAATCAGCATTCTTTTTTTTTTTTTTTTTACTTTTTTTTATTTCTGTATGTGTATGAATGTACTGTCTGCATGCAGGTCTGTGCACCCGTGTCGTGCAACGCCGCGGAGTTCAGAAGAGGGTCTCGGATTCCCCTGGAACTGGAGTTCTCCTGGAATTGGAGCTTCAGACGGTTCTCAGCCGCCATGTGGGTGCTGGGGATCGAACCCGGGTCCTCTGTAAGAGCGGTCGGCGCTCTTAACCGCTAGGCCATCTCTCCAGCCCCGGAATCAGCATTCTAACAGTGGTCCCAGGTGGGTCTTAGTTGGAATGTTCTATTTGACCCAATCAATCAGGTTTATGTTATTTCACCCTGGAGATAATGAAGCGCTAACTAGTTCCAATGTCATGAGAGCAGTAAAGAATTATCTACACAGCCAACAAAAAAATTAAAATGTCAGTGCCTTTGTTGAGTCCTCAGGGAAAAGTGTTTTAGGGAACTGGGTTTTGAACAGAACAACGCTGTAGAAAAGGGTGTGGAGATCTAAACCCATTAGTATTCCTTACATTCACAACATTGGCAATGTGACATCTCGGTACTTGCATCCACAAGTGAAGTCTAGTTCTTTCTCCCTCAAATTTGCTTATTGATACAGTTTGACCAATAAGATGCATGGGAATCTGAAGCCTGAAGAAGGCATACAGTATTTGTGGAGAACACCTCCAGATCAGAATGCTCATATCTCATGGAAAATGGCACAGCATTCACTTGTGACCTCTGGGGGTTCTCTTGTGTTCTTTAGACCATCTCCACTCGTTCGATAGCATTACCACAGTGCCACACACAATGCAAATGTTATATAGTTAGTATAGTATATTTTAACATGTATTTTAAAAGTTTTGTCTTTGAGAATTTCATGTTTGAGTATTGTATTTGCATTATTTTCATCCTTCCCAGTCTCCCTCCAACTCTTCCCAAGCCATCAATTCCCTCTGAATTGTCCTCTTCTTTGATTATTATTGTTACATATACATATATACATACATACATTTATATTTTATATATATACATATATATATATAGTGCATTGAGTTCATTTAGTGGTGCTTATGTGAGCCTGTGTTTAGGGCTGCCCACTTGAGATTAAATAATCTCTCAAGGAGCTAGTATCTGGAGAAAATGAATTCTCCTTCCCTAATCATCCATTGATTGCCTGAGCTCTCCATCTTGAGGTGGGACTCCATGAAATTCCCCCATCCACCTTGGCGTGTCAGTGGTTTTGCTGTCCTGCTATCTCGTTTTCTATTTTCAATTCCCAATTGGTCAAACTGTACTCTCTTATGTTCCTGACACTGTCCTATGAACAAACACAGGCTGCTCTGGGATGATAGAAGTGAGACCAAGTTGGTCTAGTCATGAACGTCCTAGAAGTTAATATCTATAAAAAGAACTGATGCTCAGCAGGTAAAGGAACACAGCTGTGACCAGCAGAGCTCCTGAACCCACAGTGGATGGCAGGTGCCTCTACTGAGCCTGGAGCCAGGGCTGGCAGACCTACAGAGTTCAGAAAATGCATGCTGCCGAACCATGGAACGCTCAGAGAGTCAGTGATACAGCAGCGATGGTTCCTGGAAATGTCAGTGACAACTGGGACGATGGGAAAGCCGCAGGAGGCTGTCAGTATCCGCACATAATTTCTCATCTTCCTGGAACCAAAAGTCAGGCTGTAGTGGCCCATTAGCTATGGTGACTGATCCCCCATTTGAATACATCAAATTGGTAAGTGCTTCTCTCAGTTTGATTGGCCAGTCCATCCTGGATGGTGCTTCCATAGCTGTGGCCCTCACTGAGCATCGTTTCCTCACTGTCACTTTGGCAGGAAAGTGCAAGTCATCTCGGCTTAAACATCTGCCATACCCAAATGCTTTGCTCTTAGGAAGTCACTTCTAGAGCAGTGATACTGTGGGAGGTGGGGTCGACCCTCAGACTTTACCTCCAATCAGAGATTTGTAAGGAGCCAGGCATATTACAAAACAGCTTCTTCGTACTATGTAAACACTCAGTGCTTTAAAGTGTCTGAGGAAGTAGCACAAACTACCCAAAGTATATGTCAATGGAAGTTTTTGAAACAATTATATAAATGATATAGTATTTTTCCAGCTTGGAGCCTTTCAGAATTTGAGAGTGGAGTAGGAATAGAAGGTTTTTACATTAGAGGAAGGGGTCTGGCATATGCCAGTTTGCAAGCTCTGTTTTTGAGGACTGAACCGTACTCCACATCCCCCTTTCTGCAAGGCTTGAGTGGTTTCCCTATAATGACACCAAGTGGGTTTTAATGACACAAATCAGAACTGTATCAGATCTAAAGCGAGGTTTCTACGAAACATTGCTCATGCCTTCAGCCTAACAGCATATCTGAAATATCTGAATTGCCTGGAAAGCCACTAAAAATCTCTTCTGCGGGTTCTTGGCTAAGAACCTTTTATTTTAAGAAAATACCAATGTGGTTCTAAATCCAAGTTCTCTGCACAGTACTGGCAAACCTTTCTGAAATGGGTACATCACACAAAATGTGATGATTTTCACCAGATCACAATGAAAGCCCACAGTGCCTTAGTAAACATGAGTCAGGAGGAGGTGCAGGGAGGACTGCAGTGGGAAGAGCAGTGGGGGAGATTTCCTCTCTTCCTTCCACAAGTTGGGAAACAACATGCAGGCTTGCCTCCCATTCCACACTAAAGGTTTCAGTAAAGCCTTTTCTATGGGCTGATTGTCTACAAGCTGCCGGAAAGCAGTGGGGGCAGTTTCAGGAGAGGAGGCATGATTGCTGGACTGCAGAGGGAGAAGTGTCACTCAGCCACTCTGTACTTCCAAGAGGGCAGGAACACGGAGGACAAATACTTCCAGCATGTCATTCCTGGTGGGCATTTCTATTGACAAAATACCAGTCAGCAAAGCACAAAGCTGCTAGCTCAGGGGGTGGGACAGTGCTGCTGATGGAGGGAAGGCACGTGCATGATCGCACCAGGTATCCTTGAGTTAATCAAACATTCTTAGGAATAGTGGGCGCCTTTCTATTTTGCTTGCACTGCTAAATTGGGAAGGACTCCAATTCCATAGCATGGCTTAGGTATGAAGAAGCTGTGCATCCCACCATGGCCCTGGTCCTCCCTTCTTCCTCTGCGTTTATGTGTACCACAGCTCCCTTCCATGCGTGAAAGCAGTCTAGATCCAAGCTGCCTACAGTGAAAATCAAGTGCTTATCTGTCTAGAGAAGCAGTGAATGAGAATCTGGAGGTCATGGAACAAATAAATGCATGGAAATAAGAAACACGTGATGAGGTCCGCTATCAATGACTTGCCCAGGAGCTCTCCACAGCTTCTGTCAATGGAAACCTTCTAGAGAGCTGACCCTTGGTGACAAATTCATTCTAAAAGTTACCACATCTGCACTGCTCAGGCCTTTGCTAATGTCTGCTAGCATCCCTAGACTAAACTTGGCATAGTCATTTTTCTAGTGGATCGGAAGACTTGAAAGTGTCATCCGTGCATTCCAATTAGTCCTCCCTAAGGCCCTTAACAGATGTCTGCTGGCCTGCATCTACGGCTATGTTGGGAAAGAACTGAGCTCCTAGGATCGGGTTTTCAGAGTCAATTACAGTGGAAATTAGGGAGTGAGGGAAGTTAGATATATTGAGTGTCAACAATGAGCCAAACACTATTCTAGTTTAAGGAATATAGAACCTAAATTTGAATTTAAAACTAAATGCAAAGTTCCATAAAAATAGGGTGACACAGCTAACTGGTATAAGGATTGCAGATGTTTCTGGAGACAGGAGACTCTGTTAGCACCCAAAGCAGATGTGGAGGTGGGTGGGGCCTTCCTTTACATGGGTGTTGTTCTTGTCACTAAGGCACCATAATTGCATTTGTCCAGAAGAGTCCAGACAAAGGCCTCTGGTCTGTTTTTAGACCATGAAGACATTTGGTAAGCTGCTCTGAGAAACTTCCCCTGCTGGGAAGCGGAGGGGCTGTTGATGGATTTCTGAGGATGGATTATTGTATTATTTTCTTTGCTGCCCTACTCTGAAAACATTTGGATTTCTTTTTAAGACGCATGTAGGATCGTTCTTGTTGCAAGCCATGCATATGTATCTGTTTAATTTTAACTCCAGTTCTATACCAAAAGGCAAGTTCATTTACTCAGAGCCTAGACAGAAGGCTTTCCCAGTCCTGACACCTTGCTTATTTGCTACTTAAATTCTTTTGGAAGAAAAGAACAGATTTTTGCATTTTGTTCCCTTTCCTATTTCTGGAAAAAAATTTAAAAATCCTAATTTTTAAATCCAACTGTCCTAATTGGAAGAGGTTCTTGCTCTATTTCATTGCAGTCTGTTTATTTCTGGTAACTGTCCAGAGCACTTGGCCTCTACCCCACTGAGGCTACTCTCCAACTACATTCTGACTCTGTTTCAGAGTGGTTGTGAGGCCCACAGTAGCCTACAGATCTCCATGTAGCTCAGGGTTTTTCTTGCTGGCTCACCCAAACTCCTGTGTCGTGTTGATCTTCTTTACCCCCCTTTCCAGCTTGCCTGGCTGGTGTCTGTCCATAGCGCTCTCCAGCCCCTCCCTGCTGTCTTCTCCTTCTGTGTGTAGGTATGGGAATAGGAATTTGCGATTACAAAGTCTTACTCAGCAAGGAACAAGGTAGGGCATGAGACCAGTCCAACTGTAGCCTGCCCTGCCTAGGGCTGCTTGGGCTGAAGACTTGCATGATAAGAAGGCACCAGAATTAGTTACTTTTGTGTCACTGTAAGTATCTGACAGGAATAGTTTAAGAGGGGAAGGGGTGGTGCACGGTTTCAGAAGGGTCCAGTCTACGACGGGAGAGAAGGAATGGAGGGGGAGTTTAGTTCATGTGGGAGAAATGTGTGGGGAAGAAGGCTGTTTACATGAAGGCGGAGCAGGAAGTAGAAATGGGTGGGAATAATAGCCCCCCCCCCAAGGACCTTACCCCAGTGACCTACTTCCTTTGGCTGGGCCCCATCTCCCCAGTATCTATACAATCTCCTCAAATAGTGTCATCAGCTGAGGACTAAACAGTCAAAACACAGTCACTTCAGATTCAAAACATAATCATGCCTGTTAAAACCAGAGAGATCAGACTGGGATAAGGTGATAGGTGAGGCTTTAGAGCACAGATAAGCAGTGTTTCTCCATAGGTATGTGGAGATGCAGATGAAATAACCCAAAGAACCTTAGGAATTAGTGGCAGGATGGAGAGACCATTAAAATATTTCACAGCAAAAGGGTGATAAAGTAAAAACCTTAGACAAAATACAGTGAATAGAGTTGTATTTGAGCAAAGAATGATTCATGTAATAGGCAGCGTTCAGAACCAGAAGAGGTTCAGAGAGCCCAGGCAGAGGGCTGATAGGCAGATGTGGAGAAGGATAGAGAAAATAGATTCAAGTGGAAAATCCACTGAAACTAATTGATGGCTTTTATTGGTAAGGTCTCTAGGTTCTTTTTACTGTTTAATTGGACTTTGTTGTTTTAATGTGGGACCTTAAAAGCATGGAGCCACCTCTAACCTAATAGCCTGGGAGAAATGGTTAGATACTTAATACAAGAAGACAATAAAGGCCAGTAGGCTGATCAGTAACAGAGGAGGGAATACCCCATTGGCCTCTGTTTGGGTGATATAGTGTGCATGTTTTTCCCCTTAGCTGATGTTAAATGCTTTTTGATGACACATGCATTCTTTACTTTGCTATAGCCCCCACATCTGCTGCTGTCCTCACTGATCTTCTCCTTACTGCTAATGCCATACTAGCTCTGGAGCAGCGAGGAGGCAAAGAAAGTAGCGCAGAAGAGCACAGCCCCCCCCATCATGCTTTGATTGTGCCTTGATGGACCCTGGAGGAGAAGCTTCAGTGGACAGCTCAGCCCCAGTGGACAGCTCAGCCCCAGTGGGCAGCTCAGCCCCAGTGGACAGCTCAGCCCCAGTGGGCAGCTCAGCCCCAGTGGGCAGCTCAGCCCCAGTGGACAGTCAGCCTCAGTAGACACCCCAGACCCAGTGGACAGCTCAGCCCCACTAGACAGCTCAGACCCCAGGGGCATCGGCCCCTGTGGACAACTCAGACCCAGTGGACAGCTCAGCCCCAGTGGGCAGCTCAGACCCAGTGGGCAGCTCAGCCCCAGTGGACAGCTCAGACTCCATGGGCATCAGCCCCAGTGAGCAGCTCAGCATCAGTGGATAACTCAGCCTCAGTAGACACCCCAGACTCAGTGGACAGCTCAGATTCAATGGGCAGCTCAGATCCTGTGAGCATCATCCCCAGTGGGCAGCTCTGACCCAGTGGACAGCTCAGATCTGGTGGACAGCTCAGACCCAGTGGACAGCTCAGACCCAGTGGACAGCTCAGACTCTGTGGGCATCAGTCACAGTGGACAGCTCAGCCTCAGTGGATAGCTCAGACCCAGTGGACAGCTCAGACTCTGTGGGCAACTCAGCTTCAGTGGACAGCTCAGACCCAATGGGCAGCTCACCCTCAGTGGACAGCTCAGACCCAGTGGACAGCTCAGCCTCAGTAGACAGCTCAGATACAGTGCACAGCTCAGACCCCATGGGCATCATCCCCAGTGGGCAGCTCAGACCCAGTGGGTAGCTCAGCTTCAGCCCCCTAGATCATCAGTCTAGGTTAGACATGAGCATGGAGGTGTTACCTTTTTCCTTACGAAATCATTTAAGGAGTCTCATTTTCATTAAAACTTAAGAAGCAGGGGGGTTGGAGAGATAGCCTAGCAGTTAAGAGCGCCGACCGCTCTTGCAGAGGACCCGGGTTCAATCCCCAGCACCCACATGGTGGCTGAGAACCATCTGTAACTCCACCAGTTCCAGGGGAATCCAACACCCTCTTCTGAGCTCTGTGGCATTGCACAACATGGGTGCACAAACCTACATGCAGATAGTACATTCATTCACATAGAAAATAAATAAAATAAAATAAAACTTAAGAGACACATAATTTATAGGCTCCAAAACATGTGTAAACATGCAGGGACAGAAAGTTCACAGGAGCAGGCTTAGGACTGGGTAGGAACCAGCTGTAGTAGACATTAGAAAGTTCCAGCAAAGTGCTCTCTGCTTCTTTGTACTGGCTGAGAAAGGAACTCTTGAAGGCCATAGACCTGAGAGCAGACCACTTACATACTTGGTTTGATTCAAACAAGTGGATAACAGGGCTCTATGAAGAACACAGTATTTGGAGGGAAGCCTATGGTTACTAGGGATCAGAGAGAGGTCTTTAGAGAATATATATATATATATATATATATATATATATATATAGAAACTAGAGGAGTTTGACTGATACATTCTATAAAGAAGATTGAGTAGCCTTGATGCCAATATACAGTAGAAGAAAGAACAGTACATCATACCAACCAAAGAAGAACATGTACCAAGAAAGCATACCCTATTCGACTTTGGATCAGAAAACAAAGCAAAATATTTTAGCACAATAATTGGATCTATTTATGTAAACTACACAACACAAAATCAGTGACAAGAAAGAGACAACAAGGGAAAGAGAAATGGCAAGATGGACTAGGAGGCTGGGAAAAGACACAGAAGGTGAGGGAGCATTGGTAGTGAGGAAGACCCTGGAGTCCCTGAGAAGCCCAAACAATAGAACATGACACATGTTTTAAACATAATTCAGAAACATGTCCTGAAATAAAGCAAGACTTGAATCTATTTATTGGATATGTATGTACCATATACCAGGGAAGCATTGCCTTAGGATAGTTTCCATGTGAGATACAGTCTATAAAGTCATTTGACTTGCAGAATGCATCATTTCAAGAGTAATATACAAAAATTAAGTCATGTATAAGAAGAGTAAAAACTCAGGGTGAACTTAGACTTCACCAAAACAACATCGCTGGTAGAGGAAGATAGAGAAACATTTAGAATATATTTAAGGAAAGTGCAGACCAAGTATTTTATATCATACAAGCTGTTCAACAATATATAAAGGCTACAGAAAAATGCTTTGAACATACAAGAGCTCAGAAGGCATAGTTCTGAACTCGCTGGAGGAGACAACCAGAAATTGAACTTTGGCCAAGTGAAAATCAGTTAAAGAAATATTAGCCAAGAGTCTGATTATAAGAATTGACAATATTTAGGCTCAGATCTAAGACAAAATGTAACTTGGAAATTAGAATAGATGATAAAATATAAATCTTATGTACCCTGACACGGAAGAAATAATATGACTAACAAATAATATGACTAGGACAAGAAGGGTAAAGAAGGCAGAAAATATAGTAATTAACTCACTGACGAAATCAAAGATACAACAGCAACAACTTAAAGCTGAAGAATCAAATAGCAGTTATGTGTAAATCCAGTTTCTGTTACTATAATAAAATACCCAAAGCTGAGTAAGCTGTGGAGGAGGGTCAAGGGCATTGCACCAGCATTAACGTGACTCTAAAGAGGAGTTCATGGCAGATGGCATCATGTGGTAGAGTGCATTAGAGGGGAGATCATATCAAGAGTGGAAGCCCCAGTGTGGGGAAGGCCAAGCCTTGTGGCCTCCCACTGGGAACCCTGTCACTCAGAGATTCCCACAACCTCTCGTATCACCACGCTAGAGACCAAGGTTCTAACACATTGAATCCTTGAGGGACAAAGGACATCTGAACATAGTAGCACATTAATGCATTGAAAATTTTTAAGTAAAGAGTTGGAGTTACAGGTAGTTGTAAGTGGCCTGATATGGGTGCTGGGAACTGGACTCCAGTCCTCTGAACGAGCATTAAGGGCTCTTAATTGCTGGACCATCCCTCCATGGGATGGTCCATCCGTGATTGTTTTGGAAACCAATCTGAATCTTCAACCCTAATATGTTATTTTAAAAATTGATTTATTTAAACATAAATGTCAACAGATACGATCTGGTGAACTGTGACATCTGTGACCACCTGTGAATCTGACGCAGAATCAAGATATTCCACATACCTGTCACATCTTCAAGTTTTCTCCATCTACTTCTGTAATCTTTCTCTCTCGCTTTTTCTGGGCCTGTTCTTTATCTCTGACACACTTTCTGTCAATATAGTTTAGTTTTTAGCTACAGAATTCGAAACACATAGAATCATAAAAGTCTTTTTTTTTTTTTGGTCTGACACCCTTCAGCATCATTATTTTGAGACTTATTGGAAATATTTACAGATACAATGATCTTATATATGGGATATACTTCAAAATTATCTAGAGGTATATTGGGTAGGATTAAAGGAAAACTTCGGACACACTGGATATACACATACAACTAGGGTTGCTGATAGATTGACAATTACCATATTGAAGATGAATTATGGACACAAGACCCTTTAGACTATTCTGACAAATTCTATGCATGTTTATAATTTTCCAAGAGAAAAAAATTATTTGTATGGGTGGACGCATTTGAGTAAACGTGGGGGTGAAGGTGGAAGAATCATTCTTTGGAGTCAGAATCTCTAGTCAGCCTGGAAGTCCCTGAGTAGGCTAGGTTGGCTGGCCAGAAAGCCCCAGGGATCTAGCTGTCTTGGCTTCCTTGACACTAGATATGCAAATATGCACCAGTATGCTTGACTTTGTTACACGGGTTCTGGGTGTTTAACTCGGGTCTTCATGCTCATGGCAAGTATGTTACTAGCTGAGCTATCTCCTCAGGCTTAAAAAAGGGTTTTAAATGTAACATGTTCAATCTTGCTTTTTTCCTATGCTGTTTTATATAACATTAATGTATGGCTTGTCTTGAATTCTTAACTCTTAATATTTTTTCAAAATAATTTGTTAAATTTGTTCTTTGAGGATTTCAATTCTACTCAAAAGCAAAACAAATCCTCCTTTTGATTAAGTTTTAACAGTACCAGCCACTGGGCATCATGAATACCTGTGAGGTGCCCAATGGAAAAGTTTGAACCACCCCAGTGTTTTTGTAAAAGCAAACAGCAGGTGGGATCAGCACCCTACAGTCAAGGTCTCTCCAAGGAAACATGTTTCTAAGGAACCAAGTGATTTAGTTGCAAACTTGGCCGTCTTATTTCCAAAGAAAGGAAGCATGAGGAAGATTGTGGGTCAGAGGTGGTAAACAAAAATAATTGCTGTCCATTAAATCCAGTGATTTGTGTCTGGTAAACAGTAATGCATGTGTATATTTTTTTCTATTAAAGTTATCATTTACAATTGGCAAAACTTGATGAAACAGACAAAAAAATGTACTCGAACTTCATTTGCTGCCAGCAGAACTGTCCTGTACAGGAGAGCTGGTCAGCAGTTCTTTCACGCCCAGTGGATCTGTGTCTGCCCTAGTTTCCTCTCTGAGAAAAGGGAACACCAACATTTGCTTAAGTTAATATGCATCAGGCTTAGCTATCCCTATGTGGGTTGCATTTGTGGAATGATTGCTGATGGTAGACTGCTACACTTGAAAACTTCCAAGAAATCTTGCCATCCAGTGTTTTGCATGGTGCCTTTTGGCTTGGCCAAAGGGTCTAAAGGAGGTGATCAGGAGAAAAGTAAAAGCACAATGGAGCCTACTCTAACAAATTCTTACTCATTGAGCTGGCTGCCATGTTATAAGAAGCCCAAGCTAGCCACATGGGAGACATGTGAATCGAAGGACAGTACCAGCCTTTCACCCACCCCACCAGTCATGTGGGTAGAGCAGTCAGGGATATCTTGACACCATGAGACACCCAAAATAAGACAAGTAGAAGAAACTTCTGAGGCCTCATCAGCTCACCGAATCCTGAGAAGTGATAAAAAGAAACGTTTTAAGCTAGTGATTTTGTAGTTCTTTCTTGTATACTTTTAAGCTAGTGAATTTGTAGTTCTTTCCTGTACAGCATTCAGTAAATGCATACCATTCTGTATGTCTCTCTTTGGAAAGTTGTAAATTTGTACAGGTAAACCATAGACCAGGAAGAAACAAAATTTCTACATAAGTACATAAGTTATTTGCTTTCAGTACCAGGCTAGATTTTTAAAAATCTTTCTTGCTCATGAATCTCCTTGTGTGGGAGCAGCTGTCCAACAGATGGCTTATGCAAGGATGCCCAGAAAAAGGATGCTAGAAAGGCCTTTGGATGATGGATATTGATTTGGGTTGATACGACTGAGGGTGGCTTCTCAGGATAACAGAACCCCATTACAAAGTTAGCCGTATCCTGCTGAACTCATCTCCCCCAGCCCAGCTGAGCGACCCAGAGTAGCACTGAAGAGAGGAAAAAGCCAAGCCTAGGAGAGGTGGCTTCAGAAGAATTGGAATCCCCAGCACCCTGGAATGAGCCCTTGTCAGATCTAGGACATGGCGGCCTTCATCCACCAGGTGATGGATCGAGCTAAAGAGCAGAAGGGAGCTTCACTTTAGTGGAGGCCCCGGGAGCACCTCACCATGTGGGCCTGAGCACAGCATATGTGTAGTCACAGCAGGGCCCCAGCCACAGAAGGGAGAGCCAAAGAGAATGGAAGGATTCCATGAAAACTCTTCCCTTCTGTGTTTTGCAACCGTTTCCTGTGTATATATTCTCTTCCCAAGGGAGTGAAATTGTTCTAGCTCACCGCAGTGGGTGCAAACAGACCCCACCCACCATTTCCTGGGTGTGGGTGCCGTGGGCAGATGCCAAAAGAAGTTTTTAAAAGAAGCTGTGCTATTTAGGGTGCTAAGATTTGCTATCATGCCAATGCAGCAATATGTCTGCCCATGAGAACTTCCCACTGTCCCACCAAGGCGCTTCATCCCCAGGGCACACATTGAGTCAATCCTCCTTTCTGGAACACTCCCTCTATAAATTCACTCTGTCATCTCCCTTCCAATGAATT
Source organism: Rhizomys pruinosus (assembly GCA_009823505.1). Taxonomy (NCBI): domain Eukaryota; kingdom Metazoa; phylum Chordata; class Mammalia; order Rodentia; family Spalacidae; genus Rhizomys; species Rhizomys pruinosus. Next base: position 688,557 of record VZQC01006244.1, on the reverse strand, counting down.
CCCGTCTCAGGGCTGGGGCTCATGCTTCATCTCTAGCTATGCCAGCACTCTGGCCCCAGGCAGCCTCGTCGGCAGGGTTTCCCACTGTCAGGGTCTCTACATGTTAGGCAAATGCCACACATGGGGTGGAGATGATGCTGTCACATCTGCAGGCAAATGTGACGTGTGCCAAGAAGGTTCTAGATCTCTTCTGGTTCTCTGGACCATGAGTTAAAATAGAAAAGGAAATGGAGCTGAGGTGAGGGCACAGGACAGCACAGACTAGCACATAGCCTCTGTGCTCATTGGAAAAATGAGGTTATTCAGAGAAGAATGAAAGGCTATTTTTGAGGAAAGAAAAGGCAAAATGGGTTCCAGCAGAGAAGCTAGAATGGACCTTCAATCATTCATATATATATATATATATATGTTGTGAGAACTTTATGAGCTCAGAGGCAGAGCCCTATTTTTAGAGACTATTGTGTGAGGCCGTGGCAGGGAAGAGAGGAGCGTTAATGTTCTTCTGACAATGATTACCCTTTAAATAGGGGGAGAAGGTAATGAGGGCAAAAATAATCACTATTTTCAGTCCTCAAAATTCACGGTGTTCAAAACAGAAGTTTCTGAAATACTGCCTAAGCAAAGGACAGTTTTTCCTTACAGCTTTTCATCTGAGGCCACCTAGCAGCCACCTATGCAGGGGCCAACTTGGCAGCATGGAAGCCCCACTTTTCTCCCTCTACTCTATTCAGGGAATGTTTTAAAGGTGCCAGACTTTGGTATGGGCGAGAATACCATAGGCAAATGTTAAGTCTCTGGCCAGCTACAGAGAGTCTGGCTCTGCCAATCTAGGAGAGAACTAAGAATCTAGACTGGCTTTACCCCCGCTCCCCCAAACCAAGTATTTTCAGAGTGTTGGATTGCCCTGGCCACCAGTAGGCCTATGAGTGGTGAGGTTGGAGTTGAGACTTTGGGAAAAAGAAGGAATTGGACATAGGATTGAATAAGAACAGAGAGCAATGAGTGTATGCGGGTGCGTGTTCTTTGTGGGGTTGCCATCTTATACAATCCAGGATATCAGCCCAGGGAATGGGTATCCCCTAAAGCAGGAAAGTCTTCCTACCTCAGTTAACCTAATCAACATAAATGTGGTGAGACTCTGGACTCCAGAGTCTAGCCTCCTTGGTGAGAGACTGTCCTGAGGGCTCCAACCATTGTCAGAGTGAGAACGCACCTGCCTTTTCATCTTCCACTGGATTACAGCATAAAATGCATTCTGCCTTCCTTCTTCAAACATACTGTCTTTGTTTTTCTGTTGCTGTAATAAAATACTGCTACAAAAAAAAAAAAACAATTCAGGTGAGAAAGGGTTTAAATTTTGACTCATGGTTCCAGGTTCGAGTCCATCATGGTGGGGAGGTCACAGTGGAATGAGCTTGAAGGAATGGGTCATACTGTAATCAGGAACAGAGAGCAATGAGCGTATGAGGGTGCGTGTTCAGCATGGGGTTGCCATCTTATACAGTCCAGGATATCAGCCCAGGGAACAGGTATCCCCTAAAGCAGGAAAGTCTTCCTACCTCAGTTAACCTAATCAAGATAATCCCCCACAACCACATCCAGAAACCTGTCTCCCCTGTGATTCTAGAGTCTACCAAACTGACAACACTAAGCATCATACATGGGGATGGTTTGACTAAACAAAGATGCTATTGGAGAATGTACTATGTGGAGACAGGAAGCTCAGCCTGGAGTGGGGGGAAGATCCCATGAGATGGAGACTGGCTGTGGCTCAGTGAAGGCTGGCCAGGCTCTCCCAGGCTGAGCAAGGCACTGTGTGTACAGAAACTGGTGTTCGTGCAGAGTTGCCCAAACGAAGGCAGGGAGCAACCACTGTTGGACATGGATGGAAAGAGATGGTTTCCAAGTATTAACATGCTGACACTGGATCTTTAGTCCATCTCATGGAGCATATCACTAACCAGAAAGAACATATTTTTTTTGTCTTTTTGAGACAGGGTCTCCCTGTAGTCCCAGCTGTCCTGGAATTCGCTCTGTAGACCAGGCTGGCCTGGAACACATATTATTGTCATTCCTTGACTTCCTTACAGGACTGGAAATGATATGTCTTACTGTGATTTCAACAGCACCAAGCCTCCTTTTCTGCACAGTACTGGATTTCCTGGACATGTCTGGTGTTCCCTATTCACTGTCTGAAACAGCATGAAGCCCAGGCCACACTCAAGTCTACTGAAGGAAACTCTCCAGGGATGGGGCCCAGACTTCCTCACGGGTGACTTTAGTGCTTAACCAGGATTGGTTGTCCCTATAGTCATTATCTGGAAGCCTGTGGTCAGGTTCTCTACCCTGAGTCACTTTTAATGACAGGGAGAAAAATGCTCCCTAAAGTGCCTTTAGCTTAAAGGAGAATCTATAAGTTCCAAAATGGGAATGTCTCAGGGTGGTTGGCTCAGGGTCTGCCTGGGTTCTGGGGCTCTGTTGGGACTTTCCAAGTTCTCTTCTACTCATTTCTCCTCTATTGGCTTCTCCCCCATTGGGGAAGATTTAGAGAGAAAGCAAAGATGACTGAACCCTCATCATCATCATCGCACTGAGAGTATTTCCAAAGGCAGTAGCACCCTGCAGGGGGCTGTGGGCCCTGCTCTGCCTCTATGGTGTGGTGAGGGATCTATTGCTTACTGAGAGGTATGGGGGATAAGCCAGGCTGAGCAGTAGCCATCCCTTGGCTAAACAAAGCAGAGACAGTCATGTGGAGGGAAGGAGAAGCAGGGACAAAGACTAGCAGTCTACTCTGGAGACCAGAGAGATCGTGCTCATGGCCACCTTGATCAGCTTTCTTCTTGGCTCTTTGCGTATGTGTATACCTCAGGCACTTTGAGATAAGTGCTTCATGAACACTGCTTTAAAATGCTACCAACATCTTACAAGCTGTAGTCCTGTCTCCCTCCCTTCCCAGAGGAGGGGAAGACATTCTGGCAAGGCACATGCCCATTCAGACTTGCTAAATTGTTGTTGGTGTAACTGGGAGTTGGATGCAGGATTCTGATGCCAGAATCAGGCAGTAACTGGAACAGCTCCAGCCTGAAGGATTACCACCAACACAAGGTGTTTCTGTTCTTCCGGCTCACCCATGGGCTTGAGTTTGGCTGAATCATGGGTGACACTGTATCTTCCTTATTATTCAGACCTAAAGGACAACCCTCATCCATTTGAAAGCATCCAGAAGAGTGGTTTTTATGATGGACACTTTATAGCAATTTCTGAATGGGACAAACACCTTTCCACTGGACACTAGGTTGCCTACTGGCCCTTCTCCAGTAGGTATGCCCAGGGCAGCAGGCCATGACAAAGTTTCAGACTTTGTATTAGCTCCTTTTCTGTTGTTGTGATAAAACACAATGACCGAGGCAACTTAGAGAAGGAAGAGTTTATTGGGCTTATAGTTCCAGAGAGGTAAGAGTCCATTATGGGAAGAAGCAGGCAGCAGTGACAGCCAGGGCAGAAAGCTGAGCACACTTATCTTCACAGGCACAGGCAGGACAGAGATGAGCTTGAAATGGGACAAGATTATGAATGCTCAAGACCCACCCTTGGTGATATGCTTCCTCCAGCAAGGCCACACCTCCTAACCTCCCCAAAGAGCGCCACTGACTGGGAATAAAAGTGCTGAAATACTTAGAGCCTATGGGGGACATTCTCATTCAAACCATCACATTCTGCTTCCTGGCCCCCATGGGCTTATGGCCATATCATAATGAAAAAAATGCATTTAGTCCAACTTTAAAACTTCCCGGAGGTTTTGATACTCTGAGCAGTATTTTTTAAATTATTTAATTATTATTTTATTAATTTTTATTTTTTTTTTTGTATTTTCAAGACAGGGTCTCCCTGTAGCCCCAAACTGTCCTGGAACTCACTCTGTAGACCAGGCTGGCCTTGAACTCACAAAGATCCTCCTACCTCTGCCCCTCAAGTGCTAGGATTAAAGGCGTGTGCCACCATGCCCAGCTTATTTATTATTTTTTATGTGTATGAGTGTACTGTCTGCATGTAGGTTGGTGCACCCATGTCATGCAATGCCGTGGAGGTCAGAAGAGGGCATCAGATTCCCCTGAAACTGGAGTTAAAGACTGTTCTTAGCCACCATGTGGGTGCTGGGAATCGAACCCAGGTCCTCTGCAAGAGCAGTCAGTGCTCTTAACCGCTGAGCCATCTCTCCAGCCCTCCGAGCAGTAAAGTCCAGTCTCTTCTGAGACCTAAGGCAATCTCTTAACTGTAGGCTCGTATAAAATGAAAAAGCAAATTACCTACAGTGACCAAATATATGTTCCCATTCCCAAAGGGAGGAATAGAAGTGTAGTGAAGAAATACTGGACCAAACCTGAGCCAAAACCAGTAGGGCAAACACCCAGTCCTGTGGCTCCATGTCTGACGCCTAGGGAGAGCCTGTCTTCTAGGACAGGACTTGTCTACTACCTCAGCTGCAGCATTATTAAGCTTATTCATTTCTTATTCTTTTTCATTGAAAATTTGCATAATATTTACCATTAATAACCACACCACAGATTCAACATTGAAGTTTCTTTCCCCAAAGTAGAATATTAATCTATTACTTTTAAACTTAGCCTCAAGGAAGTTCTTAGACTAAGAATGGCCCATTAAGCTTTGTTTATAGCATTCCACTGCTTTTCCAGTCCAAACTTGAAAAATCTTCCATATTCCTCCCCCAAACAACATGGTCAGGTTATTCACAGAAACAGCCCACTCTCTAGTACCAACTTTTTAGTAGTTCCTTTTCTGTTGCTGTGATAAAATACCATGACCAAGACGTTTAAAAGGAAGTGTTTATTGTGCTTATGGTTCCAGAGGGATAAAGAGTCCATCACGGCAGGAAGGCACGGTGGCAGGGGGAGCTGGGGCAGAAAGTCCAGTGCTCACATCTTCAAGCAGGCACAGGAAAGAGAGATGAGCTTGAAATTGGGCAAGGATATAAACTCTCAATGCCTGTCTTCTGTGACACGCTTCCTTCAATAAGGCCGCACCTCCTAAACCAAGTATTCAAATACTTGAAGCCTGTGGGGAACATTTTCATTCAAAGCAGTACAGACTTCTTCTGAAACTAGAAGGCAGTGCTGGCAGCTGGGGCAGGGATACCACACAGTAACTCACAGATGAAATAACTATGGGAAAAAAGTGCCTGTAGAGAATTCCTCCCGACCTCATTTTGTCTTCATAGTCACAAGAGTTAAAATTCTTTTGGGCTAGGGAAATAACTTGGTGGGTAAGTCTTTGCCTTGGAAGTAGTATGTCTGGAGTTAGGATCTTCAGGCAAAGCGGTCCTTCTGTAATTCTAGCACTTGAGTGACACAGACAAGGGATGCCTAGAGTGACTTGGATAGCTAGACTAGCTGAATCAGCAAGCTCCAGGTCCACACAAGAAACCTTGCCTCAATATTTAAGATGGAAAGAAACTGAGGAAGTCACCCGATGTCAACCTTGGACCCCCACCACACACACACCACATGCACATGGACATACCCTGGAACTTACACCAGAACACACACACACACACACACACACATACACATGCCAACAGGCATACACACACGCACATGCACACACACATGCCAATGGGCACACACACACACATACGCACCTGCACACACACACATGCCAACAGGAATACACACATGCACACACACACACACACATGTAAAAAAGTTAAAATTCTATGAGGCAAATGATGATACACAAGGTGCCTACATCCTAACTCTTCAAGAAAGCACATGCTGAGGTGTATTCTGTTTTTGTTGATGTTACAAAATACTTGAAGTTGGCCACTTTATACAGAAAAGAGGATGTGTGACTCACAGTTTTGGAGGCTGAAAGCCCAAGACAGGGCAAGCATGTCAAGTTAGCATCCAGGGAAACCCCTGGCCAAATTACATCATGGCAGATGGCATCATGCCAGGAGCCTGTGCAAGAGGGACAGAGTGCACAGTGAGACCGGGAGCCTGTGCAAGAGGGACAGAGCGCACAGTGGGACCAGGAGCCTGTGCAAGAGGGACAGAGCACACAGTGAGACCGGGAGCCTGTGCAAGAGGGACAGAGCACACGGTGAGACTGGGAGCCTGTGCAAGAGGGACAGAGCGCATAGTGAGACCGGGAGCCAGGGACACCCAGAGTTTGGGTCACCCATTTTCATGGCACCATTCTTGAGGAAACTTACTTGGCCAAGCTAACATAATTCCCTCCAGGGGCAAATGCTAGAAAGTCCCCTCAGCCCCTCATTCCCTCCCACTGACTGGGTCCCACCTCTTAAAAGTTCTACACTGTGAGAAACAAGACCCTCACTTCATAGTAAGAGACCTGGAATCTTAGATTAGAGGGAAGAGAGGAAGGTTATTTTATAACCTTTCAAAATCTGTCATTAACCTAGAAAAAAGGCAAAAATAGCTCACATGTGGATTTGATGCAAAGGTGATTTTTATATTCCTAGTCACGTTTCCTTGCTCAGGAATTTCTCATTGGCCAAAGTCCTAAATGAGGTACATCTTTATCATATTGAGCATTCCTCTCTCCTTATGTTCCCCATTTTATTGGTTCAGAATAGGAAGCCTTATCTGATAAATATCTGGGGCTCTGAGATTCTCTTCTTTTCTAATATGTGGTGTTAGTTATGTAGCAGACTGCCTGTAACTTTCAACCCTAGGGTCAACAGAAAGTGCCCAGTAAAGCAGGCATCCACTGCCAGCGAGGGGAGACAGGAACCTACTGGCCTGCTTATCCGCGATTCTCTGATGAGCTCTAAATGCACCCCATACTGAAAATGGACTGTGTGATTAAGTCTTATACCACTCCAACACAGTCACACTGGAGAACAAGCTTCTATCATAGGAACCTTGGGAGGGGGCACTCAAACCATTCCCAAATCACAGCAAAGAGGTGCCTGGATCTGTGCCTTAGGTCTTGCTTCCAGGTCGTCCCACTTCCCCTGTGCATCTCTTCTCCCCCAGCCCCCTGGGGTTCCCATCCTCCACCCTCCTGGCAGCTCTATTATTTCCAAAGTGCATTATGTACTTTGGTGATCTCGCCTTCCTGCTGTGCCATCAAGACTGAACTGTAATAAGGTTGCAAACACCACTTTTAAATGCTTTTGCAGGCTCCACTTTTTATATTCTACCTAGCATGCCTGTCTCTTTATGAATAAACAGATCACTCATGAAGCAGGAAGAGAAAATCAATTTTCTTTGTTGTGGTGGTTCTTTCTGGAGGCACTGTGACTTGTAACATGAGCATATTCCTGCCTTCCTTCTTTCCTGACAGGAACAAGAAACCCAATCCATGCACTTTCTCCACAGGGTGCAGAATGAGAATTCTCCTGCAAAGAGTCACCTCAATCTGTCTGCCTGGCATCTTGGGCCACAAACTCCGAGGTGAGTGACAGGGTCCCAGTAGGTGTTGTCCATAATGGTGACAGAGTATGCAGGGGGCTTAGATGGAGGAAGGAAAAATGTTGTACCACGTAGAGTTGCCATGCAACAAAGACAACAACAATGCTGTATCAGTTCAGGATGTTTAATAATAATATTTATCTACACTAAGGAAAAGCACAGAGTTATTTGAAAGGCTTTAATGCACGATATTTTTTTCCTCAGAAAATTAGTCAGAATACAAGTTTTCCTTTGTGTTGCCATTCACCCCTGGTTAACAAACCACATTAGTGACATCAGCACGACATACTCCAGTAGTTCCAAACTGCACACTCATTTAGGGATAGGAGAGAGGACAGTGTGAGCTTTTTGTGGGCTGGGGTACATACATGTTCCTGTGAGTGCTTGGACATGTGTATGTAGGTGTACGGGCAGTGTGTGTGTGTGTGCGCGTGTAAGCCAGACACTGATATTAGGTGTCTTCCGTAGTCATTCATCATCTTGTTTTTTGACACAGGGTCTCTCACTGAACCTGGAGTTCATAGAGTCACCTAGATAGCCTGGCCAGCAAGCCCTGGACATCTATGTGACTTTCTACTCCCCACAGCACTGGGGTGGCTTATGAGTATTGTCATATCCAGTTTAGAAGTGGGTACTGAAGGTCCAATCTCAGGTCATCAGTGGCAGGCATTTTATAGACTGATCTATCTCTTCAGCCAAAGCATCCCTCTTCTGTACTGCAATGTATAATTGGAGGACCATAGGGGAAAAGTTCTACACTGGTTAGTTTTTCTTTTTTTTTATATATTTATGTGTTTCTTTCTTTCTCTCTGTCTCTCTATCTCTCTCTGTCTCTCTCTGTCTCTGTCTCTCTCTTTCTCTATGTGTATGAGTGCCCACAGAGAGCAGAAGAAGGCATCAGACCCCCTGAAGGTGGAGTACAGGGCACTCAACATTGGTGCTGGCAACCAAACTCTGTCCCTCTGTAAGAACATCAAATGCTTCACCACTGAGCCATCTTTCCAGCCCCAGTTCTGGTTATTTTAAATTGGCAACTTGATGTAGCCTAGAATGACTTGGAAAGAGAGTCTTAATGAGGAGTTAGCTAGATCAGGTTAGCCAATGGACATGCATATGGGGGATTGTCTTGATTGTTCATTGATTCAGGAAGACACAGCCCATTGTGGGTAGCACCATTCCCTAGGCAGGGGCTCCTCCTGGGCAGTATTAAGAGAAGGAAAGCAAGAGAACAAGCAAGGCTCTGTCTGCTCTCTCTGCTCCTGACTGTGGATGTGATGTGCCTAGCTGCTTGATTTGTGCCTTGACCTCCCTGGAAGGATGGACTGTAACTTGGAATCATAAGCCAAAAGAACCCTTTCCTCCCCTCTGCTGCTTTTTGTCAGGATATTTTATCACATCAACTGAAATGAAACTAGGACAAGTTCTATCTTGAAACTTGGGTTCCAGTTAAGTGTATGGAAGTTTCCCAGCCCCCAGGAAGAAGTGTCTGGTGGGCAATTTGAAATCTGGTATCCGGGCCTCAGATATATTTGAGTCTAATTTAAATATTCTGATTTTACTTTAAGCTTCAGGAAGCAAGAAGAGCCTTTGGGAGAAGGCATAGATCAAAGTGGTGAGGTGTTTTGTATGGCGTCTAGGGTGGGTCGTATCAGTTACAGTGCCCTGGAAGATCGGAAAAGTAGCTGGAGAAAAAAAGAACAGGAGAGCTCTTTTTCTTGAGAGTAAAGGAGGCCAGAGTTGCAAGAAGTGGGTCAGATACTGCTGAGGGGTTGGGAAAGAAATAAGGAGAGAGTCCTGGGTCAAGGAGTTTGGTGTATGTATTGGTATCTAACCCTTCACTCCACTTGTGCTCAAATCCCTCTTTTAAGAACTTGGGCCCAGAGACTTCAGGAGCCTCCACAGACGTGACGGCCATCCTGGCCACTGCCGTTCACCTGCCAGCCTCTTAGTCCTCTTTCTGTTGCTATAACAAAATGCCTGATGCTGGGTACTTTCTAAAGTAAAGGGGTTTATTCAGTTCACACTTCTTGTGGCTGAAGGATGTCGCTCTCTGCATCAAAGAGTCCCTGTCTATATCACATGATAAAAAAGCAGAAAGGGAACACCGACATGTAGAAAGGCCAGGTGCACAGGGTGACCTCACTTTATTATAATACATTCTCCCAAGAGTGAATTTACTGTGTAAGATCAGCATTGATTCCATTCAGGGGTGATGATTGCATGACCTGATGACCTTGCTGAGGACCCCAGGTCTTAAAGCCCACCACCTTAACATTGAAACACTGGAGACCAAGCTTCCAGAAAACCATTGAATGTACATGCATGTGCATGTGTGGAGGGAATAACATGGGACAGCAGAGGAGGATGCGAAGAAGAAGCAGTGGTGGCCATAGTAATGGCAGCATCTTTCAGGCTGCTTAGCCAAGGCTAGATGTGAACATCAGTAATAAGACTGTCCCATGAGGTTCCCAACAGTTCTTCCTGCACCCAGGTTCTGGAAGAACAGGGGTTGGTGCATCAGGCAAGCAGGTGGCGGCAACCTCCTCAGACCCATGCCTGGACACCCCAGCTGTCTTCAAGTCCCCTGGGTGAAGTTCTGACACTCATAGTGAGTGATGCTTACATGGAACTCATACACACAGCATCCAACCCCTGTCCCTGGAGAGGGACATGTGATGGCCCTGTGCTGTCCTTTCATCCTCTCACCAGGTTTGACTGTCTTTGTTCTTCTCATAATGGTTTCAGGTACTTTGATCAAATTTCCGAGGCCATCTTTAAGCTCAGGGCTCCCGTTCTTCAGCTTCCTGACCAGGTTCATCGCAGGGCTGCAGTGGAAACCGCTGTTGGAAATGGGCATCACGGGGTCCCCTTTTTTCCTTCCTTTCATCAGTGCTTTCTTCCTGCTCAGAAGTCTCTGTAACTCACAGATATGCAGCACTCTGCTTTATTGAGGAAGCAAGGTTGTCTCAACATGGAGGGATGTGGTAATAGTTGGAGCAGTGGATAGATGGGAAGCAAATCAATGATAACGATGTGGTCATGAGAACCTGTGGAGGGAACCAGGAGCTGGGGTGAGGGAGATGAGGCCAATGTCTACCCCCTGTCCTCTGAGGGAGGAGATGGGGGAGTAGACATTGCCTTATCTTTTTATTTATTTATTTTTTTTTTGGCATTTTTGAAACAGGGTCTCCCTTTAGTCCCAGCTGTCCTGGAGCTCACTATGTAGACCAGGCTGGCCTTGAATTCACAGAGATTCGCCTGCCTCTGCCTCCCTCCTGAGTGCTGGGATTAAAGGTGTGTGCCGCCGACCTTGCCTTATCTTACCTTTGCATAAAAGCTAACTATGCAGATGGGCCAGGGCTGAGCTGAGGCCAAGTCAGGACGACAGGTAATGAGTGAGAAGTGGGAAAAGAGAGAGCACGAGGGAGCACAAAGATCTCAAGGAAAGAAGGGCCGGGGTAGAGCCCCCAAAAGCTGTATCTGTGCTCTTTTTCAAGGGGGAAGAGTCTACGATTGAGGGTCCAAGGGGAGTTTAAATGGGATGGTGGTTGAGAAGCCATGTCCTACCAGGGAAGTCTCTCTGGGTGGGTTTTTTTAATTTTTTTTAAAATTTTATTTATTTCTGTATGTGTATGAATGTACTGTCTGCATGCAAGTTTGTGCACCCGTGTATTGCAATGCCGTGGAGGGTCAGAAGAGGGTGTCGGATTCCCCTGGAACTGGAGTTCTCCTGGAATTGGAGTTTCAGACGGTTCCCAGCCGCCATGTGGGTGCTGGGGATCGAACCCGGGTCCTCTGTAAGAGTGGTCGGCGCTCTTAACCGCTAGGCCATCTCTCCAGCCCTCTGGGTGGTTTCTAATTAATTAATTATTTATTTTGTGTGGGGGGTATGTGTGTATGTGATGCATGGGTGGGCATGCATGGCACAGTGCACTCGTGGTGGTCAGACAGCTGTGTGAAGTCAGTTCTCCCCTTCCACCATTATGTAGATTCCTGGGATCGAACTCAAGTCGTCAGACTTGTGTAGCTGGTGAGCTGTCTTACCCACCTTGTTCTAGGCTTCCAAATCGCTCTTTTGATGAGGATACTCATTGTGCTGGTTAAACCCTAATAACCTCATTTTAGTGACTTAGATGTACAAAATTTATCTCCATTTCAGGTTCCATTCTGAAATACTGGGCTACGACTTCACCATATGTGAGCTGGGGGAGGAGTGTCACATTTCAACTCTCCTCTGAGGCAAGATGTCATCACATTTAAACATTTGTTCTTGTAGGGATAATTGCTTTATAAAATAAATGAGTTTCTGCAGTTGTCTGAGTTTTAATTACACAGGGTCCTACAGAGAAACAGAACTGATAGGCTCTATGTATGTATAAGTATGCATACACTACATATATGACTACATATATATATGTGTACACACATCTAATGTGTTTATACGTAATTGTAAGAAAACCTTTGTTAGATCGGCTTACACAGTCAAAAACTGAGTGGCCAAACAATCTGCATGCTGGAGAGCTAGGAAACTGGTAGCTGAAATGCCCTCGGCCTTTTGGATAGCTTCACCCACATTCAAAGATAGCTTTCTCTATTCAGTTCAGTGATCCCTACAGCAACTGAAATCCCCTCACAGACTCACCCAGAAGGGTGGCCTGCTAGTTTTCTAGGTGTCTTTGTATACAGGCAAGTTGTTAAGCAAGATTACTAGATTTACTTACAGCTCTTCCTGCTTAGGATGTAAGAGAGACGTCATTTTCTGAAACGAATGCAGTCAAACTGCACAACGTTTATTGACCCAGAAGGAATACAAAGGCTCCTGGGGCTCCCAGCTTCATCTTCAGGCAAACCTTGGACAGGCTCCAGCCCTGGCTACTAGAGTAGCCTGATGACAGAAAGAAGGGTCCATCTCTGTCTGTGGGACACTCTCTCCTGTCTTTATCTCTCCACCCTCAGGTCCTCTGAGACTTTCTGAAAGGCTAGGTGTGCTGAAGTCTGCTCAGGCTACCTGTTCAGAGGCTCAGACAAGGCAAAGGGGATCCATGCAGGACACCTAGCCCAAGACGAGTCCTTCCAGAGTATGCTGGTAAAATCTAGGGTCGGGGCCTGGATATTAAGCCCACAACTGACCTAGCAAGCCCTCGGGCCTACTGTCTGGGACCACAAGTTTCCAGTGTCCGGGGAAGGGTGGTAAGTGGTATTTGCCTTCTTCTTAAATCCATTTGATGACATCTGTTTGAAGCATGGATCAAGTCTAGGCATGACCTTGGGAATGCTGGGACTGATCTCAAAGCCAGATGAGGTTGTGCAGTGTGCATAACCACCGCAGAGGGCTAATGGGTCCCCAAATCACGCTTGACCTTCCAGTCCCACCATGAGGGATGAGGCCTTTCTGATTTGCATCCCAGGGTGACTATCCAATTCAATGGCCAATGTTTCAGTAAAAGTGATTTTACTACTTTCTGTTGTGGTGAAACACCATGACCAAAAGCAGCTTGTAGAAGAAAAAGTGTATTTAACTCATGGCAGTAGGATGATGTTACACACGAAGGAAGCAGAGAGCTTCCTTTGACATCTTTTGAGGATGTTGTCAGTATGTGCCCATGTTCACGTATGTGCACATGTGCATGTTCACTCAAGTGTACATGAATATAGAAGCCAGAACTCAATGTTTGATGGCTTCCTCAGTCACTCTCCACCTTATTTTTTGAGTCAGGTCTCTTACTGAACCTGCAGTTCCCTGATTCAGCTAGTCTGGCTGGCAAATGCCCCAGGGATTCTTCATCTGAGCCTCCCCAGCACTGGGACTACAGGCATGCACTGCTGCACCTGGCTTCTATGTGCTGTGCATCCGAACTCCAGTCCTCATGCTTGCATAGCCAGAACTTTACCAACTGAGCTGCCTTCCCAGCCTGAGAAATGAACTTTTCTGACTTGTTTTTACCCCCTAACATGAATGTGAAAAATTACTATATCAATGCCTATTACATGAAAAGATCAGGCTTAGCTTCTTTTCCTACTGTTGTGATAAATACCCCCAACAAAAATGACTCAAGGGAAAAGGGTTTATTTGGCTCACAGTTCCAGAGTACCAGCCATCAGGGCAGGGAAGTCTATGGGGCAAGAGCTTGGAAGAGCTGCTCACATGACACCCATAATCACAGAGCAGAGTGGTGAATGCCTGTGCTCAGGTCCCTTTCTCCTCTCAGTCCAGGACCCGAGCCACGGTCCCAGCCATTCTTAGTGTGAGTCTCCCCTCCTCAATGTAATCTCTCACAGACATGTCCAGAGGCCAAATAATACAGAAATTCACAGGTGTGCCTGGAAACTTATCGCCTAATGAGCACAGAGGCAGGGGCAGGGGCAGGGGCAGGGGAAGGCAGATCCCTGTGAGTCCAAGGCCAGCCTGGTCTACATAGTAAGTTTGAAGCCAGCTGGGACTCAAGGGAGACCCTGTCTCAAAAACACCAAGTTCAAGACCAGCCTGGACTGCATAATGAGACCCTGATTCAACAAAATTTCTAAAAATTCCCTAAGTTTATGCCATTTTTTAATCTTTTTTCTTCTCTATAGAGTAAGAATTGGATAGAATGATTCTGTCAAATTGACAATCAGCACCATCACCATCACTTAGTAGTTTAAAGTGCTTTTAAATACTTTCCCACAGAGAACATTTTTCCTCATTAACATTTCAGAGAATTTTTAAAACATTTTTGTTTGAAGCAGATGACATGACTCAGCAGGTGAAAGCATGGGCCTCCGAGACAGACAAGCTGGGTTCCTTCCCTAGTTCAGTTGGTAGAAGTGGAGAACAGATGCCTGCAGGTTGTCCTCTGAACACTCCATACTTGTGTTGTCATACACACACACACACACACACACACACACACACACAGACACACACACACAATACATACAGTAAAAAGCGTAAGATTTTTGTTTGACTTTTTTTTTTTTTTTGGTTTGGTCCTTTTGAGACAGGGTCTCCCTGTAGCCCCAGCTAGCCTGGAATTCACTCTGTAAACCAGGCTGTCCTTGAACTCACAGAGATCTTCCTGCCTCTGCCTCCTAAGCGCTAGGACTAAAGGTGTGTGCCACCACGCCCAGCCTTGACTGGTTTTGGGGATAGTATCTTACTAGGTGGTCCAGGCTCCCCTTGAATTTGCAATACTCCTGCTGCCTCAGCCTCCCTAATGCTGCATTTCTGGGATGGTGTCTACTGCCTAGGTAACTCCATTTTGTTTTAGTGACTCCAACTTAATGGCCAAATCCCAGCCCAGAACAAGTCCAGGAACAGCCAGTTTGTTATCTAGATCTTTGGAATTCCCTCTCCAGGATATCTTATAACCACCTAACTATCTACCTTAACTTTTGCTAATGTTTTATAATCGCCATCAGACCACCCACTTCTTATCTTAGTTTTTGTAATCCACCTGCCTCTGCCTCCCAAGTGCTGGGATTAAAGGCGTGAGTCACCACACCCGACAGTTCTTCTGTTTTTAAACTCCAGAAATTCTCCCCTTTCTAAAAAATTACTCCAGTCAAGGTGATGAGTCCTCTTCTTGCTTGATGGTTCCTTGACATAAGAGCTCATGATGCCCTGGGAAGAATTGTCACATACTCTAATGGATTGCCTCATATTCCTTTGAAAGCATTTCCCTTGGGAAACCAGGACCACTAAACATGCCCAGTTCATTTTATAAATTTTAGCTCACCAAGTATCAGGGTGGAATATACCTGTTTGGTTACCGGTCCATGTATTCCAACTGCTGAGCACACAGTGACATCAAAGTTCACTGGTTTAGCATGCGCATTGCATTCTGGTTGATGATACACCATCCTCATACCAGTGAATTACACACCCTGGTAAACATGCCGGTGCCTAGGCTCAGTGTTCCCTGCCTTTTAGTGTTCTCTCAGATGGGCAGATTCCTGATAGGGAGGAATGTGGCATGACAGAACTTCCATTGCATATATGAACTTTGATATTCTTTTTAGTGACACATCATTGTCATATTCCCCTTTAATAGTTTAGATGGGATTTCCTTCATTTGTTAGAATGTATTTCTAATTGCCAGCTTGAAATCTTTATCTGGGGATGGGAGCGATGGCTTAGTGATGAAGAGCATTTGCTGCTCTTCCTCTGGACCTGAGCTCAGGTCCCAGCACCCATGTTTGAACTGCTCACAATCACCTCTAACTCCAGCTCCAACAAATCCAGCACCTTCTCCGAACTCTGGGCACCTACACTTACTCATGTGCATACCCACACACAGACACACAAATATACACATGATTAAAAATCTTTAAATCTGGGGCTGGAGAGATGGCTCAGTGGTTGAGAACACTGGCAACCCTTAGCGGAGGACGGGGTTTGACTCCCAGTAAGTGCACCCACATGGTGGCTAACAACTGTCCAGGGGATCCCGGTCTTCTTCTGACCTCTACGGGCATTTCACGACATGGAGGCAATACACTAATGCAGGCAATACACTAATACACATAAAAATAAAAAAATTATGTCTTTAAAAATCCTTGTTAACAGTTTCAATTTCAATGACTGCTTTTGTTTCTGACCATGTTATTTTATTCTGTTGAAAACTTGCTATTTTAGTTAATACATTTGTTCTAGTTTGCTTTCTCTTGCTGATAAAGCACTCTGGCCAACACCAACTTGGGGAAGAAAGGGTTTATTTGGCTACCATTTCCAGGGTCACAGTTCATCACTTAGGAAGCCCAGGGTAAGAATTCAGGGCAGAAACCTGGAGGCAGGAGCTGAAGCACAGGCCTTGAAAGAACACTACTTACTAGCTTACTCCCCTGCATCATGCTCAGCCTGCTTTCTTTTTTTTTTTCTTAATTTTTTTTATTAATTTTATTTATTTCCGTATGTGTATGAATGTACTATCTGCATGCAAGTTTGTGCACCCGTGTCGTGCAATGCCGCGGAGGTCAGGAGAGAGTGTCGGATTCCCCTGGAACTGGAGTTCTCCTGGAATTGGAGTTTCAGACGGTTCTCAGCCGCCATGTGGGTGCTGGGGATCGAACCCGGGTCCTCTGTAAGAGCGGTCGGCATTCTTAACCACTAGGCCATCTCTCCAGACCCTGACAGAATCACCTGCTGTAGTGGGCTGGGCCCTTCCACATCACTCAACAATCAAAGAAAATACTCCACAGCATGGCCAGAGGCCAGTCCAATGGACGTAATTCCCCAACTGGGGCCCCCTCAACCCAAGTGTGTCAAGTTGACACTGAAGCTGTCCTGCACAGCATTATAAAACAAATACTGATTCTCCACCCTCCTCTACCAAATTTGCTATTATCATTTTTGCTTGGTGTCCATTTGTCTAGTAACTGAGCTGAATCAACTCTGCAAAATGTCCTTCCTAAGCATCATTCTGCCTCTAATTAATCTTGCTCCTTCTTTTGCCTTGTTAGCTTAGCTAGCTATTTGGGGGTTGTTCTGGGTCACAAGAAAACACAGTCAAAGGTTGCACTTCAGTCCTCTCATCCAGTGAGATATCTTACTCTTTTTTTAAAACATTTTTTATTTTATTTGTTTTTATTTCATGTGTATCATACAATGCCTGAGGAGGACAGAAGAGGGTGTTAGATCCCCTGGAAATTGAGTTACAGACAGGTGTTAGCTGCCATGTGGGTGCTGGGATTTGAACCCGGGTCTTCTGTAAGAACAACCAGTGCTCTTAACCACTGAGCCTTCTCTCCAGCCCGAGATATCTTACTCTTTATTGTGGGTGGCTTCACGGTTGCCGTCATAGTCAAAGGGCTTTCTGTTTGGTCCAGTGTTCATCCAAGGAGTTGTGACTTGGAACATTTCTGGTAACTGGAGAGAGGGCATGCATATGGCCTTCCAGACTACCAAGGCTGTGAGTTCATTGCTAATTCTGGCTTTCTAGAAGTTCTTAAGGGTAGAGAAGTACATTGTTTACCCAGCACTTTTCCAGAGGTCATGGATAATGTTCACAAGCTACTTCAGTTTTGTTGTCCATAATTTGCCAAGTAATCTGATTTCTCTTGACAGCTGCTGTTGGCAGTCACAGGGTCTTTTAGTCTAGTCTATATTACTAATATGAGCCCTCAGATCACACATTACACTTCACATAGGTGTGTGTGTGTGTGTGTGTGCATGTGTGTGTGTGTGTTAGTTACAGAAAGGTACAGAATGGTTTAAAGAGTATCCAGAGCTTTCTGCAGAGGCAGCGAGCTGGTACTGATGCTAAGAGAGCCACTCCAAGTTAGCTGAGATATTAATGAACCTTTGGGACCCTGGCAGTAGGTGCAGGACTACATCTGGACAATGAATTGAGAGCAACTCTACTGGCTGTGACAAGCACTGGAGACCAGTTGGTTCTGAGATGAAGCCCCAGGGACAGCCAGCAGCCATTCCCTTGATGTGCCATTGATGCATGAACCAGTGGTCAGGTCATTGGTCTCAGTCTAGGTGTCTTTGTATGGGGTCCATAGAGCATTGCACTATTCCCTGGTCTGCTATGTTCAATAAGTTCACAGGACTGGTTTTTTTGAGATGGTATTAATACGGCCATGTGCTTCTAGTCTGTTTTATATGTTTGGAGTTGGTACCTTTTAACTGGTATTAGAAAGAGATATATCAGTCCATGTCTCATGGGTGGTACTAGACAGGTAGTGGTATCTGTGTACACATGAAATACAAAGTCATCATGCCTCTGTGTTTGCACATAACCTGCTGCTTTGTTAGATGGAGTCACTCAGGATAAGGCACAGCCTGAAAGCCACTGCATCAGACAGCTTCAAGTGGAGCTGACTAAATAGCTCACAGCCTCATCTCAGTATCTTTCTATGCTCTTCAGTCTGCCTCATATAATGCTCTGATTGCTCCTGAGTGGGAACAGCCCAGTCTGTGTCTATCATTCTTCTGAACCCCAAAGGCTGGTTGGGACCTCATGAGGGCCATGCCTCTTAGTCACCCTGCCTTTCATTTCTCATTGTTAAACAGTCTTGTAGCATAACCGGGCAGAGTGAAGCGGGCCTAAAGAGGGACATTTGAACTCTTCCCTTTGGCTTTCGGATTATTGAGACAATGGACCCCAAGGACATGGAGTTTCCCAAGCTGGGGGGGCAGTATTGGGCTGTGTTCTAGTTTTCTTTCAAATGCTGTGACAAAACACTCTTGACTAAAACCAACTTGAGGAGAAAAGGGTTTATTTTGCTCACCTCTTCCTGGTCACAGTTCAACACTGAGGGAGCCCAACCTAGGAACTCAGGGCAGGAACCTGGAGGCAGGAGCTGAAGCACAAGCCATGGAGGAATGCTGCTTACTGGCTTGCTCCCCTGGCCCATGCTCAGCCTGCTTTCTTATACAATACAGGACCACCTACCTGGGGACAGCACTGCCCACCGTGGGCTGGACTCTCCCACATCACTCAACAATCAAGAAAATGCCCTATAGACATGCCCAAAGGCCAGTCCAATGGAGGCAATTTTTCAATTGAGGTGCCGTCAACCTAGGTGTATCAAGTTGACACTAAAGCTATCAGGCCCAGGCTATATCTCCCGCAGCACCAAGGATACCAAAAAAGACAACTGTGACCTGTGCTTTCCTGTGCTTTCCTCAACATCTTCTTGGCCGCTAGTGTAGGAACTCTATTCAGGCCAGCACCCAAGAAAAGGCCTCCCACCAGATATACAGTAGGGCTACTGTCCTCCTACCCTGGGAAGAGAAGACTACTGGAACATAATCCTGCTCACAGCTGTGGAGTCTAGAAGTCAAGCGACTCCTATTTGAGGACCAGGAAGTCCCATTCAGGGCAGCAGCCCCACTGCCTGTTCTCCTTAGACTTGCAGTGATGAAACAAGAGGGCAGCTGTGGCTCAGCTCTTGCAGCCAGCCCTCTGTCTGCTCTTAAATCCTCATCATTGTGAAGTGTGTAAGGAGAGCCAGTTCTGGCAGGATAGACGGGGTATAGCCCTGTTCCGCCATTGCTTAGCTTTGGGTTCCTGAGGAAGCCATGTCAACCTCTGGATTTCCAGGTCCTTGTGATAGGCAAGTGAGGAGGGAGATTCAGTGGTCACTCCCTACCTTCGCTCGTGGAATAGAGAATGAAGCTGTCATATCCCCTATTTATCACAGAGCCCGTATGTAGGCAGAACAGCAGAACTTAACCCAGCCTTCCTGAGTAGTTGAAGTCATTTCACAGTGCTGTGCTACAGCCCATGCCGAACACTGAAGACTTGATGCACAGAGGTATGGAGAGATGTCCTAATGGCTAACTAAGAGCATTTGTTCTCTAAGTTTGAGGAGCTACCATGAAATCCCCAGAACCCACGTAAAAATGTAGAGGACAGAGACAGGTAGATCTTGACAGTCAGCCCAGCCAAAGCAATGAGCTTCCAGTCCATAAGCCAGAGCACCATGGAAGACACCCGGCATCCTGCTCTGTCCTGTACATGTAAGTTTATGGTGGCATGCACCTGTACACTTACGTGTGTGCACCATACACACATACACACAGAGATGCACGTGAACAATGAAGACTCAGTGGACACGACTGACAAGGCTATAATTCTCATTAAGGCAGCCAGGAAGCCAGTGGGGACATTAAGAAACTGAGTGTGTGTAGTGAGAGCTTCACTAGGGAGGAGTAGAGCTGTGTGTTTTATGGTCTGGGACTTCCTTACCAGTCTGAGGCCAGGACAGCCTTCTTGAGCTGGGATGTGGGTGAGGAGACTTGAAGGACTGTACTTGCTGTGCAGAGGGAGTCTGGCTCCTGGGGAGAGTCCAGCTGTGAGGCAGCGTTCAGCAAGGGGCATGCAAGGCAGGGGTCTCCAGCAGCAGTTCTGAACCCAGCTGGAGTTTCTATCCTCAGAAAAGTGCAGACACAGCTTGGGGTGGTCTCCCAACAGCCTTCATCAGTAAAAGTACATGGCCGCTCCTGTAAAGCTCTCAATTTGTAGGTTCGCTGTCATTGCTCACAAAGAAAAGGATTTTTTGTTTACTGGGTATAAATGGCTGTTTCAAGTAATGAAACAGGCCCAGTTGGCACTGCCCTGAGTGGAGTATGTAGGTCAGGGTGTTCCTTATTTGTGTGCTTCTTGGAGGCAGGTTGACTGTTCTCTTGTTTTGAAAAGGCGCTCCAGAGAGTTTATTATTTAAGGGGAGAAGCTGGTGGGCATCTGTCCAGGAAGTTTGCAGGGGGCATGCCAGGGTGTGGGGTGTGTGTGTGTGTGTGTGTGTGTGTGTGTGTGTGATAGGAGAAGGGAGAATGAGATCAGAGAAAATGTAAAGGTAGAATCCCAGCCCTACCCCAGGACCTTGGGCATGAGCTATTTTAATTATTGGAGAGTATAAGACCAAAGGGGATTCCAGGGGCAAATAGCTCTTTAAATGGTAGTTGCAGCTAAAAAGGCTGGAAGTCCTCAGATCCTGGTAGGACATGCTTTATAGTTACTCACAAATTATCCGAGAGGATTCAGCCTACCTATACCCAGCCTGGCTCTAAGATCCACTAACAGCTCTGCAGGGAGGGTGGAAAAAGAAGAACTCTCCAAAAGACCCACATTTTGAGGGAGATTCAAGGTTTCACACTTGAAAGAACCTATATGAATAATCAAGGAAAGGGTGCTTTGGCTCAGCGTTGTTCCTCAGTTTCTTCATCTGTAAAAAAGAGACTAATAATTCCTAGCAAGAAGAGTTTGAACATGAAGGAGGAATTGATACAGCAGTCCTGGTCCCCCTTCTGAGGTCTCCATCACACAGGACCAAGTGCAGGCTGAAGATAGCAAATGGAAATTTTCTGAAATAATAATCTTTGTTTTCTAAGTGTATGGCAGCCATTCTGCATCGTGTGATGACACCTCATCTTGTCTCTCTTTGTCCCACCTAAGATCAAGTCATCCTTTTGGCTAATGTATCTTCTCCTGTAAATGTTGCTCTCCCATTAGTCTCTCAGTAGTCATCCAGGCTAACAGATCATTGTAGCAGCGTTACTCTTCTCGTAGCCCCATAATCTTTATTTTTATCTAACAACTGTTGGCAGCCTACCACACAAACAGTGTGTGCCGCACCGTGCCCTAAAGATGGCGCCGACTTCCTGAGTCACTACAAGCCGCTTCCCGCCATTGCCTTTGCATTGGACAAACTGCGCATGACTACTACTCTCCGAGCCCACGCTCTCTGGGCCCGCCCTCTCTGGGCCCGCGCCTTGGGCATGCTAATGAGGCATCAGGGCACTGCACCAATCCAGAGCATACACGAGCCCTCTAGACTGCTATATAAACAGCACCCTTGCTCCATTGCGGGGTCCTTCTCACAAAAGAGCTGTGTGCACAATAAATACTGCTGCAGAAGAATCCTGTTGTCCATGTGAAGTTCTTGCCGGCGAGACTGCTGTGCGGGACAAACAACTATCCCATAGTGAAAGTATAGTGATGTCCCAGGTAGGTTATTAAAATTAATTATTCTATCTTATAATAATAATTATTATTCATCTCTTACTCTGCCTAATTCATAAATTTCTACATGTGAGTATATGGCTAAAACATAGTATCTATAGTCTTCAGCACTATCTGTGGTTTCTGGTATCCACTGGTCAAGTGTTTGGAATAGATCTCTTTTTTTTAAGAGTTAATTCCTGGCACTGAGCTTTATTTATTTATTTATTTATTTATTTATTTATTTATTTACTTATTTATTTATTTTTGTATGTGTATGAATGTACTGTCTGCATGTAGGTCTGTGCACCCATGTCATGCAATGCCATGGAGGTCAGAAGAGGGTCTCGTATTCCCCTGGAACTGGAGTTCTCCTGGAATTGGAGTTTCAGACGGTTCTCAGCTGCCATGTGGGTGCTGGGGATCAAACCCAGGTCCTCTGTAAGAGCGGTTGGCACTCTTAACCACTAGGCCATCTCTCCAGCCCTGGCACTGAGCTTTTAAAAAAATACTTTTATTGATGAATTGTGCATTTCATACATTATCTTTCAGTCCAATTTAGACATATTCCCCTCTCCCTGACCCCACCCCACCCCAGTTAATGGCTTCTGCCATACATGTCTTGCATCTTTCTCTCAGTCTTTCCAAAGTTTTTCACTGCGGAGGCTTGTTGTTTGGGGCAGAGTTTAACTGTATCAATCAGTTCTTTGACCCAGTCCTTATGTTGTTGCTGCTCCCTCCCCTTTGTATTGCTCCAACATATGCCTATATATCTACCACATATGTATCAAAATTATGACCTCCAAGAATAAACTGTATGTTAATTCCAAAATATGTTTAGGGAATTCACATTTTTCTCCTTTAATTTTATATTACTTTAAAATATGAATACATACCTTCTATCCATATACAGTAATTACAGAGTCTGAAAATAAGTGGTAGATCGATTCTAGAGCCCGTTGAGAGATTCACATTATAGCAACACAGTTGCTTTCAGGTAAAAAGAAGTATAACAATAATGTTGTTCAGGTTGGTTTTCAACTGGGGATTTGGTGTCAGCATCCACAAATGAGGGTAACCATTCCCTGCTTGTTTTTCTGGGACTGTGTTACTTCACTTAGCATAATGGCTTCTAGTTCCATCCATTTACCTGAAAAGTTTATGATATCATCTTTATTTACCGGTGACTAGACCTCCATTGTGTAGATGTACCACATTTTTTTATCCACTCATCTGTTGAGGGGCATTTGGGCTGGTTCCAGCTCTTCACTATTGTGAAGAGTGCTGCAATAAACATAGATGTGCATGTATCTTTGCAGTAGGATGAGTCCTGTGGGTATATACCCAGGAGTGGTATGGCTGGGTCAGGTCACAGGCTCATTTTGAGTTTTTTAAACATTCTCCACATTGCTTTCCACAGTGGTTGTATGAGTTTACATTCCCACCAGCAGTGGATAAATGTTCCCCTTTCCCCACAATCTCTCCAGCATTTGGCGTCTTTTGTTTTCTTGATCTTAGGCTGTCTTATTGGAGTGAGATGATATCTGAGAGTGGCTTTAATTTGCAATTCCTTAATTATTAATGATGTTGAACACTTTTTTTGTATTTTTTTTGAGATGGGGTCTCCCTTTAGTCACATCTGACCTGGAGCTTGCTCTGTAGACCAGGCTGGCCTTGAACTCATAGAGGTCCACCTGCCTCTGCCTCCTGAGGGTTGGGATTAAAGGCATGCACCACTATGCCTGGCGAAGTTGAACACTTTTTTTTTTTTAATTTTTTTTTTTTTTATTTATTTCTGTATGTGTATCAATGTACTGTCTGCATGCAGGTCTGTGCACCCGTGTCGTGCAACGCCGCGGAGGTCAGAAGAAGGTCTTGGATTTCCCTGGAGCTGGAGTTCTCCTGGAATTGGAGTTTCAGACGGTTCTCAGCCGCCATGTGGGTACTGGGGATCGAACCCGGGTCCTCTGTAAGAGCGGTCGGCGCTCTTAACCACTAGGCCATCTCTCCAGCCCCAGTTGAACACTTTTTTAAGACGTTTCTCAGCCATCTTTAATTCCTCACTGGTGAAGACTCTGTTCAGCTCTTTACTCCATCTTTTGAGTAGATCATTTGTTTTCTTACTTATTTATTTTTTGAGTAGTCTATATATTCTGGATGTTAATGCTCTGTCAGATGTATCACTGGTGAAGGTTTCCTCCCACTCTGTGGGTTTTCTCTTCACTTCCTTGACGGTTTCTTTTGCTGTACAAAGCTTTTGAATTTGATGAGGTCCCATTTGTCAACTGTTGACCTTATTTCCTGTGCAGCTGCTGTCTGATTTAGAAAGTCTTTTCCTTCTCCTATGTCTTGTAGGCTGCTGCCATTTTTTTCTTCTATCACCTTCAGGTTTTTGGATTTTACACTGAGATCTTTGATCCACTTGGAGTGATTTTTGTACAGGGTGAGAGGTAGGGGTTTAATTTTTGTTCTTCTATAAATGGTGATCCAGTTTTGCCAGCACCATTTGCTGAAGATGCTATCCTTCCTCCACTGAGCTTTTTTTCCCCCTTTGTCAAATATGAGGTGGCTGAAATTGTATGAGCTCAAGTTTGGATCTTCAATTTTGTTCCATTGGTCAAGAGGTCTGTTTTTGTGCCAGTACCAGGCTGTCTTTATGACTATAGCCCTGTAATATAGCTTGAAGTCTGGTAAAGCAATCTCCCCTGTATTGCACTTTTTGCTCAGGGTTGCTTTAGCTATTTGGGGTCTTTTGTTTTTCCATATGAATTTAAGGATTTTTTTAAAGTCTGTGAAGAAGCTCATGGGGATTTTGATTGGGATTGCATTGAATCTGTATATCAATTTGGATAAAATGGACATTTTTGTTATATTAATTTTTCCAATCCATGAGCATGGGAGGTCTTTCCATCTTTTGATGTCATTTTCAATCTCCTTCAGGGGTTTAAAATTTTTGTGGTAGAGATCTTTGGTGTCTTTGGTTAGGTTTGTTCCCAAGTATTTTAATTTTTTAGACTATTTCGAGTGGAAAGGTCTCCTTATATTTCATCTCCAATTGTTTATTGTTGGTGAAAAGAAAGGCTACTGATTTTTCTAGGTTAATTTTGTAACCCACCACTTTACTGAAACTCTTAATCATTTCTAGGAGTTTTCTGGTGGAATTTTTTAGCATCCCTTAGGTAAACTATCATATCATCTGCAAAAAGGGATAGTTTGACTTCCTCTTTTCCAATTAGTACTCCTTTAATTTCCTTTTCTTGTCTATTTCCCTAGCAAGTGTTTCAAGTACTATATTGAAGAGGAGTGGTGATAAGGGGCAGCCTTGCTGGGTTCCTGCCTTTAAGGGGAGCGCTTCCAATTTTTCTCCATTTAGGATGATGTTGGCAGTGGATTTGCTGTATATGGCTTTGATCATGTTGAGGAATGTTCCCTTCAGTCCAATTTCCTCTAGGACTTTAAACATGAAGGGATGCTGGATTTTGTCAAAGGCTTTTTCTGCATCAATTGAGATGACTGTGTGGTTTTTGTCTTTCAGTCCAGTTATGTGTTTTATGATATTTATTGACTTATGTATGTAGAACCATCCTTGCACCTCTGGTATGAATCCAACTTGATCATGATGGATGATCTTTTTGATGTGGGTCTGTATGCTATTCTCAAGTATTTCGTTGAGACTTTTTGTATCTATGTTCATTAATGAGATGGGCCTATAGTTTTCTTTCTTGGTTGTATCTTTGCCTGGTTTTGGTATTAGAGTGATGCTGGCTTCATAGAAGGAATTTGGGAGATTTCCCTCTGTTTGTATCCTTCTGAACAGTTTGAGTAGTAATGATTGTAATCTCCTTTGTATTAGTTACTTTTCTGTTACTGTGATAAAGTACCATGACCAAAAGAAACTTAGGAAGAATTTATTTTGGCTTAAGGTTACTGAGGGCTAGATGTCCATAATGGTGGGAAAGGCACACAGGAGGAGCAGGAAGTCAAGAGATCACATCTCGACCCCACACAGGAAGGAGAGAGAGAGAGAGAGAGAGAGAGAGAGAGAGAGAGAACAGGAAGTGGGTCAAAGTAATAATCTACTCCCAGTGATGTGCTTCCTCCAGCAAAGCTCCACCTCCCAAAAGTGTCTATAACCTCCCCAAATAGTGCTACCAATGGAGGCCCAAGCATTCAAACATATGAGCCTATGGGGGGACATTCCTCATTCAAACTACCATAACCTTGGTTAAAGGGGGATGAATTTGTACATAAAGAGCTTTCACAAGTGCCAAGTATACAGTAAGTCCCTGGTGAATGCTACTGTTATTCCTGTTGTTGTTTCTGTGTAGTTACTGTTCTTCACACTATAGTTTTGCAGTCCTTGTTATCACCAACCTGTATCTTTTCTCTTCTTGGCCAGTAACTCTATGGAGCTGGGAGGCACAGTCAGTGTCATGGTTTGGATCTTCAATGTCCCACAAATCTCATGTGTTTGAGGCTTGATTCTCAGTGCATCGGTGTTCATAGCTGGGCCCTGTAAGAGGTGAGGGGGTCATGAAGCTCTGGCTTCATTAATGGACTGATCCACTAAAACTTCACAGATCCGTTGATTTCAGCGAGGGGCTTTGCTTTCTCTTGGCTGCCTGGCCATGTCACCAAGCACTCCCAGCAGTGATCAAGCCAACACGGCCTGAAATCCCTGAAACTGGGAGCCAAAAAACAAACAAACAAACAACCTTTCCTCCTTTCACTCTGTTTTCCTCAAGGATTTTGTCACAGGGGTGGAAAGCTGGTTAACACAGAGGAGGTAGTCAGTAGACATCCTCTAAGCATATCTAATCCTCACATGGCTTTAGAAGTTAGAAGGATCTTAGAGGCCAAGCCTTTCCTGAGTCCATGGTGACATACCTTACTTAAAGCTGCATCTCTAAGTCCAGAAGAGAGGCTGGGAACCATAAAAGCAGGCACATTGCTGCTGGAAGAAATAGGAGAAAAATTGAATTACACTCAAGTCTCTACATTCCCAACAGCAAATTCTATTTTGATTTATACACCACAGCTTTTAACATCAGCCTTAGCAATCCTGCCTGACCCATTTTGATTTACAAATTGGAAAATAAATGGGTTTGCACATCCTGGGACTGTCTTGCAAACCACTCCAATAAATTCTCCATCAGTGGCTCTCAGCTCTCAGTCACCTCCTCTCCATTTGGGCTGCTCTGTGAATTATAAGTGAATAAATCATGTTCTAGAAAGCTCCATCCCTGCAGCCACATTCTGCTCATTTGTCTCTCTTGAAAATAAGGATTTAGCTTTTTTGCTAAAATTAGGCAAGAAGTGTGTGGTCTGTTTGGCAGGTCAGGCTTTCTTCCTGGAGTCGTTTCTTCACTCACAACACTGAATCCTCACACATCCTGACTCCCTTCACTCTGCCCTGTGCTCTCTAGAGCCTCTTCCAGCCTCTCTTTCTCCTGTAGCAGATGGTCTCTACTGCTCCCGCTGATAATGCCTGCTTTGCAGTATTCCTGGGGAGTGAATTCTGCTTTGAAGGATTTTTCTTCCTAGCAGGCTCAGTGGGTGGCCACTTGAATATAGGCAGAATAGCTATTCCTAAGTAGCTTGTAAGACTCAACTTTCTGGCAGTAAGTGATTCAAACATCAAACTATCCTGGAAGGCCTCAGAGTGTTGGGGGAGATTGTGTGCAGAAGATCACCTTGCAATGCATATTTAGCTCCAGCCAAAATCTCATCACAAGCCTAGTACCACATAGCCATTGCCAGCAGATTAATCAGCCCTTGGGATGGAGATATATAAGGGGGGGGGCAGACAGGCAGAGAGACAGAGAACAAAATACTGGCTACAATGGATTGAATAGTGTGTTAGTTACTCTTGTGTAGCTGTGGCCAAGAATAACTTGAGGGAGGAAGAATTCATTTTGTTCACAGTTTCAGAGGGTCCAGTACATGGTTGCTTGGCCCGGTGTGGAATTCCATAGATATACAACAATAGGAGCATGAAGAGAAGGCTATTTACCTCAAGGAGGACAGGAAAGAAGGGGCAGCAACCAGGTATAAGCTTCAAAGGTACAACCTCCTCGTGACT
Source organism: Rhizomys pruinosus (assembly GCA_009823505.1). NCBI lineage: Eukaryota > Metazoa > Chordata > Mammalia > Rodentia > Spalacidae > Rhizomys > Rhizomys pruinosus. The sequence continues at coordinate 660,592 of VZQC01006244.1, read as the reverse complement.
GACTTCCTCCAACGAGGATCCTAAAATGTCTGGAACCTCCCAAAATATAACCACCAGTTGAAGACCAAGCATTCAGCATAGGCATGTAAGTACATATTGGAGAGACATTGCTTATTCAAGCTCTAAGAGTACTGTCTCCCAAGAATTTGAATCCTTAGAACCTCTGAATGAGAACTTATTTGTGAATAGGGATGATACAGGTGTAGTTGGTCAGTGTGAGGTCACACTCTAGTGGGATGGACACTTAATCTAATCTTGCCAGTGTCCTAAGAAAGGGGAAGAGACAGGCAGACACAGGAAGAGGCTGTGAAGACGCTGAGAGAACATCAGGATGCAGGGATGGGTGTGAAGAGACAGAGACAGAGAGAGAGAGAGAGAGAGAGAGAGAGAGAGAGAGAGAGAAAGGGGAAGAGACAGGCAGACACAGAAAGAGGCTGTGAAGATGCTGGAAGAACATCAGGATGCAGAGATGGGTGTGAAGAGAGAGAGAGAGAGAGAGAGAGAGAGAGAGAGAGAGAGAGGCAGAGAGAGAGAGGGAGAGAGAGAGAGGCAGGGAGGGGTGTGAAGAGACTGAAGGCCAAGACCGTGAAGTAACGCACGCGCGCGCACGAGAGAGAGAGAGAGAGAGAGAGAGAGAGAGAGAGAGAGAGAGAGAGAGGCAGGGAGGGGTTCTCTTTCTCCGAACAGGAATCAGCCTTTAAAACATTTTAATTTTCTGGCTTTCTGAACTGTTAGAGAATAATTTTCTCTTTTTATTGTTTTTTTTTTTTTTGATGCTTTGTGTATTTCATACATCATTTTCCAATTCAGTTCAGGCATATTTCCCCTTCCCTTCCCCCATCCCACCCCACCCCATCCCAGATCATGCATTCTGCCATAACTGTCCTGCATCTTTCTCTCAGTTCTTTTTTCCATTTTTTAGCAATAAGTGATAATTTATGAGTACAAGCATCCTTCATGTAAAACCAATTTGCAAGCAGTTGTGTCAAGCAAGACTCCTCCGTCAGCACCAGCTACACCCCTCACCTGCCTGGAAATACTGTGCAGCAAAGGCAGCCATATGCCTGTATATCCCAAATCTAATTGGCTATTGGCTCTCTCCTTGGAGGAATAACCCACGGCTGATGCCACAAGCTTGCACCCTCTAATGGTCAGGAGATGTTATAAGCCACAGTAAGACCCTGTCATATTCAACAGAAAAAAATGTAATTCATGGATTAACATACCATCCAAACATCTGTGTCTATACCAAAGTAACCTACAATAACAATTAATACTGTTTAAATACCTATATATCTAATTGCTTATGCTTCATTAGTAGGATCGAAAGGTTATTCCTGGACAAACTGTCAGCCCATGAAAGAAAACAGCCAGAAGTGACCAGAGTGGAAGACAATAGCTCCAGAGAAAGTAGACTGTTTTGCTTCTCATCCACCTGTGCCCCTTGTCTAAGCCTAAGGAAAAATCTGCGGAAGAGGGGGCGTGGTAGAACGTAAGGGCTGTGATTGGGGTGAACAGTGAACCTACAGCAATATAGCCTGGACACTCATTTGATCAACTTGATTGAACATACAAGCCCCCCCTGATGGATGGTGGGACCAAGGGGCTGTGTGAGAATAATTTTCTCTTAAGGAAACTGTTTATTGCACTTGTTTCAGCATTCCTGGGAAACAAATACCCTGGTCTTCTGAGTGACCGAGAAGACAACTGTGAGCTCACGTGGCCAGGTTTTCATAGAAGACCTCACTGGAGAATTCCTGTGCCTTCTGGTCCTCCCCTGCTTGCGAAGCCCTGGGATTTTTGAGAAAGCTCGATGTCGACTAGGCTGGAGTGCCCCAAATGACGGGTCTTAAATTTAAGCTGGGCTTGCTTGTGTCTGCCTGACATTTTGGTTTGTGGGAGGCAGAAATGGATCTCAAATTCAAGGCCAGTTTGGGCTACATAGAAAGGTTTATTTCTTTTCTTTCTTTCTTTCTTTCTTTCTTCCTTCCTTTCTTTCTTTCTTTTCTTTCTTTCTTTCTTTCTTTCTCTATCATATATCCGTCTATCTGCCTATGTATCATCTATCTTTCTGAATGAATGAATTAGAAATGTACAGAAAAATAAGAGCAAAGAAAGCAACCACAGTGAAATACATGGAATGCATTTATTTGCTTGCTCATATTTCTGGTGCTTTCTATGTAGGCTTAAAAATATATAGGTGTGCTGGACATGGTGGCACATGCCTTTAATTCCAGCACTCAGGGGACAGAGGCAGGCAGATCTCTTTGAGATCGAGGTCAGCCTGGTCTACATAGTGAATTCCAGAGCAGCTGTCCAGCCTTGGCTACAGATAGACCTTACTTCAAAAAGACCAAAAACAAAACAAAACAAATATGTATGTATGTATGTATGTATGTATGTATGTATGTATATATGTATGTATATAAATGTTCAAAAAACCTGGAAAACCATTTTAGGTAAAATTTATGTTACTAAATTTTTACCACCAGTAGTTAAAATTATTTTTGTACTTTTGAAACAGGGTCTCCCTTTAGTCCCAAGCTGGCCTGGAGCTCACTCTGTAGGCCAGGCTGGCCTTGAGCTCACAGAGATCTGCCCATCTCTGTCTCCCGAGTGCTGGGATTAAAGGCATGCACCACCATACCCAGCAACCACAGGTAGTTTAAAATGTGTACTATTCTCCCATTCTACACATCAGAGAGCTACAGCTTAAAGTCCATATAACTTGCCTGAAATGGAAGTGTGAAACTCAGGATTGTTCCATGTGTGCGCTTTCCTCCAGCCCAATGCCGTTCCCCAGCTCCTAGAGCTGAATGAAGACCAAACAGGCCTCAGGGCCTGGACATAAACAGAGGCAGAGGAAGAAGCACGCTGGCACTTGTTTCTGTTTGTGGTACTGGAGACTGACTGCAAAGCCTGAGGACACTAGCCACCGAGCTACATCCCCAGTCCTTTTGTTCCTTTTTGGATAATATTTTTATTGGTTCTTTGAGAACTTCATATAACACATTTCAGTCATACTCAGAACCCTCTCCTCTCAGGTCCACCACCCTCATTTATGTCCTCTATTATTTTTTTTAAGTCCTGCCAAGTCTAATTTGCATTCCCTGAATTCTCTTGGGTGTGGGTCCATCCCTGGAGTCCTGGCATCACACCCTTAAAGAAAATGGACTTTCCTTTTCCCAGCAGCTGTCAATTTTCCACAGTTCTTCAGCCACCCTGGGGCTTCTTGCCCATCTCCCTGCTTGGTGCTAGATTTTTGTCTGGCTTGGGCTGGCGGAAGTCTTGTGAATGCTGTCCCAAGTGCTATGGGTTCATATGTGCAACTTCCCTGTTGTACGGATAACATGGCTTCCTTATGGTCATCTGCCACCCCTGAATCTTAACAATCCTTTCACTCCCTCTTCCTCAATGATCCCTGGCCCTTAGGAGGAAAGGGAGTGATATAGGTGCCCCATTCACGGCCAGGTACTGGACAGCCTCTTATTTTCTGCATGTCAACTAGCTGTGGATCTCTGTGTTAGTCACTCTCTGCTGCAAGAATCTTCTATGGGTATTAGAAATCAGTTTAATACAATGTCTGTTTATCAGGATAACAGTACTAGATTCTCCTCTACAGCCTTGACCTGTCTAGCCACAGTTTCTTAGCCCTGATAATAGTGCCAGGAATGGGCTTCATCTTGTACAGAGGGCCTTACATCCAAAAGTGATTGGTTACACCTGTAACACTTGTGCCACTCTTCTAACAGTGAGTATATTTGCCAGACCAGTTGTAGCTCACAGGCTTCACAGCTGGATTAGCTCAGTGATTACTTTTTTCTTCCTGTAGCATACATGGCACCTTCCACTATTATAAAAGCTAGGCAGTAGAGATGAAGTGTCAAAGTCAGTACTAGCTTGATTCCTCCATCTTTGTTCTACGACTTACATATGTAGAGTATCTTCAGCAATAGGGTCGTATAGTCAAGTTATGGAGGGAAACCAAGAGCAACTTAATAGCCAGTATTCTTTCGAGGCTGAGTTGCTTATGTAGCCAAGGTGACTTCAAACTTGCAATCCCCCTGCCTCAGCCTTCTGATTAGCTGGGATTACATGCATGTATCCTGATGCCTGGCCATGCAGTGAAGATGCCGAATAATGCCTAAAACAGCTGGACAACTTACTGCCCATTATTCTGGAAACCAGGAATTAGTGTCCTTTGGATCATAGGTCAAAGAAGATAGTTTTACTATAAGAGCCGAGCCATGAAAAAGGTTCATGGGACTGGAGAGATGGCCTAGCAGTTAAGAGCGCCGACCGCTCTTACAGAGGACCCGGGTTCGATCCCCAGCACCCACATGGCGGCTGAGAACCGTCTGAAGCTCCAATTCCAGGAGAACTCCAGTTCCAGGGGAATCCGAGACCCTCTTCTGACCTCCGTGGCATTGCACGACATGGGTGCACAGACCTGCATGCAGACAGTACATTCATACACATACAGAAATAAATAAAATTAATAAAAAAAAATTAAAAAAAAAGGTTCAAAAGGAGTATTTAGCCATGGTTCTAGCGACGTGGGGGCATCCTCCCTTGAGTCATCAATCTTAGTGGAGTCTGATTTTTTACTGGGTGGAAAGAAACTAGCAGGAAACATTATTTTAGAAAAGGATCTCAGAAAAGAGCACACCCATCCCAAACACTGAGATGGACATCCGTCTCTCCCTGTGTTCTGGTCCCAGGATCAGACAAGGGGCCCTGATGGTTAGCCACCTGATTGCTGCCAGGACAAGATCTATGTGTCCTTCCTTTCTTCCCTCCTCCCTTATTCATTGTAAACCTAGAAGTCTGATTTTGGCCTCTTTTGTTCCCAGACTGTGACTACTGTTAATCCTGCCATTTCTTTACAAGCTCAGCTCCCTGCTTTGCTTTTGCCTGTAGCTTCCTGCTATAGTTTCATTCTGATGCTGTGATGAAACACTCTAACCAAAAGCACCTCACAGAGGAAAAGGTTTATTTGACTCAAACGTTCCTGGTCACCGGCCATCATTGAAGGAAATCTGGGAAGGAACTCAAAGCAGAACTCATGGAGGAACACGGCTTGCTGGCTCACTCGGGCTCACTTACAAGCTCATGCTTATCTAGATTTCTTATGCAGCCCAGGAACACCTGTGCAGAGATGGTACTGCCCACAGTGGGCTGGGCCCCCATATATCAATTAACAATTGAGACAATGACCCACAGAACTCCCACAGCCCAATTTGTTAAAGACAATTTTCTTTTCTTTTCTGTTTTGGTCTTTTTGAGACAGGGTCTCCCTGTAGACCCCACTGGCCTGGAACTTTCTGTTAGACCAGTCTGGCTTGGAACTTACAGAAATTCACCTGCCTCTGCCTCCCCAGTGCTAGGATTAAAGGTGTGCTCCACTACAAACCCCATTTATTTTCCCTTGAGCCCATTGAGTGTGGGACCTTCTCTTGCTATGAGCAGGTGCAGCACTGTCCTGCTAAGGGAAGGGGAGCACAGTGCCCACCTGCAGCCACTATAGAGAACTGACCCCTTGGAGCAGAGGTCAGTTGGTTACTTTCATAACCAGACCTGAGCGGTACTTCCGACTCAGGTCCTTAGCCTGGGAAAATGGAATGTTTCCGTCTGGTCATGCTTTTCCACCTGCCCAAGGACTGCTGGTCTCAGGACAGGAATCTCAGGCTGATGGCTGATGGCCTATTTTCAGCCTAGACCCACTCACAATTCACTTCTCAGCTGGTGACCTGGTAGGTCTCCATCCAGCCCCACACCAGCTTACCAGGTTGATGGTCTGATGGATTGCCTTCCAACCCACTGGCCACGACACTCAAAATCCAGGCCTGCTTTGGCCTGTACGCATGCAAAAATAACAGCTGGGAATTCTGTGTACTGATGGTAATGGAGAATTCAATTTATTGCCTGCTGCAACTCACTTTTATAAGCAAAATGATGTCAGCTCCCAGAGTTAATCACAGACCCCCCAGTTATGTGCCACAGTATACTGATGCTCCACCTAGCTTCATGTGCCTAGGCCATGTTGCTTGCTCCCTCTGGGGGCGGGGTCAGAGAAATCCCACAACTCCCACATGGTGACCTGAGGGGTGCTAGCTGAGAGCTAGCCCCTAATTCAAACTGGATCTTCCCACAACTGAGTAGACCTGTTTGCCTAGTCTAGTCATTCCATCTCCAATCCTTTCTTCCTCCTAGCAGAGCATGTCTTAAAGCTAGGAATGCTAGATAGACACATTCTCAACCTTCTTTGTAGCCAGAGAGGTTATCTCCATTAAGGAAGGACTCCTGGGAAGGGGAGGTTCTAGTAAGTATCCTCCCCTCTTCAGTCAATAAAAATGTACTGGATTAATTACTTTGCATTACTATGACCAAAGTACTTACATGGGCAACTTAAGAGAGGAAAGATGCATTTTCGGTTACGGTTTTAGAAGATTCAGTTCACGGTTGGGTGGTCAATGCAGTGGGCAGCGCATCCTGGCAGCTGGAGCTTTCGGTCATGGTCAGCGGTTGACGTCACGGCTAATGAGGAAGCATAGAAAAGACCTCCGTAAGAGTCTGGAACAAAATATACCCCCAAGAACAAGTCCTCCAGTGACCTGTTTCCTCCTGTTTTTTTTTTTTTTTTGTTTGTTTGTTTTGTTTTTGTCTTTTTGAGACAGGGTCTCCCTGGAACTCTGACTGTCCTGGAACTGGCTCTGTAGACCAGGCTGACCTTGAACTCACAGAGATCTGCCTGCCTCTGTTTCCTCCTCTTTCACCAACTTCCAATAATACCAGTAAATTATGAGTCTGTCAGGGTATTTATTAATGCAGTCATTCATTAGGTCAGAGCCCTCAGAATACAGCCACTTCAAGAAGCTCTATCAGTTGTCATTCGTGTACTCAGTACATGAAGCAACGGGTACATTTCATACATTTAACAGGCATATGTCTCTGTCCTACCACCCACCATTCCCTTCCTTCCTGTAACTATGATTGAGCAGGCTGTCCTAAGCCACCCTGAAGCATGGGATGACAAGTCCATGCAGGAAAAGCCACCATGCTGGAGAGTGGTACAGTGGAAGATGAGTGACCTGTGCCCAGCTACACTGACCTCCCATCAAGGGCTGCCATGAACATCTTCACTGGGCAGGATGTGTCCGGCCTAATCTTCTTACACTTGTGACTGATTCAGCCATCAAGAGTAGAATGAACTCAGGCCTCCACATATTCTATAAACATAGATTTTGGTTTCTCATCACCTAACTCTCAGTATCTATTCCTTTTCATCTGGATTTCTTCTACTTGGACTTTTGTCCATTCTCTTCCATAAATTTTGCCAATGGCAAAAACACACCAAACACTGTCTTCTTTATTCATGTAAAGAATGCCCCTGAGGTATGTACCCCACGGATAAGTATTTCAGTGTTACCAACCACATGAGACTCTTTCTCACCTTCTCCATTCCAACACCTTATGCTGCCTTTGTTCTCCCATATTTTCCTGAATGGTTCTAGGCATGCAGTGGGTGTTCAATAAATCATTAATAATTGACTGTGTGATTGATTTTTATCTAGGACAGCTAAAACAACTTTTTAAGACTTTGATTTTCTTTGCAAACTTCCTCCATTGTCACTGTAACAAATCTTTAATAGAGACTGTTCAAAGTTTTTATGGGTTCAAAATATTGCAATCAAATCAATGCAATTTTTTCTTGACATTTGTATATGTCTACAGAAAGAAAATAAAATATTCTTTAGTGAGAGTAGAAGTAACCAAAATAAGAGCAAGAACAACAAAACGGCATAAACACTAGTGGGTTAAAAGATCCAAATGACCCTTTGTATTTCATCTTAGAAGAGCTTCTGTTTGTTAGCCCATTTACTGATTGACACTTTGAGGATTTTATGTTTAATTTTTGTAGGTTTTGTATATTTTACTAACACCCTCCTACCTGGAAAGATTTCCTCCATTTGTTTGCTGTCTCTTCACTCTGCTGACAGGCTCCTTTGCTGTGCTGAAATGTTCTAATTTCATGTGCTCCCATTTGTTGATTCTTGGAACTTTTTCCTTGTCCTGATGGCATCCTGTTCAGAAGGTTCTTGGACCTACCTTGAAGCTAGTCTTTATGTTTTTTTTTAGCAGTTTGGGTGTTTCAGGTTTAACTTCAGGTCTTTGTTTTTTATTTTTAGGCTTTTTGAGACAGGGTCTCCCTGTAGCCCCAGCTGGCCTGGAACTCTCTATGTAGACCAGGCTGGCTTTGAACTAACAGAGAGATCTGCCTACCTTGGCCTCCTGCATACTGGGATTAAATGCATGCTCCACCATGCCCGGCCATTTTAATTGATGCAAGTTGATATACAGTTTTTCCAACATCATTTTATGAAAAGGCTTTTTCTTTATGTTTTTGATGCCTTTGTAAAAAGTTAGGTGGGTCAGAGCAAGAACCATGAGGGCAAAGAGGAGGGAGGAAGTCGGGGGGGGGGTAATAGGAGACAGGTGTTATCAAGGGGAAATGAGGAAAATGAGGGCACTTAAACTGGGGGGGGGAGAATGAAAGTTAAACAAGGAAAGAGAGAGGAGAGATAAAGAAAGCTTAGGTGATATAAAAAGCCCAGGGAAATGTACTAACTCACTCCACCTCAAAAAATATACATAAAATATCTGAATATGAGTGCATGTGTATACCTGAAGGCTATATAACAAGGAACACAGTGACAGGAGAAACCACCCTTCAACTTGTTGGTCACAGTAGTCTAAGAGACTCCTCAAATAACACAGGCTATTGCCAGATCCCTTGATTACCTCTCAAAACTTCCAAGTAAGATCTTATTGCTGAAAATAGGGCATACTTCAGACATAGGACTTGGATCAATGGAGCTGGAATTAGCCTGAAAGCCTCCTCCCTGAAGACTCGTTCTCATAGTTCTAGAGGATACTATGTGAGCTGCTAAGTGAGAACACCAATCAGTGGTCCAGCCCAGCTCCAAAGCCTGGTATCACAACAGCTGACGTACCAAACTATTTCAGCCAGTGCAATAGTGGAAAGTTATCTGGGGTAATCAGCAGCTATCTAATTGGACTTAAAACCCTCTCAATGGGAGGAAAGTCAAGGGTAGCATAGTAAATATAGCCAAATACACATGGCTGGAGAGGTCATAAATCCTAGAGAAAGTCCTATCTCTGTCATATCTCTAGACAAATGAAATATCTTTTTAAATTATTTTTATTTTGTATATATGAGTGTTATGCCTGCATGTATGTAAGTGCACCTGTGTTACCAAAGGCCCCCAGAGGTCAGAAGATGGTGTCAGATCCCCTGGATCTGGAGTTACAGATGGTTGTTAACCACCATGTCAGTGCTGGGAACCAAACCCAGGTCCTCTGCAAGAGCAGCCAGTTCTATTAACCATTGTGCCATCTCTCCACCCCCCAACAAATGAAATTTCTTACTGTATGCTAAATATGGATCCTTATATTTACAGATAAGTTTACTATACACCACTCATCAAAGAAGCTTCTCTTGTAACAGATGGAGGGTGTTACAGAGTTCCCCAACTTGTTGAAGACAGAGAATATATGTCTGAAAGATGCCCAGGCCTAAGTAATGAGTATACAGTGGAACCTCTACATCTAAGGCTCATGGAACATAGTGGAACAAGGGGTAGAGTACTAATAAATCCCTCAATCCTCACCAGTGAAGCTTCCTCATACAATAGAGTGGGAGGCACACAGAAGGCCACAACTGGCTAAGTTTTTAGAGAACAAAAGACTGCAGAGCATGTGTCCCTGGATGGGACTCCTATATTAAACCTCACCTGACCACAGCTCAGGTACCATTCTACAGAGGGGGCAGAAATATTTGTAAGAGCCAGGGTTGGTGCATGAACAAAAGGAAACAGAGGCTTTCAGGCCACTGGGAACTTGCTCATATGTATTTGCAACAATGGTGACAGCATGCACAATTAGACAAAAACCCAGATGATAGTCCTGAT
>VZQC01006244.1:565600-648100 GCA_009823505.1 Rhizomys pruinosus | reverse complement strand
CCGGGCGCGGGCTGAAGAGCACCCCCCCGCCAACTGAGATTACCAAGAAGCATCTGAAGGAGGCAAGCAAAGCAAGCCTTCAACACAGTGAAGAGGCATTTAGACTCACATTGGAATACAGGCAGAGAGAAGCCCATATGCCAGGATTACGAAGAAGAGACTACACTGGAAAAGGGCAGGATAATCCCGTGCCAACATTCAGCCACCCAATGGAAGACTCCTGCAGTGGGATCCCTCTGGGGATGCCTCAGGACACAGACATCAGAAACACAATTGGGAACATACTTAAAGAACTACAAGATATTAAAGAACAATTAAAGAACTAAGAAAAGAGAAATGAGGAACTCAAGAGGACAGAGAAGAGAGAGAGAGAGAGAGAGAGAGAGAGAGAGAGAGAGAGAGACTGACAAGCTCCGGAAGGAAAGTAGAAACACTGAAAAGATCCCATGCTGAAAAAGAAAAGAAACCAACCAGCGAACAAAAGAGCTACAAAAAAGAGATCAAGAAGCTCCAAAAGAAATAGAAACACTAAAGAAATCAGAAGAGAAATGAAAAAGGAAATCAAAACTCATCCATCAAGAGGAAAAGGAATGAAAAAAGCCTCAGAAGCAGAATGGAGGAAGCAGAAACAATAAATATCAGACCTGGAAGATAACACAGAAACAACTAAAAACCTCAAGGAAAGATTATGAAAAATTTAAAGATACTACACAAAAATGGAACAAACAGGAGTGTGGGACACTATGAAAAGATCAAACCTCCGCATCATAGGAATAGAGGAAGGAGAAGAATCCCAAGAAATGGTATTGATCAGATCTTAAACAGAAATAATAGATGAAAACTTCCCCAAACTAAAAAAGGACAAACCAATACAATACAAGAAGCACATAGAACTCCAAACAGACAAGATCAGAAAAGAAAATCTCCACGCCACATCATAGTTAAAATGCTAAAACACCCAAAACAAAGACAAATCCTTAAAGCGACAAGAGAAAAACAAACAAAGACACTATAAGGGGAAACCTATCAGAATTACAACTGACTTCTCAATGCAAACTATGAAAGCAGAAGAACTTGGAGCAAGCATTCCCAGTTTAAAGGACAATAGATGCCAACCAGGTTACTATACCCAGCAAAATGTCAATCATAGTTTGAGGGAGAGAGAAAAATCTTCCATGACATAAACAACTGAAAAGAATACATGTCCGGAAAACCAACCCTTCAGAGAATACCGAAGCAATTCAAAGAAACAGAAGAAAGGAGCAACCAACCCCAGGCACCTAGAAAGAGAGAAATCAATAAAAGCATACTGCAGAAGTAGAAACCTAAATCAAAACCGCAGATGGATAATAAGGCAAAAGAAGCAACACAAACTATCAGTCATAACCTTAATATTAATGGACTAAATTTCCCAATCAAAAAACATAGACTGGGAGACTGGATTAGGAAACAGAATCCATCGATATGCGGTCTACAAGAGAAACACATCTTACCTTCAACGAGACAGGCACCACCTTAAAGTGAAAAAGGATGGAAAAAATACACAAGCAAATGTACCAAAAAAAAGCAGGTGTTGCTACTTAATATCGGATAAAATGGACTTCAAAGGTAAAAGAAATCAGAAGAGAGACAAAGAAGGCCATTTATATCTTTATCAAAGGAACAATCCACCAAGAAGATTTACAATTATGAATATATCTGCCCCAAATTCTGGTGCACCAAACTTTATAAAGACAATTCTCCAGGACCACAAGTCACAGACTAACCCCAGTACACCCTTAGTAGGGAGATTCAATACCCCACTGAGTCCTTTGGATAGGTCAACACTCTACCGAACATTCCATCCTAAATACCAAGGAATACACTTTCTACTAGCACCCCACGGAACATTCTCCAAAATTTAATCCCTCCTGGGACACAGAAGACCTCTACAAATACAAAAAGAGAAATAATTTCATGCATCCTGTCAGACCACAGTGCAAATAAAAGCTCAACATCAACACCAGGACAAGCCCTCCTGCCTACAAAACATCATGGAGACTAAAAAAACACACTCTTGAATAAGAATGGGTCAAGGAAGAGATAAAGAAAGAAATAAAAACATTCTGGAAACTGAATGACAATGACAATACAACCACAACAAAACCTATGGATACCTTAAAAGCAGTCTAAGAGGGAAGTTTATAGCCCTGGGGCCTACATTAGAAAAAACAGAAAGAGCACAAGTAATGATCTAACACGCAGCTAAAAAGCACTTGAGAGGCAACAACAGATGAACCCTAAACGAAACGACAGGAAGAAGAAATAACAAAAATCAGAGCAGAAATCAATGAAATAGAAACAAAGAAAACAATACAAAAAAAATCAATGGCAGCCAAAGTTGGTTTCTTTGAAAGAATAAACAGATTAGACCTCTAGCCCAGTTAACAAAAAGAAAGAAGGAACAACTCCAAATCAATACAATCCGTGATGAAAAAGGAAATATCGCAACGGACAAGGAAAAGATAAGAAAATTATATGGAGTATATCAAGAACCTATATTCTACCAAGTTTGAAAACCTAGAAGAAATGGATGAATATCTGAAATCCTGGAATCACCAAAGCTCGGCCAAGAAGAGACCAGCAGCTTAAACAGACCCATAACATATGAAGAAATAGAGGATGTAGTAAGAAGCCTCCCAACTAAAAAAGCCCAGGGCAAGATGGTTTCACAGCAGAATTCTATAAAACATTTCTAAAAGAACCTACAAACCATTAACTGAAACCGTTTAGAAGTATACAATCAGAGGAATTCTCCCAAATTCCTTCTATTAAGCCACACATCACTCTATTACCAAAACCAGGCAAAGATCCAACTAAAAAGGGAGAATTATAGACCCATCTCCCCCATGAACACAGATGCCAAAATCTCTAACAGAATACTGGGAAAATGCATACAGACCCACATCAAGAAGATCATCCAATGACCAAAGGATTCATACCAGAGATGCAGGGATGGTTCAACATATGAAAATCAGAAACATCATCAAACACATAAACGGAATCAAAACAAAAACCACACCATCATTTCAATTGATGCTGAAACAGCCTTCGACAAAACCAGCATCCCTTCATGCTTAAAGTCCTAGAAGGAATAGGATGGAGGGATCATTCCTCCAACGTAATCAAAGCCATATACAGGAAACCCACAGCCAATATCATCCTAAATGGGGAAATGACAGAAACATCCCTTTAACAGGAGGGAACTCGGCAAGGCTGCCCCCTGTCACCACTCCTCTTCAATATAGTGCTTAAACACTTGCTAGAGCAATAACGCAAGAAAAGGATATTAAAGGAGGTACTAATTGGACAAAGAGGAAGTCAAACTATCCCTATTTGCTGATATATGATTGTGTTACTTAAGGAGCATAAAAAACTCCACCAGAAAACTCCTAGAAACGATTAACAGCTTCAGCAAAGTGGCAGGATACAAAATTAACCTAAAAAATCAATGGCCTTTCTTTACACTAAGAACAAGCAACTAGAGAGAAAGAATTCAAGAGACCTTCCCACTCACAGTAGCCTCAAAAACAATAAAATACCTAGGAAACAAACCTAACCAAAACACCAAAACCTCTACAACAAAATTTTAAACCCTTAAGGAAAAATTGAAGAAGACCTCAGAAGATGGAAAAACCTCCCATGCTCATGGATTGGGAAAATTAACATTGTAAAAATGTCCATTTTACCAAAACCTCTTGTATAGATTAACGCAATCCCAATCAAAAATCCACAAGAGTTTCTTCACAGCTTGGAAAAAATGTTCTTAAATTCATTTGGAAAAAACAAAAGACCCGATAGCCAAAACAACCCTGAGTGAAAAGAGCTACACAGGGGATCTCTAATACCAGACTTCAAACATACTACAGGGCGTATAGTCATAAAAACAGCCTGGTACTGGCACAAAAACCAGACCTGTTGGACCAATGGAACAAAACCAAAGATCCAAACTGAGCACATACAATTTCAGCCATCTTCATATTTGACAAGGGGGCCAAGAAGCCACATGGAGAAAAGACAGCATCTTCAGCAAGTGGTGTGGCCAAAACTGGATCACCCACTTGGTAAGAATGAAATTAAACCCCTACCTTTCTGCCCTTACAAAAGTGAACTCCAGATGGATTAAAGACCTCAATCGTGGAAAAACCCCCATACCTGAAGGTGATAGAAGAAAAAGTTGGCAGCAGACTACAAGACATAGGCGTAGGAAAAGACTTCCTAAATCAGACAGCAGCTGCACAAGAATTAAGGTCGACAATTGACAAATGGGACCTCATCAAACTCAAAAGCTTCTGTACATCAAAAGAAACAATCAAGGAAGTGAAGAGAAATCCCACAGAGTGGGAGGAAACCTTCACTGCAGATACATCTGACAAAGCATTGATTTCCAGAATATATAAACTACTCAAAAAACAAAGAAAAAAGAAAACAAATGACCCGCTCAATAGATGGAGCAAAGAACTGAACAGAGACTTCACAAGCGAGGAATTAGAGATGTCTGAGAAACACCTCAAGAACTGCTCAACATCACTAATCATTAAGGAAATGCAAATCAAAACCACTTTAAGATATCATCTTACTCCAGTAAGACTGGCTAGGATCAAGAAAACAAATGATACCAAGTGCTGGAGAGGTTGTGGGGAAAGGGGAACACTCATCCACTGCTGGTGGGAATGTAAACTCGTACAGCCACTATGGAAAGCAGTGTGGAGAACCCTTGGAAGACTTGGAATGAACTTGCCACCCGACCCAGCCATACCACTCCTGGGCATGTACCCTCAAGACTTACGCCACCACAGAGATACATGCACGGCCATGTTTATTGCAGCTCTCTTCACAATAGCAAGAAGCTGGAACCAACCTAAATGCCCCTCAACTGATGAGTGGATAGAGAAAATGTGGTACATCTACACAATGGAGTTCTATGCAGCAGTAAAGAAAGACGACATCACGAGCTTTGCAGGAAAATGGCTGGAGCTAGAGGACATCCTGCTGAGTGAAGTAAAACAGTCCCAGAAAAACAAACGACGAATGGTATCCCTCATCTGTGGATGCTAGTGCCAATTATCCAGTTGTAAGTATTTCTTGTGTGGAGCCCCCTGAGCTTTTGTACAAAGCAGTTGGGCGTAGTGCATTTTGGAAACAACAACAACAACAACAACAGAAAAGACTGCATCAAAGAACTGACTGAAACAGTGAACTTCTGCCCAAAACAGTCAACTTGCCCATGGAAAATATTGACAAAGACTAAGAGATGAAAAGCATGTTTGGCAGAATGCATGAGCTCTGGCGGGGTGGGGGAATGGGCGAGAACACGGGTCTAGATTTGTTAAAAATAAATAAATAAATTTATGTGGAAAAAAATAAAAGTAATAAAAAGACATTGAATAATTTAGAAAAAGAGACAAGTGTTTTAAGGAAGACTAAAAAGGACTCTTACTGTTACAAATTAGTGAAAACTTGTGGTATATTTATAATTCGACTGAAAGTATACATATATGTAACAATATTGATATGCAATAATCACATATTTTGACAAAAATACCAGTAATATATACAACATAAATATTGCTATTTCAAGCTAACAGGATAAGGCTGGGCCATTCTAAAATGGGATTATTGTTCTTGAATAGAAGTACATAGCTAATGTATATAATTCATTTAAGCATAGGTTATTGTTATATATTCAAAAATTTTAGAAGAAATCTTATAATAAATGAAAGTGTGTGGAACTTTAAAAAAAAGAACCAAATGAAATCGGCCCTAGACAGGCCAGGAGATTTCCAATTTATTGCTTCAATCTCCAACCTCTCTCCCACTGCCTGCAATTTCCTACCCAGCAGGCAAAGTTCACTGGAGTCTGGCAAATTTCTAGGGTAATAGAATTCTACTTATACATTTAAGTCATGGAAGTTTCAATATAGTTCAAAGCACTTGCTAATTTTCTAACTGAGCTCTGAGATTTCTAATTATTACTGACTGACCTTTCTGAGTCAATTAATGTTCTGTTTACCAAGGCAAGGGCCACTGTTTAGATTTCTACATCTCTTAATTTTGTGTATCTTAGATCAATATTTTTGTTTAATATTTGGAACCTGGGAAATGGAAGCAACCCTTACCTTTCACCTACCATTTATCAGAATTTTACAAAAGAATCCTTTTTAAATCCTTCATCAGTCATATGAGGTAGATAACATTTTTTCTTATTTTACGGGTGTGAAAACTGGGACCCTAAGAGGCTAAATAACTAGTGTAGATCAATGCTGGGATTAATGCTCCTGTTAGAAACTTTCAGTTCTGTGTGTCAGGAGCCCAAATCCAGGGACTAGGAAGATATCTCCATCTGTAAAGTGCTTGTTGCACAAGTACGAGGCCCTGAGTTCAGATCCCCAGGATCCACACAGGAAGCTGGGCATGGGGAATGCACGTGTAAACCCACTGCTGGAGTGAGGCAAAGCTGGCGCATTCATGAAGCTGGCTGTCAGCCGGTCTAACCAAATGAGCGAGCTCTACGTTCAGCAAGAGACCCTGTCCCAATCATACTTTGGAAAAAGCCTGAAGAATATACCCAGTTTTGACATATGACCTTCACATGCATGGACACATACGTGCTGCACACACACACACACACACACACACACACACACACACACCTCCAGTTGGCTTAACAAGGTACTCATTCCCAGAGTTGAAAGATGTAGTAAGATCTGGAGGCAAGGGAGCTGTCCTTAGGGTTTGGTCCCAGCTGTTTCCTGTGGGACAGCAGTCCTGGATTCAGGCATCCATTGCGCATGTGCAGGCACGATCTGCTTAGCACACTAGGCAATGCTATATAGTACAGGGCACACCCTTTCACCTTATGCGAGCACTCGCTTGGCTCCATGAGCCAACTTGTTTGTCTGCATGCTGCTTTCTGGGTACTCCCATGAGCTGGGATGATGCGTGATGGTATGAAGGTCTACGATTGGTCACTGGGAGGTGGGGTCATGTGACGTAGAGGCTGCTGGCCCCAGACCTATATAAGCTGCCTGTTGCATAGAATAAACGGATTTGTACTCTCTGACATGGTCCCTAGACTGTGACTGGAGTAACCCCACACCTTACCCTCTGAAGAGGGTTCCGTGGGAGACTGTACCTCCACAGTTTCCTATTCTCTTTGCCCTTCATTTGCCCTTTATGAGGTCAAGATGACAATATCCAACTTTACATTTTATGCTTTCAGATAGTTCTGCAAAAAGAGCTCCTCCGTTTTATAGAAATTGTTCTGTTGGAGAGTTTGAATCTCTGACCTAGTTAAGATGTTCTGTGCATCTAATGTTTGACCTTACACACTGCCAAATTCATATGTTAATACAGAAAACAAACTCATATGGGGGCATGGTGAGAGGGAGGTGGGGAAGCTTGGGAAAGAGAGGGAGAATGGAGATAATAGGAGTGCTGGGGCTGGGGGAGGAGGAGGGAAGTGGGAAGGGAAGAAGAAAGAATAGAGCTGATTGGACCTTGGGTGGCTAGGAAACCCAGAGTAGTGTTTGAGACCCCATGAGAAATGCACATACACTGAACATTAGTGCATGGGTGGTGCAACCCAGGGGCTCTGTGGCAGGGAACACAGTGCCAGAGGGCACCTCCCTTTGAATGGTTGATGAGAGCTAGCCAAGAGACTCCCAGAATAATATAGGCTATCACCAAAGCTCATGATTATCTACCAGAAATAGAAAATAAGACCCTATTGCTCAGGACTGGACATGCTTCAGGGATAGGACTTAGAGTAAAGGAACAGGAACTTACCTGGGCAGATAATCGTGGATGATGGGCTAAGTACAATTTGGTCCACCTTGTCACCCTCTCCGTCTATTTCCACTAGACAAACAGCTCATGACTGGGTGGACACATGCCCCTGTCCCACCACTACTCAGAGCCTGTGGCTCAGCTGTGTTGCCCCACTCTGTACCCTGATTGGAGGGTGAACAGAACTTAAACAATATTCACATCTACATGATTTGCTCAGGGCTGAGGATGCTATCTTAGTCCCATTTGAGTTGCTATAACAGAAAACCACAGACTAGGTGATTTATAAACAACACAATTCTATTTCTCACAATTCATAAGGCTAGATGTTCACACTTAAGGTGCTGATCAATTCACTTTCTTTTTTTAAAGTTTTTTAAATTTTATTTATTTATTTATTTATTTATTTATTTATTTATTTATTTATTTGTCTTTTTGAGACAGGGTCTCCCTGTAGCTCTGGCTGTCCTGGAACTCACTTTGTAGACCAGGCTGGCCTTGAACTCACAGAGATCCTCTGCCTCCCAAGTGCTAGGATTGAAGGCTTGCACCGCCACACCTGGCTTTTCACTTTCTTTTCTTGTTTGCAGATAACCACATTTTCACTGCGTTGTCACATAGTTGGAAGGGGAAGGGAGTTGGGGGGGTTCTTGCATAAGATTATTTATCCCACTCATGAAAACCCTTTTACAAGGCCTTCACCATCATAATATAATCACTTTATTCTAATAGTTTGTTACTTTATTATTTTTTTAATTAATTAATTTATTTATTTATTTATTTATTTATTTATTTATTTATTTATGTGTATGAATGTATTGTCTGCATGTAGGTTTGTGCACCCGTGTCATGCAATGCAGCGGAGGTCAGAAGAGGGCGTCAGATTCCCCTGGAACTGGAGTTCTCCTGGAATTGGAGTTACAGACGGTTCTCAGCTGCCATGTGGGTGCTGGGGATCGAACCACGGTCCTCTGCAAGAGCAGTCGGCACTCTTAACCGCTAGGCCATCTCTCCAGCCCTACTTTATTTTTAATATATATTTTAATTGCCTTTCTGTGAATTTCACACAGTACATCTTCATCATATGTAGAACCCCACCCCCATCTGTCCCCACCCATAGGCCTCCCATTGGTTTTCATAGACTCTATCTTTTATGTTTAAGCCTATTGAGCCAAGTTTCGGTCCCCAAGTGTCCCTTGGTGTAAGTCCATCCACTGGAGCCAGGTAAACCTATTGAGTGTATTCCCGGCTCTTTTTTTTTCCTTCTATGTCTCATTCCTTTCTAGTTTGATTTTCCTTTATAACATTGTAGTTCTTTAGTATGTTCACCATTGTGTTTTCTGAATCTGTGTTCCTGAGCCATCCACAGGGGGGGATCCCACTGTAGGGAATTCTTCCCATAGGGGTTGGTAGAGCTTTGGTGCAGGATTTATCCTGCCCGTTTTTCCCTTGTTGTCTCTTCTTCGTGTTCCTGGCATATGGGTTCTCCTCGTCCTGATTATTCCAATGTGGTTCCTATGCTTCTGCTTCACTGTGCTGAAGGCTTGCGCTTTGTTTGCCTCCTTTCGAGATTCCTTCGGTATCCAGTTGGTGGGGAGGGGGTGCTCTTTAGCCGCACCCCCAGGTACCATGCCTTTCAAGCTGTCTTCGGAGATCTAACTCAGATCACATCAACCCATTACTTTTTTTTTTTTAAGAGTTCTTTTCTTTAGGATGTCCTCTTTTTTTTTTTTTCTTTTTTTTTATTTTTTTTTATTATTTTCTTTTTTTATTGATGTTTTGTGGATATTCATACATTCATTTTCAATTCGTTCAGGATATATCCCCTCCCCTTCCCCCCCACTCCAACCCCTACCCATCCCAGATCATGCATTCTGCCATAACTTTTCTGTGTCTTTCTCTGGTTTTTTCTGTTTGTTTTGTTTGTTTTCATTTTTTTAACAGTAGGTGATAATCTGTGATAGTACAAGCATCATTGCATGTAAAACCAATTTACGCGCAGTTGTGCCAAAACCCACACAGTCAGTGGTACCCACCATCCAGCGGGGGGGGGGATCGTAGCCCTTACATTCTAACGCACCCTCTTCTGCAGATTTTCCCTAGGGCTAGAAAAGGGCACAGGTGGATGAGAAGCAAAACAGCTACTTTTTCTTGGAGCTGTGTCTTGGTCTCTAGTCAATTCTGGCTGTTTTCTTTCTGGGCTGCCAGCTTGTCCAGGCATAACCTTTCACATCCCACTAATGGAAGCACATGCAATAGGATATATAGGTACTTAAAGCATATAATATGATAGCTTCTCAATCCTACAAATGAAGCCATGCAATTCAGTATATTAGGTATTTAAACAATACTTAATTATATGGTAGTTACCTGGTATAGAACACAGATGTTTGGTGGTATGCTAATCCATGAATTACATTTTCTTCTTGTTAGAAGTATGACAGGGTCTCTGTTGTTGTTATAACGTCTCCTAACCATTAGAGGATGTAAGCTTGTGGCATCAGCTCGTGGGTTTATTCCTCCAAGAGAGAGCTATAGCCAATTAGATTTTGGGATATACAGCACATATTGGCTGCCACTCTGACACAGCTTTTCAGGCATGATGAGGTGTAGGCTGGTGCTGCACGATGGAGTCTTGGTGACTCCAAGGAACTATATTTGCTTTAGTGGCCTTTTGGTAACACTCTTCTGGATTCCAGAGACCATCTGTATCTTGCAAGTGCGGTCTCCATACATTTTCCCATGTTTAATCAGGTCTGCAAACAGCAGCTCTTACGCACTATCTCTTCCTGCAGGTATCCCAGTGTTGGAGGCAAGGAGCCTCTTTTTGTGGGGCTTGGTATCCTGGCAAACATCTCCTTGGAGAGAATAATCCATGTGTGATGTCAGGAGCTGCCTGTATATATATTTTGTTAAGTTCATCGCTTAAGGAAACATTAGCTTATATTGGTTCTGAATAGAGGAAATAATCCCCCTCACAGTTTCTACTCCATTAGCTCAATCAAAGAAGGCAGTTGCTACTGATTTTACACAGAGAATACGCTCTTAAAGCTGGTCCAAATCTACAGCTGGAGAACGACCTTCCATATCCTCATATTCTCCTATGTCTATGGGGGGGAGTTAAGGAAAGGCTCTTGTATTAAAGGCCTTTGTGGCACCTAGAGGTAAGCTTCGTTAGGATGATTTAATCTAAAAATAAAGTTTGTTTCCCAAGTTAATCACATACAGTAACCCAAAACAGCATGGGTGAACTTGATGAAAGCTGTGCCTTGACTCCACCCTATAGGTATATATAATACAACTGCTTTCTTGAGACTCATGGGTCAAAAATAAAAACCTAAAATAAAAAAGGGGGATATATATAAATATGAAAACTTTTTGTCAAAAAACCTGGCAATCCAAAGCTTAAAACTAACTATGGGAAAGGATTTGTATGTTCCAACAGGCCAGAGTATCACCAACTAAATGGCTGAGAAAGAAAATGCAGCTTTGCAAGGAGTAGGAAGTACCAGAAAGTCCCAGCAGAAGGATTGACTCCTCTGGGCATTGAAGAGAAGAAATGCCTCAGATTGTTGCAGACACCAGGCCCCTCTCTGGATCCTACTGGTATTTATTTATTTGTATGAATGTACTGTCTGCATGCAAGTCTGTGCACCTGTGTCGTGCAATGCAGCGGAGGTCAGAAGGGGGTCTCGGATTCCCCTGGAACTGGAGTTCTCCTGGAATTGGAGTTTCAGACGGTTCTCGGCCACCATGTGGGTGCTGGGGATCGAACCCGGGTCCTCTGTAAGAGCAGTCGGCGCTCTTAACCACTAGGCCATCTCTCCAGCCCCAGAGTGTCACTCTCTTAAAGAAAAGTAACTCTTCCTCTTCCAGTAGTCCTCAGTGGCCAAGACTTTCTCAGGACATCTAGAAATCTTAGGTAAGGGATTCTCTTCCTCATCCAGCAGCGTTCAGTCTCTTGTAGTTCTCAGTCCAGGACCAGTCTCCCACCTACTTCTCTTGCTCCACTCTGAGACTTTGTCTGAGTTTGCATGAGTTCCATGCCCAATGCCAACATTCACAGGTTCACATGTGAAAGGTTCCAGTCATCTGGAAGCCACTGCTTCCCTAGGCTCATGCACCAGCCCTGGCTCTGACAGTCTTTCTGCCCCCTCTTCTGCAATGATCCCTGAGCCATGAGTGGGTGAGATTTATTTTTTTTGCACACTCTGGAGGCTCCCATTCTTTGAAGCTTGCCTAGCTGTGGTCCGCTGTCTGCATCACAGTATATTGTGTATGGAAGCTTCACTGGGGAGAACTGAGGGATGCACTCGTTTCCACAAAGTTCCATGAGTCTTAGGTGTAGAGGTTCAACTCTAGATGTGTCTCCTAGGATTGGGCATCTTTCAGATGTATATTTTCTGTGGCTGACCAGTTGTGGGATTCTGCAGTAGCCTCCATCTGTTGCAAAGAGAAGCTTCCTTGATGAGTGTCGTATGGTAGGATTGTCGGTAAATATAAGATTCCATATTTAGTGTATGATAAGAAATTTCATTTGTCTACAGATATGACACTGATAGGGTTTTCTCTAGGCTCTATGTCCTCTCCAGCCCTGTGCATTTGGCTGAGTTTACAGTGGCTTTCATGAGTTCACTCCCACTGAGAGGGCTCCAAGTCCAATTAGATGTCTGTAGATTATCTCCCAGATAACAGGGCCACTACTGCACCAATAGAGGTAGTTTGCTGTACAGCTCATTATAGTTACTAGCCTTTAGGATTGGCTAAATTGTTTGATTTTCTTCCTTAGCAGTGTGTGTGTGTGTGTGTGTGTGTGTGTGTGTGTGTGTGTGTGTGTATCTAGCATCATGAACACTAAACCTTAAGTAGAAGACAGATAGGTACTTTATCCAAAAGGCAGGGAAGAACCCATTCTAACCAAGCAGCCTTTCTTTAACCCAACCCTGTATGTTTTATGAGTAGTGATGAGGAAAATGAAAATCCAGCAGGTTTCTCCCCCTCTGAGGAGGCCTTATAGCTTATGGGGCATCCATGAACATTTGTGGTAGACCACATATCTCGGAAGTCAGACAAGAGAAGTAGACACCATATAACACATATCTGTCACCAAAGCAAAAATCCAGCTGCAGAACTGCTCCCCTTTCTGGACCACCTTCAAACCACCTTTCTGGGATCACCATCAACCTCCCCTTTCTGGGATCACCATCAACCTACCTTTCTGGGATCACCATCAACCTCCCCCTTCTGGGATCACCATCAACCTTCCTTTCTGGGATCACCATCAACCTTCCTTTCTGGGGTCACCATAAACCTTCCTTTCTGGGATCACCATAAACTTTCCTTTCTGGGATCACCATCAACCTTCCTTTCTGGGATCACCATCAACCTTCCTTTCTGGGATCACCATCAACCTTCCTTTATGGGTCCACCCTTCACTGCTGACCAGAGGTTCTGACCCCAGTCACATTCCTCTTCAGATAGGAATTAAACAGCAGGTACCAGACCTCAGGTCAGCCCTCAGGTCGCCTCTCCTACACTCTCTCTCTCTCTCTACAGATGCTCAGCCACCTCCACTTTGTTCAGGTAACATTAGGTGAGGTATTTAGGTCTAAAACCAAGCTATCTGGGTGAGTGTCCCTTGCAACATCACATCTTGGTCCCTGACCTCTGGCAATTACCCAACCTCTCTAAGCTTCAGCCTGCATTGTCTGTAAGTAAAATGATGCAGTTGGCATTCTTAGAACAGTACCTAGAGCATCCCAATGGAACCTAATCATTTGCTATGATTACCTCACACAAATTAAGAGAATGAATACCCATGAAGCACTTGCAATGATGAATGACACATAGCCAGTGCTTAACCAATGCCTGTCATTATTACTTAAAAACCAGCAGGACTTAGGGACACTTACTTAGTGGCTATTCGCATGGCCTTGGCTGCCTGTTAAGTCAATGTGGAATGAAAGTTAAACATGGGCATGTTTGGGCTTCCCCAGAAAAGTAAGTCGTGGCCTTAACTGCTCACTAGAGTCACTTGGGAGAGCTTTAATAGTCCTGGGACCTAAGTCAGTGCCCAGAGATTGATGGAAATACAGTGATGTTCTTTGAATGCAAGGGGATGTTTCAAAGCTTTCTTGGTGATTCCAGTGGGTAGCCAGGGCTGAGAACCCTAATGTAGGCAGATCAATTGGGAGGAAGTACAGAACGGTGGGGATATATCAGCTGAGAGAGGAGGTGTCTAGGGTCTATGAAGCCAGTATGGAGGTACAGACAACTCGGATAGTCCAGATGTGCTCCAACTGATGGGTACCAGACCAAGGACAAGGACTGAGGATCAGAGATCCTGCCACAGCCTCAGCCTCTCCAGAGAAAGCACAGCCTCAGCCAACTGGCTTGTGCAAACATCAGACCTGAGTAGAGAAGACATGCGTCCAGTCACCTAACCTACTGAGCCTGGATCGCTAGAAACGCTATAGTTGACATCAGCCAAGATAAAATGCCTGGAGATTACAAGGTATGATTTCTTATGTGCAAGGGCAAGACCTTTTATTCATTTGTTTTAGCTTCAGAAAATACTGAATCCTTATAACTTGACAGACATTGCACCAATTGAACAAAATTAGCAGCCTCTACTTTGAGGGCTTTATGATCTAAGAAGAAAGCACCATATGGGCACTTGCCTATGGGGTGTGGGGGCTATTGGCTGAGAAGACATGTGGGGCAGAGTGTGTGGTTAGAGGGTGTAAGTTCTAAACATAACTAGTTCATCTCTGCAGCTATCACCCAGTGACTACCCTCCTCCAGTGTGTTTGACTCTCCTTGGGGAACCTTTAGAATGACTGAAGTCCAGGCCTCACCCCTAGACATTCTGCATTACTTGGTCTGAGGGTAGAGTCTGAGTGTGAGAATCAAACATTACTGTTCCTGCTGGATGGTGGATTCTGCCAGATACCAGACAACTGCTTTGCCACTTAGGACGGAGACTGAATGGTTGCAGGATGTATGGAGTCCTTGGAAGGGAGAATGCGCAGACTGGCTCCCCGGCTCATCTAACTCGGCTTCCCGAGAGCCTGGGGATGTGTCCGGGGAGAAGACGAGACAGTCGGGGGCCAGGACAGGGGGAAGGGCTCTGAGGATTTGGACTTGCCCATTTTGAACAAATTTGTGGGCAGAACTTTGAATTCTTTATTTTTATTTTTATTTATTATTTTTTATGTGTATGAATGTACTGTCTGCATGTAGATTGGTGCGCCCATGTCGGGCAATGCCGCAGAGGTCAGAAGAGGGCGTCAGATTCCCCTGGAACTGGAGTTAAAGAAGGTTCTTAGCTGCCATGTGGGTGCTGGGAATCGAACCTGGGTCCACTGAAGAGCAGTCGGTGCCATCTCTCCAGCCCCTGGTTTGAATTCTTAAACACAAAGAGGGTTATAGTCGTATGGTATCTTTCTTGCCTGTCTGTACTGGACTAGCTGACTTCAGGGTTCTGTATCAGATAACCTCACATCCCTATAAAGTACCACAGACCCTGAAAACACACTGGGTCCGAACAGCAGGTGGCTGGTCTCCAGAGCCATGGGTGGCACTGCAGGAGGAATGAGTGAACGAGCTCAGTTCTCCAAGGATACAGGGCTGTGGTGGAAGGTAACGTCCACCAGATGCACTTTCCTCGGAAGCACCTCTCCAAAGATCTAGACTGTTCCCATGGTAATTTGGCCAAATGGAGGGGGATGTGGCTTGTCACTGCATGGTCAGTTAGACATAAGTGTGATTTTTACATAATTTCCTTTGACTGCATCTGTTACCAAAGATCACACCCACCTCCAGAATGCACATTGCTATTTTTTAAAGTGAAAATTGTGGGAAAGGGCACCTTTATCGAAATATCAAAATTGCCCCTTTTCTCTCTCCTTTCTGAGCTTCGAAGCCATCAAATTGATTCAGCTCAAGGCTAAATATAGGGATGACTAACAATGATTTCCACAAGAGCCTTAGAAATTGCTTGTGAGTGAGCAAACGGAAAATAGATTATCCAGCAACCACATCAACCAGCTTTTGAGACAACAGCCTAAATCCAGCCACTGAGTGGAAACGAAGAGTAATGTGCTTTCCCTCAGCCCGGCATCAGCTCTTCGTCAGAGCAAAACCACCTGAGACACTGGGCCACATGGAGGCCATCATTCCTGTTTGGAGGGGTGTCTTGTTGGGAGGGGGGCGCATTGTAGGGAGAAATTGATTCCACTGTGGGTCTTTGAGTGAGTTTTCTCGAAATCAGGTAGTTTATGGGCTACGTTGCCCTGTTTGTCACAGAAGAATCAAATTGTTCACATCACCTATCTCTGAGGAGACCTAGAATAATTGGAAAAGGCTGATCAGAGAGGGTGAAAGTGCATGGTGAAATGATGGAGGAAGACGCCAGGTCCAGAATCTCAGTGAAATCATCCTGAAGAGTAGGTCTTTGTAATCACCTCCACTAGCCTATGTGAAACGCCAAGACAGCTCAGCCCACAGGCTCCTCCAGCAGCAACTCCGGTGGACAGGTTCCTGCTCTCTGTCCCCGTGTCCTGAGGTCCACAGCTCAATGACATGTGAGGACCAAAGTTCTCACCTCATTTTCTAGACCACTGGGGTGCAAACCACAATTATGACTCACTCCTTTCATACAACTCATGAGCTAAGAGAAGTTTTATATGTTTAAATTATTATGAAAAAATAAAAGAATGACTTGGGAAAGTTTCCTGGGATTCAAGTTTCAGGGTCCATAGAAATATCCTATGGGAACATGGCTGTGCTCACCTATTTGATGGCTTTTATGCTTTTCTCATCCAACCACAGTAGAGTTGTATAGTTGCTAGAGAAACCACGCAGCTTCCCTCTGAGCCTTAGAACAGAATACCTGATGATGGGTGATGTACAAGGGACCAGTTTACTTAGTTCAGTGTTAGAGGCTAAAACCCTTGATTGGGTGGCTCCTTCCGGTGGCCTCTGATGATGGCCTTCTGGCTGGGTCAGAGCATTGGGGCAAGAGTGTGTGTGAAAGTTCCCATGGTGAGAGTGAAGCTGCTCTCTCATGAGTCGTTCTACTCTTGGGAGAAGTGCATTATTGCCTTCTGAGGGAAGTTCACCCATGACAAATCACCTTCCAGTAGACCAAGCTCTTGAGAAGCCACCATCTCTCAGAATCAGTGCACTAGAGAACAAACTCACAGAACATGAACTGTGGGGGACACGCTCAAACCACATTTGAACCACAGCACCCACAAAGCCCTAAAGACTGGCTACAAGTCCATTTATGTGTCCACCAGCCTTAGCCTAGCCCGTGCCTAGTGTATCCAGGACACCCATATTTCCTATCCACAGAAACTACCCATCCCAAGTCCCTACTGTCTGCAGGACAGGGTTCTCTGAGAGGAATTAAGTAGTGAGCAAGATGGAGCCCCTACAGTATTTTCTAGGTCCTGTACTGTGGGAAATAGGGCTGTAAAGAAAAAGAAAGCAGAGCTGCATCAAAAGGCCAAAGCTGGCGCTCTCTGGCCTCAATATCCCAGCATGGAACCCAACAAGTCCAAGATTTTGATGCTAATATTTGGCCTCTGGTTTGTAAGGAGAAGAAGGCAGGCATTTTAGTTTGAAGGAATAAAATGTCCCATACAAGGTTAATGTGTTTGGACCTTTGGACCCCTGTTGGTGTCAATGTTTTGGTAAATTACGGAGCTTCTAAGACAGGGGGCTTTCCTGGGGAACAGGTCAGTAAGGGTGAGTCTTGAAAGTTACTCCTACCTCTGGTTCTGGTCTAGGTCTTTCTGCATCCTTTCCTCTGCTAGAACATGAGGACCCCCAGCCATTGTGCCCTCTGCATGGACTCCACCATGCCTTCCTCATGGTGCTGGGCAGTACCCTTTCTAGCCACAAAGAGAAATAAACCCATCCCCACTAAGCTGCTTCTGTTGGGTATTTTGTCACAGCTATGAGAACAATAACTGATATAAAGGGCTGTGGTTTTCTTCAGATTTATTTATTTATTTATTTATTTTTTGGTCTTTTTCGAGACAGGGTCTCCCTGTAGCCCCAGCTGTCCTGGAACTCGCTCTATAAACCAGGCTGGCCTTGAACTCACAAAGATCTGCCTGCCTCTGCCTCCCAAGTGCTAGGATTAAAGGCATGCACCACCACGCCCCGCTCAGATTTATTTTTATTTTTAATTCTGGGTATACATGTGGGGTCGAATCTCTCTGGAGCTGGAGCCTGATGTGGGTGCTGGGAATTAAACCTGGGTCTTCTTGAAGAGCAAGCATCAAGTGGTTTGAGTGTATGAGCCATCTCTTCATTACTGGAAGACTTTTTTAATGTCATAATTAGTTGGATTTACTTTGTAAGTGCTTATACTAGGGATTTCGTTTGTCTTCATGCCCTGGAATTCAACATAAATGCAGCATGGGCGGGATGGGGCAGTGGCTCTAAAATGCCCCATCACCCAAACTCTTCACCCAAACCTACAAAGATTCTTCCCAAATAAGCCTCTCTAGCCAGAGGTCCCTGCCATTACATTTTCACAGTTCCATTCAGTGCTTGAAAATTAATGAATCACAGTGAGCAAAGGAAGAATTTTGTTGTAGAGAAGGCCCAAGAAAGATAAACTATTCAAAAGCAATGAAATTGACATGAGTATGGGTAAGAGGTGTGTACAGAATGGGGAGAATGCGTGAATTTAGAAAGAATTCTTTTAAATAAAAGATTTGTTTTTATTTTGTTTATGAGTGTTTTGCCTACATGTATGCATGTGAACCATGTATGTGCAGTGCCCATGGAAGCCAGAAAAGAATGTCAGATCCCCTAAGCTGGTTGTTAGCTGCCATATGGGTGCTGAGAGTTAAACTAGGGTCCTCTGCAAGAGCAGCCAGTGCTCTTAACCTCTGAGCCGTCTCTCCAGCACTGTATGAAGGATCCCTGTTTCACATACACCCATAAACCTTTGCTCTGCTCTTAGAATCACTGCAGCATACAGCCTGCTTATTACACACAGTATTATGTGAAAATATATGAAGTTCTAATGCAAAGGACAAGACATCAGGCCATGGTGTTGACTCTACATGAATGGCAGCAAATCAATGTGCATTTGAGTGTTTCATATGAAACAAGCCTGGCATTATTATCACTGTTTATGATTCTTCACTTACCACTGTGATTACCACTTCAATGAACAATTCCATATGAATGATAGTCAGTCAGATGCCATCTTATCTCCTTGTGTTAGACACAGTTCAGCATTATAAGGAGCATGGTACTGAAAGATGCTAAACTAGCTACTCTCGTCCCTGAGACAAAATGCTTGTTAGAAGCATTGGGCTTTGGGGTATTCTAGAAATATCCTTAACCAGTCCAGTCCGTCAAGATGGGGAAGGAGTAGTTCATGGTGGTAGAAGTCTGTGGTGGAGGCTCTTCACATTTAGGTGAATCGGGAAGCAGAGAGGACTCAAGCCAAGCAAACATTACCTTCCAGGCCTGGTCCCCACGACACACTTCTGCTAGCTAAGCCCCACTTTCCAAAGGTTTTATGCCATTACCAAGCAGCACCAGCAGCTGGGGCCAGGTCTTCAAATACAGGAACCTATGGGAGACACTTCGGCTCTCAGCCATAACAGGTGCTAGAGCTTGGCAAGCAGGATTTCATTTAATGCTCACAAAAGTCCAATGGGATGGATATCCCTATACCCCTCAAGCTATATATAATGCAACTGAATCTCAGAGAGGGTAAGCTATTTGCCTAAAGTCCCACAGTGAGGAATTAAGCACAGACCTAAACCCAACTCCTCCTGATTAAAATATCATGAGCTTAACTTCTGTGTCCTTCACATGGCGATGCACTAACCATGTGCAGAACAGAATGAATAAATTAAAACTGAAATGCTAACTGGGGACTGGTTCTCTGCAGGAGCCAGTGTGCTGGGTAGAACAGAAAAAGTCACAGGCAGTATGAAGCCCGACATAACAAAATGTGAATTTTACTTGATGACAAACAATAGAAGACTTTTAAAAATGTTTCAGTGAATGTGCCTACATCGTGGAAGAAGAGGCAAAATGTTCCATGAGGTCCAAATAGAAAGCAGAAAGATGCAAAGATCTCCGAGGTGCTGGGCTGCTCTGCCCTACATCAGCACATGCTGTGAAGTTCACTGTTCTTAGATACTCTTTGGTGAGAATTTGGGGAGTAAAAGCCCTGTGGAGCATTACGGAGACTCACTCAGGGTCAGGAAGAAAGGCCCAGTGAAGGCTTGTTTGAGCCATACCATACCACACTTTGTTAGGATTTATTTTGACACGAGCAAGAGGGTTTATGGCACAGAGTACTGAAAAGTACTATTGTCCCTGGCCCTGTAATCCCAGTACTTCAGAGACAGAAGCAGGAAGATTGCAAGTTCAAGGCCTTATTTGGTGACAGAATAATTTCGTTCAACACAAGCCTGGACAAATTAGTGAGACAAATTTTATTATAAAACAAATTATCTTATAGTAAAATCCCAAAAGAAATCTCAAGATCTAGCTTGGTGGGAGAGAGCTTGCCTAGCACATGTGAGGCCCTAGGTTCAACCCTCAGTATCCCCCCAGGCACACATACATACATACACATCCATACACACACATACACACACAAAGTGCTGTACCCACATGGTCCATTCTGCAAGGCAAGAGAGAGGCCTGAGGCATCTCTCCCATCTCCTGGTTGGGAACCGTGTTCTTTGCTTCTCTAAGAAGGTCTAAGAAGGTTGGATGATGGGGTCATAAGACTCCTAGATTAAACACTATTTTGGCTGAGTCTGTGAGGGCTGTGGGTGCTGAAATTGGAATTTGGGTCAGTAGGCCACAGCATGGGGAGGAAGGAATCGGAATTTCTCCTTTCTACCTCAGTGCGAGAGCTGGGAGGTCTCATTTCATCTTGTCTCAGGATTTCCATCAGCCTCTTAGGTCCTCAGGCCTTTACTCCTGGGTTGGATCACATCACTAGTTTCCTGTCACTCTGGAGAGCCCTGACTATACAAGCCTCATTTGGACCTGGGCATATTCATGCATTGCTCTGGGGAGAAGAGTCACTAAGCTTGGGCCTATAGGAGAGAGGAGCCATTGTCTTAAAGAGTGCTGGGAATAGAAAGGCCACGAGGGAATTTTTATTATAGTTATTGTCTGGTTAGTGTTGTCTTGGTTTTGACAAAGCTTGCTGGGCCTGCACAAAATGTTCTGTTGTCAATAGCATTGGCTTCACCTTATCTCACTGACAGAAACTATGGAGTTCTGACTTCCACTGACTGCTTGAAGGCAAAGAGCATCTGGTAAATAGAGTTTGTGCTGTTCAGTATAGAATTAGTAATCATTTATACTTCTTGCTCTTGATTTCTCCTTTTATTCTACTATAATCTGAAAAGATAAAAGAAACTTTTTAAAATTATAGTTATTTCTTGATGTGTGTGTATGTGCGTGTGCTTGTGCGTGTTCACACAAGCATGTTGGAGACTATTGACCCTGGTTCACACACACAAGCACACACACACACACACACACACACACACACACACAAGCATCATAGCACATGTGAAGATCAGAGGACAACTCGTGGGAATCGATTTCCCAGTTCTCTCCTTCTGCCATGTGGGTTGTGGGGATCCAGTTCAGGTCTTCAGGCTTGGAAGCAAGTTCCTTTATCCACTGAGACAGCTCGCCATCCCCAGGAAATTATTTTGATATTTTTGTATTTGTTAAGATTTGCTTCAGGAACTAAAATATGATTCATTTCAGAAAATGTTCCAGGGACTGGTGAGAAGAATGCATTCCACAGCTGTTAGGTGAAGTGTTCTGTAGATGTCTGTTATAGTGTACTTTAACTCTGAAGTGTCTTTGTTGATTTCTTTAAAATCTGGATAATCTAGGTATTGATTATGATGAGATATTAAAGTCTCCTACCATTATCAAATTGCAAATTATCTGTTACTTTATGTCAGCAGTGTTGTTTTATGAAACTGAAGGCACTATTTGTAGGGAATATTATATATATATATATATATATATATATGCAATCATATTTGCTTGATGGGTCATTTCATTTTTATTATTATAATCTGTAGTGACCTTATTTGATTAATTTTTGTCTTAAAGTCTCTCTTATCATATGTAACTATAGCCACTCCTATATGTTTTGGGCTTCCATTTGATCCTTTTGCTCTCAGTCAGTTTGTGTGTTTGCCAGTGAAGTGTGTTTCTTATATTCAACAGATAGCTGGACCTTGGGATTTTGTTGTTTTTTCTTTCTTTGTTTTCTCAGTTTTGTGCATCTTTTAATTTAATGAGAACTTATTCAGAGAGACTTACTGATTCCTGTAATTGTGTTAGTTGTTTTCTTGATTGGTTCAATTGTTTGTTGTTCTCCTCTTCGTCTATGTGTATTATGGATTTGCTGGTTTAGCATGTTGGACACTATTGAGCCTGGTTCTCCTTTGTCATCTACTGCTTTCATGGAGGTTACTCTTTCCTGTGCTTTTATGATTGAGATTGTAGGATTCCTTTAGTATTTTCTGCAATACTGGCCTGGTGATCACAAATTGTTTAAGTTTATGCTAGCTTGAAACATCTTTATTTATCAGTGAGTTTGACTGCCAGTTATTTACTTCAGGGCTTGAAATCTGTCATTCCATGTTTTCCTGGGTTTTAGGATGTTCTACTGATGGGTTTGCCTTTGTGAGCTGACAGTTTTCTTTTGCGGCTTTCAATACTGCATTGTTGTTATTGCTTATTTGTAGTCTTGACATTTTGACACTATTGTGCCATGGAGAAGCTCTTCTCTAGTATTTGCTGTTTGGGCTCTAAATGTCACTTGTCATGGGCATCTCTTTTTTTTCATAGATTTGAGGACTTTTCAGAATAGATTTTTCTATGCTATTAGTTTGTTTTTATATTTATTTATTTATTTATTTATTTATTTATTTATTTATTTGGTCTTTTTGAGACAGGGTCTCCCTGTAGCTCCAGCTGTCCTGCAACTCACTCTGTAGACCAGGCTGGCCTTGAACTCACAAAGGTCCACCTGCCTCTGCCTCCCAAGTGCTAGGATAAAAGGTGTGCACCACTACACCTGGCTTGTTTGTTTGTTTTTAAGACAGGACCTCCCTGTAGCCTCACCTGGCCTGGAACTCACTATGTAGACCAAGCTGGCCTTGATTTCACAGAGATCCACCTGCCTCTTCCAGCAGAGTGCTGGAATTAAAGGTGTGCACCAGCATTCCTGGCCTCTGCTGTGAGCTTTCATTCCTTGATGGATTCACTCATTAGCTACGTTTTGGTAATATTCACCCCCTCATTCTCTTCTCCTGTTTCCCTCTCGCTCCCTCTGGAATCCTTCTCCTACCCAGCATGTCTCCTTCCTACTTTCATTTCATGTCCATTTACTAGACCTTAGACAACTTACAAGTAGCTTCATCTTTGAACTAAAATGACTCCCTCATCCTCCAGCAGCCCTAACTGCCAACTAGTTCTCAGCTGGTGGGTTGGGAGGGCTCATGTGCCTTTCTCCCATCCATGCTGGAATACTGACAGGCTTGATCTTGCACAGATCTTGTGCGGTAACTAGAGTGGCTATGAGTTCATAAGTCCTATGTCCATGTCTAGAAAACGGCAATGCACAGCAGTCCTCTTCCTTCTCCAGTTCTTGAATTCTGTTTTTTTTTTGGGGGGGGGGATTACTCTGTGACTTTTATTTAAAATCAAAATTTTCATATAATGGAATCTTGCTTTTTTATTGATGTTCTGCATATTTCATACATCATTTCTCAGTTCAATTTAGATATATTCCTCTTTCCATGCCCCCCCCCACACCACCCTTGTTCCTGCATTCTGCCATACATGTCTTGCATTTTTCTCTCGGTCTTTTTTTTTTTATATATACATTTCCCCCTTTAATTTTATATTACTTCAAAATATGCATACATATCCTCCACCCATATACCAATATTACAAAATCTGAACATAAGTGGTAGGTTAATTCTCAAGCCCATTAAGGGATTCACCTTTTGTCATACTGCTGCTTTCATATAAAAAAGAAATATAACAAAGACGATGCTCAGTTTGTTTTGTAACTAGAGATTTGGTGCTAGCATCCACAAATTAGGGACATGATACATTGTTTTTTTTCTGGGACTATGTTATTTCACTTAGCACAATGTCTTCTAGTTCCATCCATTTACCTGCAAAGTTCATGATGTCATCTTTCTTTGCTGCTGCATAGAACTCCATTGTGTAGATATACCACATTTTCTGTATCCACTCATTAATTGAGGGACATTTGGGTTGCTTCTAGCTTTTTGCTATTGTGAAGAGAGCTGAAATAAATATAGATGTGCATGTGTCTTTGCAATGAGTCTTGTGGGTATATATCCAGGAGTGGTATGGCTGGGTCACATGGTAGGCTCATTTTCAGTCTTTTAAGAGTTCTCCACACTACTTTCCATAGGGGTTGCAAGAGTTTGCATTCCCACCAGCAGTGGATGAGTGCTCCCCTTGCCCCACAACCTCTCCAGCATTTGGTGTCATTTGTTTTCCTAATCTTGGCCATGCTTACCAGGGTAAGGTGAAATCTTAAGCTGGTTTTAGTTTGCATCTCCTTAATTATTAGTGACATTGAACACTTTCTGAGATATTTCTCAGCCATCTTCACTTCTTCATTTGTGAATTCTCTATTCAGCTCTTTACTCCATCTTTTGATAGTGTTTTTTTTTTCTTGATCCTTTGGCTTTTGAGTAATTTATATATTCTGGATATTAATGCTCTATCTGATGTATCACTGGTGAAGATTTCCTCCCACTCTGTGGGTTTTCTTTTCAGTTCCTTGATTGTTTCTTCTGCTGTACGGAAGCTTTTGAGTTTAATGAGGTCCCATTTATCTATTGTTGACCTTGTTTCCAAGGCAGCTGTCTGATTTAGAAAGTCTTTTCCTACGCCTATTGTATTGTGAAGAGAGCTGCAATAAACATAGATATGCATGTATTTTTGTGGTAGAATGAGTATTTGGGGTATATACCCAGGAGTGGTGTGACTGGTCAAGTGGTAGCCTCATTCCGTGTTTTTAAGGGTTCTCCACACTGCTTTCCATAGTGGTTGTACAAGTTTACATTCTCACCAGCAGTGGATGAGTGTTCCCCTTTCCCCACAACCCCTCCAGCATCTGTTGTCTTTTGTTTTCTTGATCTTAGCTAGCAGTACTGGAGTGAGATGATATCTGAGAGTAGTTTTAATTTGCATTTCCTTAATTATTAATGATGTTGAACACCTTTTAAGATGTTTCTCAGCCATCTTTAATTCCTCATTGGTGAGGTCTCTGTTCAGCTTTTAACTCCATCTTTTGAGTAGGTCATTTGTTTTCTTCTCTGTTTTTTGAATAGTCTATATATTCTGGATGTTAGTGCTCTGTCAGATGTATCACTGGTGAAGATTTCCTCCCATTCTATGGGTTTTCTCTTCACTTCCTTGATTGTTTCTTTCATTGTACAGAAGCTTTTAAGTTTGATGAGGTCCCATTTGTTGACTGTTGACCTTATTTCCTGCACAGCTGCTATCTGATTTAGAAAGTCTTTCCCTATGCCTATGTCTTATAGGTTTTTGCCAACTTTTTCTTCTATCACCTTCAGGGTTTTGGGTTTCAAGTTGAGATATTTGATCTACTTGGAGTTGATTTTTATACAGGGTGAGTGGTAGGGGTTTAATTTTGTTCTTTTACAAATGGTGATCCAGTTTTGCCAGCACCATTTGCTGAAGATGCTATCCTTCCTCCATTGAGATTATTTTTGCCCCTTTGTCAAATATGAGGTGGCTGAAATTGTATGATCTCAAGTTTGGATCTTCAGTTTTGTTCCATTGGTCTGTTTTTGTGCCAATACCAGGCTGTCTTTATGACTATTGCCCTGTAATGTAGCTTGAAGTCTGGTAGTGCAATCCCCCCCTGTATTGCATTTTTCACTCAGGGTTGCTTTAGCTGTTTGGGGTCTTTTGTTTTTCCATACACATTTAAGGATTTTTTTCCAAGTCTGTGAAGAAGCTCATGGGGATTTTGATTGGGATTGTGTTGAATCTGTATATCAATTAGCTCATGGGGATTTTGATTGGGATTGCATTGAATCTGTATATCGATTTGGGTAAAACGGACATTTTTACTATATTAATTTTTCCAATACATGAGCATGGGAGGTCTTTCCATCTTTTGATGTCATTTTCAATCTCCTTCTTCAGGGGTTTAAAGTTTTTGTTGTAGAGATCTTTGGTATCTTTGGTTAGGTTTGTTCCCAGGCATTTTATTATTTTTGAGGCTATTGTGAGTGGGAAGGTCTTTTTATATTCCTTCTCCACTTGTTTATTGTCAGTATAAAGAAAGGCTACTTATTTTTCTAGGTTAATTTTGTATCCTGCCACTTTACTGAAACTCTTTTTTTTTTAATTAATTTTTATTTATTTCTGTATGTGTATGAATGTACTGTCTGCATGCAAGTCTGTGCACCCGTGTCGTGCAATGCAGCGGAGGTCAGAAGGGGGTCTCGGATTCCCCTGGAACTGGAGTTCTCCTGGAATTGGAGTTTCAGATGGTTCTCAGCCACCATGTGGGTGCTGGGGATCGAACCCGGGTCCTCTGTAAGAGCGGTCGGCGCTTTTAACCGCTAGGCCATCTCTCCAGCCCCTGAAACTCTTAATCATTTCTAGAAACTCTTAATCATTTCTAGAAGTTTTCTGGTGGAGCTTTTATCATCCCTTAGGTAAACTATCATATCATCTACAAAAAGGGACAGTTTAACTTCCTCTTTTCTGATTAGTACTCCTTTGATCTCCTTCTCTTGTCTTATTCCCCTAGCAAATGTTTCAAGTACTATGTTGAAGAGGAGTGGAGATAAGGGGCAGCTTTGCCAGGTTCCTGGCTTTAAGAGAAACGGTTCCAATTTTTCTCCATTTAGGATGATGTTGGCAGTGGGTTTGCTATATATATGGCTTTGATCACATTGAGGAATGTTCCCTTCAGTCCAATTCCCTCTAGGACTTTAAACATGAAGGGATGCTGGATCTTGTCAAAGGCTTTTTCTGCATCAATTGAGATGATCGTGTGAAATTCTTGATCATTTCTAGGAGTTTCTTGGTGGAGTTTTTTGCATCCCTTAGGCACACTATCATATTGTCTACAAAAAGAGATAGTTTGACTTCCTCTTTTCCAACTAGTACTCCTTTAATTTCTTTTTCTTCTCTTATTGCTGTAGCATGTATTTCAAGCACTATATTAAAGAGGAGTAGAGATAGGAGGCACCCTTGCCAGGTTCCTGATTTTTATTTTTTTCTAATTTTTCCCCATTTAGGATGATGTTGGCTGTGGGGTTCTTGCACATGGCTTTGATTATGTTGAGGAATGTTCCTTCAGTCCAATTCCCTCTAGGAATTTAAACATGAAGTCATGCTGGATTTTGTTGAAGGCTTTTTCTGCATCAACTGAGATAACCATGCATTTTTGTCTTTCCATTTATGTATTTTATGATATTTATTGTTTTGCATATGTTGAACCATCCCTGCATCTCTGATATAAATCTGAGTTGGTCATGGTGAATGATTCTTTTGATGTGTGCCTGTAGTTTGTAAGTATTTTGTTGAGAATTTTTGCATCTATGTTCATTAATGAAATGGGCCTATAGTTTTATTTTTTTGGTTGTATCTTTGCTGGTTTGGGTATTAGAGTAATACTGACTATGTAGAAAGAATTTGGGAGATTTCTCTGTTTCTATTCTTTTGAACAATTTGAGTAATGGTGGTATATATCTTCTTTAAAGGTTTTATAGAACTCTGCCATAAATCCATCTGGGCCTGGGCTTTTTTTAGTTGGGAGATTTCGAATTATTATTTGATTTCCTCATATGTTATAAGTCTGTTTAAGCTGTCAATATCTTCTTGAGTAAGCTCTGTTGAATTCCAGGATTTCAGATATTCATTCATTCTCTGAGGTTTTCAAATTTAGTAGAGTATAGGTTTTTAAGATATTCTTGTATTATTGTCTGAATCTTTTTGATGTTTGTCATGATGTTTCCCTTTTTATCTTGAATTCTATCAATTTGGAGCAGCTCTTTCTTTCTTTTGGTTAACTGGGGTAGAGGTCTATCTATCTTGTGTTTATCCTTCTGAAGAACCAGCTTTTAGATTCTTTCTGACCCCTCTTCCTCAGTGTTCTTTGAGCCTTGGGGGATATGTGATATAATGGATTTCCTGTTTATTGTTGAGAGTTCAATGGTCACTTGTTCTCATCACTTTAGCTTATCTGCCCCGTTGCTTCCACTTTCATCCTACACTGACATTGAAACCTAGTTTCTTCTATGTTCCAATATGAGCTGAAGACCAACAGCTCTCCAGAAATCCCCTAGACTTTCAGCATCAGATTGAGATGGTGAAGCCTCCAGCCCCTTAGAGTGAGCAACTACCAGGTTTTCAGTCTCTCTAGACTGAAAGCCATTGTTAGACTACCAGCCCATATTGTGCAAATCAATCTAATAAATCCCCTTTGTAAGATATGTTCATTCTATTGGTTCTTTCCCTCCAGAGAACCCTGACTAATACAGTGGTATTCTATTAAAGCAGCAAGAAACCAATGAAGACAATCCCCTCCTATGGATAAGGAAACTTACACACAGATGGTTGGTTATTAACTTTCTCAACTCAGCTTGAAGAGGGAGTTTGGGACTGGTTCTTTATTCCGAAAATTATAAACTGCTGATGAAGATATCACATAAGACCTTGAGAAGAAACATCATGTCTGTGGATTAGAAGATTGTAAGTAATAAACATATCCAGTCTTCCAAGTTGGTTTATAGGTTTAATGTGTCTGTCAAAATCTTAGTAAATTTTTAAAATATACCCAAACTTATTGTTAAATGTCTAGGGGAAGTGTTTACAATAGTCAAGGTGATATTAACAATGGAGAGAATAGAATGAGAATTCTACCTACTATTAAGGCCTCCTGCATAACTATAGGACACTGTGGCCCTGATGGAGGACAGAGCAATGGCACAGAATAGAGAAGCCAGAAATAGATCCACAAAAATATCTTCAATTAGTTGCCGACAAAAGAAAGAGGAAACACAATCTTGAGCACAGGGAATGACCTTTTCACTAGATGGTGATGGGGCAATTTGACATTTGCAAACAAACAAAGGTAAACTTTTACCTAAACCTAAAATATTATGGAAAAAATTAACTAGAAGTGGATTGTAGAAATAAAGACAAAGTGGAAAATAAATCTTTTAGAAAGAAACAAAATCTTCAGGCTTTAGGACTAGGTTATAATTCTTAGACTTGGCACCTAAAGCATGGTACATAAAGGAGAAAATAATGCATTTACTTCAACAGAATTAAAACTTTATTCTATAAAAGCTCATATGAAGAATAAGACAATCTTATAGATTAGGAGAAAATGTTTGCAAATTACATATTAGATGAAGGAATTGTACTGAGAGTCCATAGCAATTTTCAAAACTCAACAATCCAATTAGAGAAACACATGGGAAACACAAACATTTCATCAAAGTTGACATGCAGATGATAAAGTAGCACATGGAAAGATATCCAACACAATTAGTCATTTTAGAGATGCTGATTTAAACTACCATGGGGTTGAATGCCATCTACTAGAAGGCAAAAATAAAACAGTAGAAACATCAAATGGTCCTGAAGATGTAGAAAAGTTGAATCAGTTACACACTGTGCGTGGGAATGAAAAAGGGCACAGAATTCTGGAAGACAGTTCACCAGTTTCTTCTAAAACTAAAAATTAACATAGCAATTATACCTTTAGGCATTCATCCCAGAAAAAAATGATCTTTAAAAATATACACAATGTTCACAGAAACTCATTTGTTATTGCATTACTCCCCACCCCAGCTATCCTAGATGCCCTTTCACAGTGATTTAGCAACTGCGGTATATCCATATCATGGAATACTATTCACCAATCAGGAGGAAGAAATTGTTAATGGATGCAATGAATTGGATGGGTCTCATTGAGTCAACAGCCCACCTCAAAAGGCTACATACCACATGATTCTATTTACACAATATTTTTCAAGTGATAAATTATGGAGATGGAGAACTACAAGAGGCATCCAGGGTTTATCAAGAGGGATTTGGGGGGCGGAGTTAGCCATGCTCCACACAGCACAAGACCAGCGTGCACCCCGCTGGGTGAGCGGACTTCACCTGTGTCCTGCAGAACGCCAACCTGCAAAAGACCAGGTGAGGCCTGCCTTCCTGGGGGCTTTGGGAACCCCTGTACCCCTTAGAGGCCTGGTATCACCAGGGACCTTCCAACCTTCAGGTCCCAGCGTACGACGTAGGTGGAGTTAGCTGTGCACCCCACTGGGAAAGTGGACTTCACCCATATCCTGCAGAACACCAACCTACAAAAGACCAGCCTAGGGAAGTGGTGGTGCAGAGGATCTAGCTGTGCAGCCAATGTTGAGGCACCAGAACCCAAAGAAACAAATAAATAAACAAATCCACATGCCAAAGACAGACAGACAGACAGACAGACACACACACACACACACACAAAACCAACACGGGAAAAGGAAGACAGACAGACAGACAGACAGACACACACACACACACACACACACACACACACAAAACCAACACGGGAAAAGCTCATAATAAATCCACACCAAACTCTACCAACCCTACAGAAGACTCCTACAATGAGATCTCCCTGGAAGGAAACCAAGACATGGACTTCAGAAAAACAATTGTGGACATATTCAAAGAAATTAGAGAACTAAGGGAAGAAAATGAAAAACTCAAGAAGTACCAAGAGGGTGATAGTGATAATTGTTGGAAAGAACTAAGGGGAGTGAATGAAAAACTCAAGAAGGACCTAGAGGGAGATAATGACAAACATTGGAAAGAACTAAAGGGAGAAAATTACAAACTCCAGAAGAAAGTGGAAATGCTGAAAAGGGGAAAAGAAAATGACCAACAAACAAAGGACCTACAAGATGAGAATGACAGGCTCAAGAAAGAAGTGGAAACACTAAAGAAATCACAGGAGGAAATGAAAAAGGAAATTGAACATTTATCCAATCAACAGGAAAGGATGGGAAAAAGCCTCAGAAGCAGAATGGAAGAAGCAGAAAAAAGAATATCAGACCTGCAAGACAACGTGGTCCAACTAGAATGCTCAAGTAAAGATTATGAAAAAATTTTTAAAGCACAAGAGTGGAACAACCAGGAAATGTGGGACACTATGAAAAAACCAAACCTCCACACCATAGGGTTAGAGGAAGGAGAAGAATCCCAAGACAACACTATTGACCAGATCTTCAACAGGATAATAGAAGAAAATTTCCCCAAACTGAAGAAAGATAAACCCATACAAATACAAGAAGCACATAGAACACAAAACAGACTAGACTAGAAAAGAAATTCCCCATGCCATATAATTGTTTAAAACTCTAGATACTCGGGGCTGGAGAGATAGCCTAGCGGTTAAGAGCACTGACGCTCTTGCAGAGGACCCGGGTTCGATCCCCAGCACCCACATGGCGGCTGAGAACCGTCTGTAACTCCAATTCCAGGAGAACTCCAGTTCCAGGGGAATCCGAGACCCTCTTCTGACCTCCGTGGCATTGCACGACACGGGTGCACAGACCTGCATGCAGACAGTACATTCATACACATACAAAAATAAATAATAAAAAAAAATAAAAATAAAAAAAAAATAAAACTCTAGATACTCAAAACAAAGACAAAATACTGAAAGCCACAAGAGAAAAACAAGTTACATATAAGGGGAAACCCATCAGAATCACACCTGACTTCTCAGCGCAAAGTGTGAAAGCTAGAAGAA
The DNA here is from genome assembly GCA_009823505.1 of Rhizomys pruinosus. Classification (NCBI taxonomy): domain Eukaryota; kingdom Metazoa; phylum Chordata; class Mammalia; order Rodentia; family Spalacidae; genus Rhizomys; species Rhizomys pruinosus. The sequence goes on along the minus strand of VZQC01006244.1, from coordinate 616,383 downwards.
TGTGGACCAAAGTATTCCCAGTACTAAACGACTTTAAATGCCAACCCAGACTACTATACCCAGCAAAAATGTCAGTCATAGTTGAAGGAGAAAGAAGAATCTTTCACAACATGAACAAGATGAAAGAGTACACGTCTAAGAAACCAACACTTCAGAAAATCCTCGAGGCAATCCAAAGAACTGAGGAAAGAAGCAACTATCTCTAAGCAATTAGAGAGAAAGCAACAAAATCATAACAGAATAAATATAAACTTAGACCAAGAGTGCAAACAAAAAATAAGGTAAAAAGAAGCAACACACATCTCTCAATAATAACCTTAAATACTAATGGTCTAAACTCCCCAGTCAAAAAGCATAGTCAGGGAGAATATATTAAGAAACTGAACCCTTCTATATGCTTTCTACAAGAAACCCATTTCACCCTCAAGGACAGACACCACCTTAGAGTGAAAGGATGGAAAAAATATTCCAAGCAAATGGTACCAAGAAACAAGCTGCAGTGGCTATTCTAACATCAGACAAAATAGATCTCAAAGTTAAATTAATCAGAAGAGACAAAGAGGGCCATTGCATCCTTGTCAAAGGAACAATGAACCATGAAGACTTCACAATCCTAAATGTCTATGCACCAAACTCTGGTGCACCTAACTTTATAAACACAATGCTGCAAGATCTCAAGACACATATTAATCTTAACACACTAATAGTGGGAGACTTCAACACCCCACTGAGGCCCTTGGATAGATCAATAGGATAAAAAATAAACAGAGAGACATCAAAATTGAACAATACAGTACACCAAATGGACCTCACAGACATCTACAGAATATTCCACTCAGGATAGAGAAAATGTGGTACATCTACACAATGGAGTTCTATGCAGCAGTAAAGAAAGACAACATCATGAGCTTTGCAGGAAAATGGCTGGAGCTAGAGGACATCATTCTGAGTGAAGTAACACAGTCCCAGAAAAACAAATGATGAATGGTATCCCTCATCTGTGGATGCTAGTGCCAGTTACCTAGTTGTAAATATTTCTTGTGCATGGCTCCCTGAGCTTTTGTCCAAAGCAGTTGGGAGTGATGCATATTGGAAATAACAACAACAACAACAACAGAAAGGACTGCATCAAAGAACTGACTGAAACAGTGAACCTCTGCTCAAAACAGTCAACTTCCTCATGGAGAATATTGAGAAAGACTGAGAAAGAGATGAAAAGTATGTTTGGCAGAATGCATGAGCTCTGGTGGTGTGGGGTAATGGGGGGGAGACATGGGTCTCGATTTGTTAAAAAAATAAAAATTAAAATTAATTTATATTAAAAAAAGAATATTCCACTCAAATACCAGAGAATATACTTTCTACCCATCACCTCATGGAACATTCTCCAAAACTGACCACATACTTGGGCATAAAAGGAACCTCAATAAATACAAAAGGATAGAAATCCCATGCATTCTATCAGACCACAGTGCAATAAAGCTCAATATGAACACCAGAATAAGTCCAACTAGCTACAAGAACACATGGAAACTAAACAACACAATCCTGAACAATGAATGGGTCAGGGAAGAAATAAAGAGTGAAATAAAAGTATTTACAGAACTGAACAAAAAAAGACAATACAACACAACAAAACCTGTGGGATACATTAAAGACAGTCTTGAGAGGGAAATTTATAGCCCTAAGGGCCCACATCAAAACAAAAACAAAAACAAAAACAAAAACAGAAAGGGAACAAATAAACGACCTGACACTGCAGCTAAAAACACTTGAGAGACAACAACAAATGAACCTTAAACCCAACAGATGGAAGAAATAACAAAAATCAGAGCAGAAATCAATGAAATAGAAACAAAGAAAACAATTCATAAAATCAACAAATCCAAAAGCTGGTTCTTTGAAAAAATAAACAAAATAGACAGACCTCTAGCCCAGTTAACCAAAAAAAAGAAAGAACAACTCCAAATCAATAGTATTTGTTATGAAAGGGGAAACATCACAACAGACAAAGAAAAGATCCAGACAATCAAATGGGAATACTTCAAAAATCTATACTCCACTAAATTTGAAAACCTAAGAGAAATGGATGAATATCTGAAATCCTGGGAACCAACAAAGCTTAACCAAGAAGAGATTGGCAGTTTAAACAGACCCATAATATTTGAGGAAATTGAAGATTTAATTAAAAAACCTCCCAACTAAAAAAAGCCCCAGTCCAGATGGTTTCACGGCAGAATTCTATAAAACATTTAAAGAGGTTCTACAACCATTGCTACTCAAACTGTTTAGGATACAGATGGAATTCTCCCAAACTCCTTCTATGAAGCTAACGTCACTCTAATACCAAAGCCAGGCAAAGATGCAAGCAAAAAAGAAAGCTATAGACCCATCTCACTAATGAACATAGATGCAAAAATTCTCAACAAAATACTTGCAAATCACATATAGACCCACATTAAAAAGAGCATCCATCATGATCAAGTTGGATTCATACCAGAGATTCAGGGATGGTTCAACATATGTAAATCAATAAATATCATAAAACACATAAATAGACTGAAAGACAAAAACCACATGATCATCTCAATTGATGTAGAAAAAGCTTTTGACAAGATCCAGCATCCCTTCATGTTTAAAGTCTAGAGGGAATGGAACTGAAGGGAACATTCCTCAACATGATCAAAGCCATATGTAGCAAACCCATTGCCAACATCATCCTAAATGGAGAAAAATTGGAATAATTTCCCTTAAAGGTGGGAACCCGGCAAGGCTGCCCCTTATCACCACTCCTCTTCAACATAGTGCTTGAAACATTTGCTAGGGCAATAAGACAAGAGAAGGAAATCAAAGGAGTGCTAATCAGAAAAGAGGAAGTTAAACTGTCCTTTTTTGCAAATGATATGATAGTTTACCGAAGGGACGATAAAAGCGCCACCAGAAAACTTCAAGAAATGATTAAGAGTTTCAGTAAAGTGGCGGGATATAAAATTAACCTAGAAAAAGAAGTAGCCTTTCTTTATACTGACAATAAACAGTGGAGAAGGAATATAAAAAGACCTTCCCACTCACGAGAGCCTCAAAAATAATAAGATACCTGGGAACAAACCTAACCAAAGATACCAAAGAACTCTACAACAAAAATTTTAAACCCCTGAAGAAGGAGATTGAAAATGACATCAAAAGATGGAAAGACCTCCCATGCTCATGGATTGGGAAAATTAATATAGTAAACATGTCTATTTTACCCAAACTGATATACAGATTCAACACAATCCCAATCAAAATCCCCATGAGCTTCTTCACAGACTTGGAAAAAAAAATCCTTAAATTTGTATGGAAAAACAAAAGACCCCAAATAGCTAAAGCAACCATGAGTGAAAAATGCAATACAGGGGGGATTGCCCTACCAGACCTCAAACTATATTACAGGGCCATAGTCATAAAGACAGCCTGGTATTGGCACAAAAACAGACCTGTTGACCAATGGAACAAAATTGAAGATCCAAACTTGAGCTCATACAATTTCAGCCACCTCATATTTGACAAAGGGGCAAAAAAATTAAAAAAAAAACCCTCAATGGAGGAAGGATAGCATCTTCACCAAATGGTGCTGGCAAAATTGGATCACCATCCGTAGAAGAACAAAATTAAACCCCTACCTCTCACCCTGTATAAAAATCAACTCCAAGTGGATCAAAGATCTCAACTTGAAGCCTGAAACCCTGAAGGTGATAGAAGAAAAAGTTGGCAACAACCAACAAGATACAGGCATAGGAAAACACTTTCTAAATCCGACAGCAGCCACACGGGAAGTAAGGTCAAGAGTTGACAAATGGGACCTCATAAAACTCAAAAGTTTCTGTACAGCAAAAGAAACAATCAAGGAAGTGAACAGAAAACCCACAGAGGGGAAGAAATCTTTACCAGTGACACATCTGACAGAGCATTAACGTCAAGAATATATAAACTCAAAAAACAAAGAAGTAAAAAGACAAATGACCTACTCAAAAGATGGAGTAAAGAGCTGAACAGAGTCTTCACCAATGAGGAATTAAAGATGGCTGAGAAACATCTTAAAAAGTGTTCAACATCATTAATAATTAAGGAAATGCAAATTAAAACCTCCAGATACCATCTCATTCCAGTACAGCTAGCTAAGATCAAGAAAACAAAAGACAACAGCTGCTATAGGGGTTGTGGGGAAAGGGGAACACTCATCCACTGCTGGTGGGAATGTAAACTTGTACAACCACTATGGAAAGCAGTGTGGAGAACCCTTAAAATACTCGGAATGAGCCTACCACCTGACCCAGTCATACCATATATACCCCAAAGACTTATCCTACCACAAAGATACATGTACATCCATGTTTATTGCAGCTCTCTTCACAATAGCGAAGAGCTGGAACCAACCCGAATGCCCCTCAACAGACATCTACACAATGGAGTACTATTCAGCGGTAAAGAAAGACGGCATTATGAACTTTGCAGATAAATGGGTGGAGCCTGAAGCCATTATGCTGAGTGAGGTGACACAGTCCCAGAAAGACAAACAGAGAATGGTTTCCTTCATTTGTGGATGCTAACACCAAATCCCCCAGATGAAAAGCAAGCTGAACAACATTATGGTTATATTTCTGTTTATCTGAAAGCAACTATGTTGTTATAATGGGATTCTCTCAATGGGCTCTAGAATCCACCCACCAATTATTTTCAGACTCTGTAATTACTGTATATGGGTGGAGAGTATGTATCCATATGTTAGAGTAATATAAAATTAATGGAGGAAAATGTGAATTCCTAAACATAAAAAAAATAAAGACTGAGAGAAAGATGCAGGACAGTTATGGCAGAATGCATGATCTGGGATGGGGTGGGGTGGGGAGAAGGGGAAGGGGAATATGCCTGAACTGAATTGAAAAATGATGTATCAAATACACAAAACATCAATATAAAATTTAAAAAAAGAAAATAGAAAGAGGAAAAAAAAGAGGGATTTGGATGTGGGTAAAAGAGATAAGATAAGGGATCTTTGGAAAGACTTCTGCATGCTGACTAGTACCAGTCACATTAATCCACATTATGCAGAACTCAGTATGCATACATAACAAAATGCAAATAACACTGGTGAAATTTGCATACAGTCAGTGCACTGTACCAGTGTCAACTTCCTGACTGTGTGATTACACTATAGCTCTATAAGATTTTATCATCAAGGAACACTAGGATGGAACGTGTGGGATCTCTCTGTACACTTCTAACTACATGTGAATCTACTATAATCTTACAAAGTATTTTAAAATAGTTATCTCTGTGACAAAAGTATTTCCACATAAGTGTATAGATTTCTTTCCCACATGTCATGTATTATCTCAGTCGTTTCCGCTTCACAGGAGTAATCAAGCTTGTTTGCCGTATTATACAGGAGGAAGTGAGAGCAACAATGGTTAATGTGAGCAAAGAAAATATCACACCTTTGGTGATAAGACTGGCTGTCTTCAGTGCCAGGGATATACTACAGATTGGATCTTGCTACCCGTATTTTATCTATGAGGAAACTGAGTTTCAGAAATATAGCTCATACAAGGTTATTATACTTAGATTATGAGACTAAACTGTTTTAGTTGCAAATTATAAAAAAAAAAATTAAGCCCAAGCTAAATTGAAAGAAAAAGTTCACAAGAAGTCACTGGGACAGTGAATATATTTAGTAAAGACATAGAAGATGGAAACAAAGTTAGTTTAGTGATAAATTCTAGTATAATTCCTTACCATCAGTGTAAAATAAATTATGTAAATAATGTTCCGTCTGTGTTTAGCAGAAGAAAGCTTAAGTTTTCCTGGGTATATTGTCTTTAAAAAAAGTCCATATGGAGATCATAAAGGGTGGTTACTAGGAATCTCAGTAATAACAAAAGTTTGGGAGTAGGCAGGCACAAGTGTGGCCCTCCCTGTTACACAATAAAGCCCTGAAGTTCAAAAAAAAAAGTTCAAGTGACTGAAAGTTTTGGAGTTTCATCACAGCTGAACCTAGTTACTAAATCCATGTTATCAGGGTTTCCTTCTAATTTTAGCTTTGCTTTCCTCTTTATCAGTTTTATTCCAGGGCTGGCTCTTCCTCTGGCCATTGGTGGAGACCTGGCATTCTATATTACCCAAAACATTAGAAAGTTCATCTAGTTGTACCTGTCGATCACCTAGCCAGGAGCTCACCATCCTGCCTTACCTACTTTATAGGACATTTAAGTCACCAGAAAACATGCTAAGGAGAAGGGAAGATCAGTTATCTCCTGGATGAGAGAATACACTCATCTTTCCCAGAAACCCCTCCCTCAGGACAGACTCTTGTAGACCTTCCTTCATGTGGCACTGCAGTCCACTATTTTTCAAAGGGTAACTTTTCCTTCTCCTTTTCTATCTCTCTTTCTTTTGGATACTAGCCAGAGCCTGAGCATGCTTTTTCGGATACTCTGGGCTTTCTCACCATTCTCTAAAGCCACCCCCACCCCCACACACACCTTCAACCATACAGCTGCTTGCCGACTGTGGCTGAATATGCCTGCGTTCTTGGACCCTAACTCAAAAGGCGTGGCTTTCTTCCCCTTCTTCATCCTGCTCCTCTGGCAATAGCTGATATTTGCAGCCTGTCCTGTTGTTGTTGTTGTTGTTGTTGCTTCTCAAAAATTCTAATAAAATCATCCTTGAGCTTCCATCCAATTCTAGGAACCTGTGTTGGCTGGCTTCAGCTGTCAGCTTGACACATCTGGAAAGAAACCTCAACTGGGGATTTTCCTCTCAGATTGGCCTGTGTGCATGTCTGTGAAGTATTGTCCAGTGACATGGGAGTGTCCAGCCCACTGTGGGTGGTGGTCCTGGGCAAGTGGTCCTGGATTTAGTATAAAAAAGTAGGCTGGGCTGGAGAGATGGCTCAGCAGTTAAGAGCACCGACTCCTCTTGCAGAGGACCCAGGTTTGATCCCCAGCATCCACATGGCGACTGAGAACCATCTTTAACTCCAGTTGAAGGGGAATCTGACACCCTCTTCTGACCTCCATAGCATTGCACGACATGGGTGCACAAACCTGCATGCAAATAGTACATTCATACACACAAAATAATAAGGTCCAGGAGCAAGCCAGTAGGCAGCATTCCTCCTAGGTCTGTGCTTCAGTTCCTGCCTCCAGTTTCCTGCCCTGGCTTTCCTCAGTGATGACCTGTGATGCAGAAGGGTAAGCTAATAACCCTCACCTACGCATGTTAGTTTGGTCAGAGTGTTTTAGTCCAGCAATAGAAAGCTAAGTAGGACAGAACCCAGAAGAAGGAACCTCAATTTCCCTCCTAATACCTGGGGCTGGAATTCAAGGCTGTTCAAAGAATCCAGTAGTGATTATTGTAGGCACACCATAAGCTTGCCTGCTTTAAGGGTAATGGGAAGACAAATAAGTTAATAACTGCAAACAGTTTAGCAACCTGCCTGTAGGGCCATATATAAACACCAAGGGCTCCCGTTCCCTTATTGTTGCCTCAGTCTCACCAAGCCACTCATCCAGGTGCTAAAAGTCTGCCAGCATTTGGTCTCCGCCTCCTCCTTCATCCTAACCACTGTGTAGTACTGCCAGCTGGCCAGGCAGCATAGAACCCACTGCCAAGGGGACAGCCCATCCCAGCCTGCCCTGCTGGGTGCCCCAGTGCTGCCTTCCCTGCAGAGTTGGTGAGGAGCTACAGAGAACTGCAGCCCAGTTCCCAGGAACACCACTCAGCAGCCATTTTCACTTTAATCACCTTCTCCAGCTGACACGTTTAAAATTAATGAGGACTTTGTTCCCATCCAACTAACCAGTCAGGGCAACAGGCCCATTTTCCCCTCCTCAAATGAATCTTGTAGGTAAAATAATAAAAAAATATGCTCCTCTCTCCCATCCCGGTCCCACTTTTCATGTTTTTGGCAGCTCTGAGCAGTGCCAATTTGTAAAAATCAGACACTTTAGTGCTGGGTAATTCGCCCAAACTAGCCCAGGCAGATGCAGTTTGCTGATGTGGAGAATGAATCCTAAGGTGGTAGTGGGGGATGCACAGGGGCTTATGGGTAATGAGCTTCTGCATAAACAACTTCCTGCGCTGGATTTTTATGTGTAAAAAGTGCCCCTGGGTAGAGCGGGGTGAGTTATTTCCTGAAAATGTGGGCTTTTAATGAACATATCTTCCTCAGTCTTGTAGTGCTATGGACTGAACGTATGTGTCCCCTAAAGCCTAAAGTCACCCAATACTCATGTGGAAGCCCTCGCCTCCAACGTGAGAGTGTTGAAAGGGGCTTTGGGAAGTGGTTATATCACAAGCATAAGCTTTACCATAATGCCACCCTGCCAGCACCCTCGGCTCAGATTTCCAGCCTCTGGAACTGTGGAGAATACATTTGTTATTATAAACCACCCACTCTGTGGTACCCTTTTACAGCAGCCCAGACTTAGAATAGACATTTGGAATGACAGGACTTGACTGCTCTCTGGCATCTGTGGAGGGGGAGGCGGAGAAGACTACACCTGAGATGCCCCAGGTTCTGGTCCCTAGAGACTGTAGAGAACTACAGAACTCTGCTGTTTTACTCTGTTTTCTATTGCTGTGTAAAAACAGTCTGATCAAAGCCAACTTAGGAAGGAAAGGGTTTATGTGGCTTACACTTCCACATCCCAGTTTATCACTGAGGGAGTCAGAACAGGGACTCGGGTAGGAATCTGGAGCAGGAACTGAAGCAGAGACCATGGAGGAATGCTGTTTATTGGCTTTCTCTCTCTGGCTTGCTCAGCTACTTTTCTTATATAGCCTAGGACCACATGCCCAGGGATGGCACTGCCCACCATAGGCTGGGCCCTCCAGCATCAGTTAGCAATCGAGAAAATATCCCATAGACATGCCCAAAGGCCAATCTGATGGGGAAGTTCCTCAGCTAAGGTTCCACCTTCTCAGGGGTCTCTAGCTTGAGCTAAGCTGACAGAAACTTACCAGCACACCAGCTCGGTTTACAGTGTAGCCACACATAGGGGGCGTGGGGTTTGGATTTACCACTGGGGTTGTCCCACAGAGGCTGTGGAAAATCAAGAAGAGGGAAGGAAAGCTTGATCTTGATAGTGGAGTGAACCAGGGAGCCGCAGGGAGGGGACACAGAAAAAAACACGCATGGTCAAATTGTCCCTGCCCCCAAATGCACAGTCAGGCAGCTTAGACTACAAATAAGACCCAGGACTTTGTGGACAGCAGGAGAAAGTGCAGATATAGCTCTGTGGTGTGGGCTAGGAGACTGCTAATCTCAGGATTAGCAGATTCACCCAGGACGCAGTCGCTTGCTGGCTTCTTTGACTTTCATAGGCAGAGTATAACACTGGAGAGTTCTGAGCAAGGGTTAGAGGTGGGAGCAGCGAAGGGAGAGCAGATAAACCAGAGACATCTTGGAAGGATAATCCAGAGAGAAAATGTTTTGTTTTGTTTTGTTTCTAAATCATCCAGTTTAACGATCACAAGGAAAAGGTACTTGTGAGATAATTGACATCCAGAAGGTAATAACTGTTTCTGCATCGAGACCCAGGCATGGATCCAAATACATACATTGATCCCATGCTAACCCTCTGAAGAGGTGTGTGTGTGTGTGTGTGTGTGTGTGCATGTGTTTTAGTCTTTGAGAATTTCATAATCTATTTTGATCATAGTCAGGCCCCCACTTCTTTCTCCAAACACTTCCCAGATTTACCCCACTGAGATTCATAGGCTTTTAAAAATTTAACCAAGTCCAATTTATACTATCACATACTAATAGGGGTGGGGCCATCCACTGTAGAATGGTTTCATTACACCTGTAATGAAATCTGACTGTCCCTCCCCAAACAGCCAATAGCCTCTCAGTTAGGGGTAGGAAGGAACTCAGGATCCATTCCCCCTCCATGCTAGAATATTGACTGGCTTGATCTTATGCAGGTCCTGTGCAAGCCACCACCACTTCTGTGAGTTCAAGAACTGTCATGGCCAGGGGACACTGTTTCACTCTGCTCACTGATAAATGGCTCTTACATTCTTTCTGACCCTTCTTCTGCACTGATCCTGAGCCTAGCAGGGGTGATATAGATAGTAAGAGTTAATTTAATTATAGATAGCTTTTCCAAAAGTGAAAATTATATCATCTGTGGCATATCTTCCCGTCCCAATCATTATTATAGTTTATAACATTCACAGCTGGGTAAGACTACTCCCACCCACCAGCAACCTGCACAGCACCTTTCTGAAGGCATCCCCATTGTGCCTATGAAAGCCACTAGCCACATCCGACCTCTACATGAGGAGGAGGAAGGAAGCTCACCCATACAGAATTTGCTTCCTGATTTAGGCTTGTAACAATCACTATAACCCATGCCATGTTTGTTTCAAGAAAAACAATGTTATATTGTGTAAGTCTCCAACCCCAACCCACCGGTGTGCTACAGAGAGAGGGTGGGTCAGAGCTCTTCAAAGGAAAAGACACTCAGACATCATGAAGAAGGAAGTATTTCTGAGGATCAGAGGAGGTTCTTGGCAGATAGTGGACATAGAGCACATGTCCCAAGGAAGGAGGCCGCTAGGTTTGTTGGTACATTTCCTTTCTTCCTTTCTGTAATGTCGCTTGTGTGTCCCTGGCTAGTGTCTGACTGCAGAACCCTGGCTTATCACATGAAGGGAACTCTAGCTCTGAGCTAGGGAACTGAGGCTTGGAAAGATGAAGTCTCAGCTGGTCAGTCATAGGCCCACAAATTAAACTCAAGTTTGACCACAAAGTCCCCTTTGGGACTTGGTTCACTCACTGCCCTTACTCTGAAAGCTAGCCAGCAGGGAGAAAGCTTCCTGGTCAGGACCAACCTGATTTCTCCATGGAGATGTAGTTTTTATCCTGATTTACAAATAAGGAAACCAAGGCAGGGTGGTTAATTGACTGATTCAATTACATAGCTAGCAAGTAGCAGAGCTGGGATTTACATCCCCACAATCTAGACTTTGAACTTAAAAGATCTCAAATGATTTAAAAACACATAGAATTGAATGAAAACAGTAATATAACATATTACAAAGCATGGGATGAAGCTAGGGTTTATCTGACACACAGGATGTCTAAATGGCTGTAAGTCCGTTATCTGTGTGAAGCAGGGTCATATGAGTACATTAGACTCAGCGAGGTTGGGTCCTCTGTGAAAAATCACACAGCTAGGAGACACCAGAGCCAGGATGAGAACACAAGTCTATAGCTGCACAAGCAACTTGATGGAAGGTATTCCATCAGGCCGAGAGATGCACATTGATGGTGAGCGGTCTGGAAATACTTCAGCATCCATGAAATGATAGCTCGTTCTTTGGTGCTTGTCTCCACTGCAAGGTCTGCCCTGATTTCCATTCTCCATCTTTCCTTAGACAAACCCTGAAGGGAGAAGGAAAGCTGGAGGTCAAGAAGGACATAGTGTAGCACTTCCCGTCATGACTACAGCCAGCACCCTTCAGGGAGGGAAACCTCCCCATCCACCGCTGCTGCTGAGGGCTTTGATCTAACAAAGGTCTGGAAATGTAATCCGCCCTTTTTTGAGTTTATGGGGAAATTTCTGATTTGCCTTTGAAATTAGCCCCTTGTTTTAAAAGCCAGTAAGGAGCAGGAATTCTTGCCATTCCAATTCAAGAATTCACCTTTGAGCATTTATTTTCTCTGGCCAAGCAGCAGACAGAAACCAAATCTTCTGCTCTTCTGGAAATGGAATCACAGGAAGTGAGCCTCATGACATGGCTGCTGGCAAAGCAGCAGGAAATCCTTAGAAATGTGAGCAGACAGGGATTGCTATGGCAGATGACCAGTGGCTTTTGTCCTTCTCAGAATCTGAGAAGGCACTCTGTAGACTGCAGGAAGAAGGGCAGTGGAGAACCCATGACTGACACTGAGTACAACAGGTGACAGAACATGACAAGAACTACAGGTGCACACTGGACTAGAAAATGGTGCTGCTTTCATCCAACCACACAGAAGCCAGGGTGGCCAGGGAATGGCAAGTGTACTGTGTCACCTCTGTTCCCTGAAAGGCCAAAATGGGGACAAACAAGCGGGAATCACTGGAGTAAGGGCAGTGAACCAAGTCGCAAAGGGGACTTTGTGGTCAAACTTGAGTTTAATTTGCGGGCCTATGGCTGACCAGCTGAGACTTAATCTTTCCAAGCCTCAGTTCCCTAGCTCATAGCTAGAGTTCCCTTCATGTGATAGGCCAGGGTCCTGCAGTCAGACACTAGCCAGGGACACACAAGGGACATTACAGAAAGGAAGAAAGGAAATGCACCAACAAACCTAATGGCAAACCTTAGCAACCGTGCCTTTACCTGTTACACACCTTAGCAGCCATGCCTTTACCTGTTACACACCTTAGCAACCATGCCTTTACCTGTTACACACCTTAGCAGCCATGCCTATACCTGTTACACACAGCTTTGCTTCCCATCCATAATTTGGAGCCAAAGGCCTCAAAATCCAACTCCAGCCCAGCAGTCTGGCAACTACCTCAAGGCCACTGGATAGCATCACCCTGAATGCAGTGTCTGTCCCTTGCTTATTTTCATCTAAATGCATAAGGTTGGTGGTTTGCTACCAGCTGTCTTTACCTCTCATAGCACTGACGGTAGGTCTCATTATCATCTTTTAGCAATGAAGAAACTGAAATGCATGCTGAAGACTTGCCTAAGATTTCACAGTAGGTGGCTGTCAAAGTGGGCTGGAACCTGGATCTGTGTGCATCCGAAGCCACCCTGTTAGAACACGGGTGTTGATGGGTAGGCACCCAGAAAGCTTCCCACAGTCCCTCCAATACCAAGGCCTACAGAGGAGAAATGTTGATGATGAAAGTGGCAAATAGCTTACAGAGAAGTTTACACATGCAATTTTCTAGGAACCTTGTCTTGGTCATCGACTGTTGTGGAGCTGAATACTACAGAGTGGTGATTTATAAAGAAGAGCAGCTTATTGACCTCAGAGTTCTGCAAGACAGAAGTTCAAGAGCACAAGGCCAGCATCTGACTGATATCGTAAAGACTCTAGTGCTGCATCAGAATATGGAGGAGGCTGCTCACAACCAGACCAAGCCTATGTACTTGGGTCTCATCTCATAGAGCCCCTAACACGTCATGCAGATTCATTAGATAGTTTCATTTAATCCCAGTTATCTCCCAAAGGCTCCTCCTCCAAACTACCAACACATGTACTGGGGTCAAATGCTGTGACCCTGGCAAATCCCAGCACCTGTTTGAAAAGCCCTGCCTGCCAATTTCCTTTTTTTTAAATTTTTATTTGTTTGTTTGTTTATTTATTTATTTGTATAAATGTACTGTCTGCATGTAGGTTTGTGCACCCATGTCGTGCAATGCCTCGGAGGTCAGAAGAGGGTGTCAGATTCCCCTGGAACTGGAGTTCTCCTGGAATTGGAGTTACAGACGGTTCTCAGCCGCCATGTGGGTGCTGAGGATCGAACCCGGGTCCTCTGCAACAGCAGTCGGTGCTCTTAACCACTAGGCCATCTCTCCAGCCCACCAATTTCCTTTTTTAAAGGAAGGACCTGATGTGGATGCACCAAGCCAGAAAGGACCTGATGTGGATGCACCAAGCCAGAAAGGACCTGATGTGGATGCACCAAGTCAGAAAGGACCTGATGTGGATACACCAAGCCAGAAAGGACCTGATGTGGATACACCAAGCCAGAAAGGACCTGATGTGGATGCACCAAGCCAGAAAGCAGCAGCTGTTTTCACAGCTGTGTGAGTGATAATGTGAATGAAGGGAAGGAATTCCATATTCACGTCTCTCCCAACCTGAACTTTCTGGGATTCAGGTTTATGACTCCAGAAACCCGGGTAAGTCTCTCTCTGCCCCCTTCTATGAAGATCATATCATTGGAGAGTCTATTTTAGAAATGCATTTCTAGACAACAGCTGGTTCTCCAGATCCTTGATGAATTCTCTTGAAGAGCCTCATACCCCCTAGGTAGGGATGGGGGATGCCTGTGAATGTGTGTGTGAGTGTCAGCACCCTTGCCTGGCTCCTGCTTCGGACACCCCTACAACACCCTGTTTCACAGGGATATAATGCAGCCACAGGATTCTCTAGCAAGCTTGTAGTTCCAATGAATCCCCTTCCTTCTACCCGATGAAAAAGCCCATGAGTTTGAGGGCTCCCCAGTCATTCTCTTCAGACAGTCCTTCAGCTTTTTTCACCTAGATGTCCTTTCTGGCTACCCACTTCTCTGAAATCATTAGTCTCTTTAGGTATATTGCACAGACAGAAAAACTAGGTCAAGGATTAAAAAAAGAAAAAGATCTCTAGAAGAGACAAGTCTTGTGCAAAGCTATTTTGAACTTGAGATTTTGAAAGGGGAAAATATTTTTGTGGGGATGCCTGCCTTCCCTGCCGCCTTAGGAGTGAATGCTAGCCAATGCCCGAGCTTTATATCCATTGAACATGTGATCCTACAACTGCATTTTGAAACGATAATCCTGCCCGGTGAGAGAGCAGCCTTGAAATCCAAGTTCTATACAATCTAGGGCACTTTGAGCATCCACATTGAATGAGAACAAGGGAATCCTGAGAACTCTCTGTAAGTGAGAGAAATGAGTTTGATCAGCCAGGTGTCGGGTGACTACGTGCCACCCAGGGTTGAAGTGAAGCTGCTTGGCAGATGTGTCCCGGGGTGTCTCAGAAAGTCTGAGCAGTAGCAGGAAACATTCCATCTTACCCTTGCTGGGGTCAGATGTGCACCATGCTGAGCTGGAATCTGCTGCTGAAATAAGTGTATCTAGGGGGAGTAAAGCATGCAGTCAGATCAAGGGGATAGGCTTAGAGGTGGGCTGGCAGAATTCAAGGCTCCCTGCAGGAAAAGGCCTTGAGCTAGGAGCTAACAGAAGGAAGGCAGTGAACAGTGTGGTATGCCCAGTGTGGGATGAGAGTGAGCCAGGATCTCAGATGGCCCAGGAAGAAGGTGCTGGTCTTGCCTTCTGGGGGAGCCATATTGGACTTTTCCATGTTGGGCTGTGATGATGGTTCTAGGATCTACTGGTATATGTATGTATGTATTATATGTGTATTATTTCATGTCTTGGTTTCCTCTTTCACAAAGTGAGGCAGGGAAAGACTGGGAGGGGGAGAACGAGAGAAAGCTAAACTAGCATTTAGCTCTGCTGATTTTTCTCATGCCTGCAAAGCTGGCTGTTTTGGCTCCCACATTCTGACCCAACTACTAGGTGCTCCTACTGGAAGTGAAATTGCAGTGGGCTATCCCTGTGCCTAGTTGGTGAAGTGTTCCTAGTTTTCTGGAAACTTCTATAGAATGCAGTTCCTCAAGGAAAGCATTTTTTTTTTTTTTTTGTCTTTTCGAGACAGGCCCTCAAGGAAAGCATTTTACAGTTATAGATTGTGACTCTGATCAAGATCATAGATATACATCTGACAAAAGATTAGTGTCTAGAATGCACAAAGAACTAAAGAAATCAAAAACAGCCAGGCGTGGTGGCACATGCCTTTTATCCTAGCACTCAGGAGGCAGAGGCAGGCGGATCTTTGTGAGTTCAAGGCCAGCCTGGTCTACAGAGTGAGTTCCAGGACAGCTGGGGCTACAGGGAGACCCTGTCTCGAAAAGACCAAATATATATTTTAATTTAAAATTTAAAAATTTTTAAAAAGAAATCAAAAGCACTGACCAAATCAGCAAATCAATTAATAAATGGACTATGAGCCAGGCATGGTGGCCTACCTTTTTAATCCCAGCACCCAGAAGGCAGAGGCAGGCAGATCTCTGTGAGATTAAGGCCAGTCTGGGCTATATAGCAAGTTCCAAGTCATCTGGGGCTACAGTGAGACTCTCAAAATGTTGTTATTTTTTTTTATTTTTTATTTATTTATTTATTTATTTATTTGTCTTTTCAAGACAGGGTCTCCCTGTAGCCAGCCCAAGCTGGCCTTGAACTCACAAAGATCCGCCTAGCCTCCCAAGTACTAAGATTAAAGGCATGCGCCACCACGCCCGGCTCAAAATGTTATTTTTTAAATGTGCTATTGGACTCAACAGAGAGTTCTCAGAAGAAGAAATATAAATGGCTAAGAAACATTTTTTTTGAAAATTCATCCACTGGAAAGAAACTTTTTTTTTGATGTTCAGTGTCTTCAGCCATCAGGGAAATGCAGATTTCATCTTACCCTAGTCAGAATGGCTAAGAGCAAGAAAACAAATACTGGAAAGAATGTGGGGAAAAGGGAAACCTTAGTTATTTCTGGTATAGTCACTAGGGAAATCATTGTGGAGATTCATCAGAAAGCTAGAAATTAAGGTACCATATGGCCTAGGTATATCGCTCTTGGGCATATACCCATAGGACTCTACAGCCTACCACAAAGATACCAAGTCATCCATGTTCACTGTCTCAAAAAGACAAAAAAAAAACCCTTCTTTAGTATGGGTTGATGGCTACACTAATCTATAAGTAAAACATTTAGAGAGCAGTTAGATGCTATGTTAATTTAGCAAAATAATAGTGGTAGGTTTTCTCCTAGGGCCTATAAACTCCCAAACCTTGGCTCAGTTGACAGTACTAGACATGAGTTCTATCTTGGGGAATTGGCCTTAAATCCATTCATAAAGTGGCTGATTACTCCTATAACACTTGTACCACTATTTCAACAACTGGCATATCATGCTAGGCAGGAAATGGAAACAGCCTAGATGTCCATAAACTGATAAATGGATAATATAATTTTATTTAGCTATAAAGAAAATTAAATTATGAAAATTGCAGATAAATGGATAGAACTAGAAGTAATCATTCTGAGTAGGGGAACCTGACCCAGAAAGAAATTTGGCATATTCTCTTTCATATGTGGAGCTTAGCTTTGGATCTGTGTGTGTGTGTGTGTGTGTGTGTGTGTGTGTGTGTTTAACTTGGGGTACCTGAAACCAGGGGCCATGGGGGATTTTAAGGGAGGACTAGTACAGCACAGGTGGTATAAAGGGAGAAAGGAAAACAGTGGGGTAGGAAGGGTTAAGTGAGGAGATAAATAGGCAGGCAGGCCAGAGGAGCATGAGGCATAACTAACACGTACACACAAGGAAAGACTTTAAATGGAGTTACCATAATATATGTGAGGATAATACCACTCCCAGGTACCATAGGCTATCAAACAAAAAGCCCAGTGCCAGCTCTGGGTTACTTCTCTTTGAATTGTTGGTCCCATAGAATCCCCCAAATAATAAAAGCTATTGTCATTACTCTTTGTTGTCCACCAGAATTTGAAGGTAAGACCCCATTGCTGAAGGTATCTCATATGACATAGAAAAGTGAAGCTGATTCTGACCTGCAAACTTCATTCTTAGTGGCTGGGTTTCAAAATACTGGAAAGTGCTATGCAAGTTTCTAGAGGAGAAAATAGGTAATCCTACCCCAATGTGAACAGTGAAAACTACAATAATGACCTGCCTAGCATGATATGCCAATTGTTGAAATAGTGGTATGAGTGTTATAGGAGTAACCAACCACTTTATGAATGGATTTAAGGCCAATTCCTCAAGATAGAACTCATGTCTAGTACTGTCAACTGAGCCAAGGTTTGGGAGTTTATAAGCCCTAGGAGAAAACCTACTACTATTATTTTGCTAAATTAACACAGCATCAAACTGCTCTCTAAATGTTTTACTTATAGATTAGTGTAGCCATCAACCCTTACCAAAGAAGCTTTTGTTTTTTGTCTTTTTGAGACAGGGTCTCCATATAGCCCCAGCTGGCCAGGAACTCACTTTGTAGACCAGGCTGGCCTTGAACTCATGGAGATCTGCCTACCTCTGCCTCCCTAGTGTTGGGATTAAAGGCCTGCACTGCCACACCCACCTTAAAAGTGGTTCTTAGCTACCACGTGGGTGCTGGGAATTGAATTCGGGTCCTCTACAAGAGCAGTCGTCACTCTTAACAGCTGAGCCATCTCTCCAGTCCCACCAAAGAAGCTTTTATTTAAGATAGTGGATAGTGAGTAATACAGACTCACAACTGGCCAGAATGTACGGAATGAGTGTTCAGTCCTAAACGGAACATCTATATCATACCTCTTCTTCCAAGGCTCCTAGATGGTCATAGAAGACAGGGAGGAAGACTATAAGAACCAGATGCTGCAGAGGACTGCTGCAAAATAGTATTTTCTGGACATGACAGACTTGTTGCATGTAAGAATGCACAGTGGCTGCGGCTGCATGCATAAGACCTACACAAGATTAAAACACAAAAAGCCCATAGAATAGGGGAGAGGCCATGAAGTCCCAACCTAAGATGACAATGCTATAGGCAGTTGATCATTCCTGGGGGAGGGAGAGTCTGTTTTCTTCAGGAACAGAGACCCTGATAGGCTTTCCATGCTTCAGTGGATCGCCCTACAGCCATGCGTATGCTAGTAGCACCAACTGAATTCTGGGTTAAAAGAAGAGTGTGTGTAGTTGGGGGGCAGAGGTAATGGTGGGGTACAGAAGAAGGTGGAGGGGAGAGTGAGGGCTTGATTTGATCATGTATGACATTCTCAAACACTAACAATAAAACACTAGACTTCAGAGAAGGAAATAACATTGGGTTAAAAGTTAAAGTGTAATCCATGAATCATTCATCTTAGAACCAGCATGGTGGCTTGTGCCTGTAATCCCAGAACTCAGGAGGCAGAGAAAGGATGATTGCTGAGTTTCAGACCAGCCTGAGCTACAAAGTGAGTTCTAGGCCAACCAAAGCAATACAGTGAAAAAAAGCATCCTGTCCTCAGAAAAAAAACAAAAAAAAGCACCAAAAAAACAAAAAAAAGTGCTTTAGGGCTGATGTAATGCACCTTCTCAAATGAAGAAAAAGATTCAGATAACTGTATGAAATGTGTATAATACTCCACCTTTACATCTCTAAATAATCTAAACACCCATATTCCCTCCCTCTAAAAGGGTCTTTGAGAAAGTGTTTGCATACTCTGCAGATTTGTTACAGTGGCTATAAAGTCTTCTAGTTGCCTGATAAAGAATGCTACTCCTTTCAGGATGACCCAGCTATTATTAATATGCTACTGATAAAACCCATCAGATAATCCTGTACAAACACTTATTTTTTTTCTTTCTTAGCATTTAGTTAGTAGGCTTTGGGGAGATGGTTTAGATAGCCAACATTTCTTAAAATTGCTGTCCAGGGGAAACTGAATTGGTAATTTCTTTTTTTCTCTCAACAAATGTTCCTATAATAGGCAGTGACCTTTAAAATCATTTCAGAGATGATTCCTTTCTAAAAGTAGCTGTTGTATTCTTTAAACATTTGCATTTAACTGACTGGTGAAATGAGAAGCTTGACAGTTCAGTGGGGAAGACAAGTTTAGCCTGGAGTCATCTCTGATGCTGCTGTGAGAAGGGTGGTGGAAGTGAGGGGGGTTGGGGCGTAGCAGGGGGGGAAAGTACTCAGAACCCTTGTGGGGGAGGGCAGGACCTGTACAGAAGACTGAGGCTGGCCTTGGGGATGGACAAGCACTTGTGCTGATTCTAATGAGAATGGAGAAGCAAGCGTCTTCCTGCTCCTTCTCTCCTCCGCAGCTGGGAAGAGATGGCTTTGATTGCGGAGGTCTTTCCCTCCTTGTTTTGCATGCTGGAGATTTCCGCATTTCTACTGCGGCAGCCTTCACTAGATGGAACACCTAAATCTTCCAAATTCTTCAAAATGCTTCACCACTCCCTCAACCCTGTTCTAGCCAACCTCTCCGACCTCTCCGTGCTTAACACCACAGAAAGCATTTCAGTGCTCAATCCCACCTGACTTTTCTTTTTTTTTTTTTTTTTTGGTCTTTTCGAGACGGGTCTCCCTGTAGCCCCAGCTGTCCTGGAACTCACTCTGTAGACCAGGCTGGCCTTGAACTCACAAAGATCCACCTGCCTCTGCCTCCCTAGTGCTAGGATTAAAAAGCCAACCACGCAAAGAAGTGCGCACCAAGAAGAGATTGGAGCCAAGAAGATTGAGTAGCTCAAAAAGGAAATGGAATATTAAAAAAAACACACGGATGAGAATGAAAAGGAATTAGACACACCATTCAATCAAGAAGAAAGAAAAGGAAACAAGCCTCAGAAGTAGAATGGGGAAGCAGAACAAAGATATCAGATCTGGAAGATAACAGAGCAATTTAAAAGCTCAAATAAGAACTATGAAAATTTAAAAATACACAACGTGGAACAACCAGGAAATATGGGACACTATGAAAAGGTCAAACGTCGTATCATGAGGATAGAGGAAGGAAAGAATCTCAAGAGAATAGTATTGATCAGATTTCTTCAACAGAATAATAGATGAAAACTCCCCAAACTAAAAAATAGACAAACCCATACAAAACAAGAAGCACATAGGACCCCAAACAGACAGATCAGAAAGAAACCACACCCACGCCATATTATAGTTAAAAATGCTAGATGCCCAAAAAAGACAAAATTCTGAGGGCTACAAAAGAAAAACAATCACATAAAAGGGAAACCCATCAAATTACAACTGACTTCTCGCCTCAAACCATGAAAGCAAGAAGAACATGGGACAAAGATTCCCAGTGTTAAGGGACTACGGATGCCAACCCAGAATACGTTACCCAGCAAAAATGTCGACTATACTTGAAGGAGAGAGAAAATCTTCCATGACATAAACAGATGATGGAATACATGTCTGGAAAACCAACTCTTCATAAAATACTTGAAGCAATTCAAAGGGAGAAGAAGAGGAGCAACAAATCCTCAAACCCTAGGAAAAGAACTAATAAAACATAACCATAGGAGCAAAATCAGAGGCTAAAGCCCAAATGGATAATAAAATGAAAGGAAGAACATCCATCTTTCAATTATAACCTTAAATATTAATGGCTAAACTCCCCAATCAAAGGCATAGACTGGGAGAATGGGAATGGAGGAAACAAAAACCATCCTTAATGCTGTCTAACAAACCCATCTCAATTTCAATGATAGGCACCATTAAGGTGAAGGGATGGAAGAAAGTATTCCAAGCAATGTAACCAAAAAGAAAGCAGTTGTGGCTATTCTAATATCAGACAAAATAGACTTTCAAAGCAAAAGAAATCAAAAGAGACAAAAGAGGACCACTACATCCTTTTATTAAAGGAACAATTGAAGATGAAGATTCACAATTATAAATATATATGCACCAAACACCGGTGAGCCAAACTTTATAAAGACAATTCTTCAGGAATCTCAAGGCACAGATAACCCCAGCACACTAATACTAGGGACTTCAATACCCCACTAAGTCCCCTACAGGTCACAGGACAAAGGATAAAGAGAGACATCCGAACGAACTAAAATACAATAAACGAACATGGACCTCACAGACATCTATCGAATATTCACCCAAACACCAGAGAATACACTTTCTACTCAGCACCTCATGGAACATTCTCCAAAATAGACCATATACTGGAACACAAGAAAAACTCAACAAATATAAAAAGATTGAAATAATTTCATGCATTCTATGCAGACCACAATGCAATAAAAACTCAATAACAACACCAAGATAAACCCAACATCCTAAGAAACACATGGAGACTAAACAACATCTCCTGAATAATGAGTGGGTCAAGGAAGGAAATAAAGAAAGAATAAAAACATTACCTGGAACTGAATGACAATGATAAACAACACAGCAAAATCTATGGACACTTTAAAAGCAGTCCTAAGAGGGAAGTTTAATAGCTCTAGTGCCTACATTAAAACAGAAAGAAACACAAGTGAATGACTTAACACTGCAGCTAAAAACAGAAACAAAAAAAAAAAGGCAAAGAGAAAAAAGAAAAAAAAAAAAGATAACAATCAGAGCAGAGATCAAAATAGAAACAAAGAAAAAACCATACAAAAAATCAATGAATCCAAAAGCTGGTTCTTTTGAGAGAATAAATCAAGATAGACAGACCTCTAGCCCAGTTAACCAAAAGAAAGAGGGAACAACTCCCAAATCAACAGAATCAGTGATGAAGGGGAAACATCACAACAGACAATGAAAAAATCCAGACAATCATAAAGGAACACTTCAAAAATAAAAATAAAAAAATACCTAGAAGAAATGGATGAATAGCTCTGAATCCTGGGAATCACACAAATCTAACCAAGGAGAGATTGACAGCCTAAACATGACCAATAGTACAGGAAGAAATCGAAGATGTATAAGTTAGCTCACCAACCAAAAATGCCCTGGCCGCGATGGTTTCACATGCAATTCATGCAGAATTTATAGAAAATTTCGAAAAGAAATGACATACACCATTACTACTTAAATTGTTTAGAAGGATACAAATAAGGGACTTCTCCCAGAATCCTTCTATGAGGCCAGCATTACGCTACTACAAAACCAGGGAAAGATACACCAAAAAGGAGAAATAATAGACCTCTTCTCCCTAAGAACACAGATGCCAAAATTCTAAACAGGATTCTGGCAAATCGCATACAGATCACCATCAAGAAAATCATCCACCATGACCAAGTGTGGATTCATACCAGAGATGCAGGGATGGTTCAACATACAAAATCAATAAACATCATCAAATCATATCATGGACTGAAGGACAAAAACAATACACTCATCATTTCAATTGATGCGGAGAAAGCCTTGAACAAAATCCAGCAGCCGCATGTTAAAGTCCGGTAGGAAGGGGCCAGAGGGATCATTCCACAATGTAATCAAAGCCATAACAGGAAAACCACAGCCAATATCATCCTAAATGGGGAAATGGACAGAAGCATTCCCCTTGAAGGTAGGAACTCGGCAAGGCTGCCCCCTGTCACCACTACCTCTTCATATAGTGCTGGAAACCCTTGCAAGGGCAATAAGAAAAAAGGAAATTAAAGGGTTTCTTAATTGGAAAAGAGGAAATCAAGCATCCCTTTTGCTGGGATATGATTGTCTACCTAGGGATGCTAAGAACTCCACCAGAAACTCCCTAGAAAGATTAAGAAGAGCTTTGATAAAGTGGCAGGATACAAAATAAATCTAGAAAAATCAGTAGCGCCTTTCTAATCCACCAACAAAAGCAACTGAAGAAGGACTACAAGGAGACCTCCCCGCTCACAAAGCCTCAAAAACAAATAAAATACCTAGGAACAAACCTAACCAAAGACACCAAGGATCTCTACAACAAAAATTTTAAAACCCCTGAAAAAGGAAATTGAGGAAGACATCAGAAGATGGACAACCTCCCATGCTCATGGATTGGGAAAATAATATAGTAAAAATGTCCATCCTACCCAACTTAGTGTACAATTTAATGCATCCCAAGTTAAAATCCCCAGGAGTTTCTTCGCAGGCTGGAAAAAAAAACTCACAATTTCATTTTGGAAAAAACAAAAGACCCCCGAATAGCCATAGCAACCGAGGTGAAAAGATCAAAACAGGGGGGATCGCTAATAAGACATCAACATACTTATAGGGCTATAGTCATAAAACAGCTTGGTACGGGCACAAAAACACACCAGTTGTTGACCAATGGAATAAAACTGAAGATCAAACCTGAGCTCATACAATTTCAGCCACCTCATAGGACAAGGGGCCAAGAATACACATGGAGGAAAGACAGCATCTTCAGCAAGTGGTGTGGGCAAAACTGGATCACCACTTGAGAGAAGGAATGAAAAACCCCTACCTCTCACCTTGTACAAAGGTCAACTCCAGATGGAACCAAAGACCTCACTGTGAAACCCCAAACTCTGGAGGGATAGAAGGAAGCTGTGGCAGCAGACTACAAGACATAGGTGTAGGAAAAGACTTCCGAAATCAGACAGCAGCGGCACAAGAAATAAGATCGACAATTGGACAAATGGGACCGTCATTAACTCAAAAGCTCTGTAGCATCAAAGGAAGCAATAAAGGAAGTGAGGAGAAGACCCACAGAGTGGGAGGAAACCTTCACAGCAGATACAATCTGACAAAGCATGAATTTCCAGAGTATACAAGCTATCAAAAAACAAAGAAGAAAGAAAACAAATGAATCACTCAAAAGAATGGAGCAAAGATCTGAATAGAGACTTCACAGAGTGAGGAATTAGAGATGCTGAGAAACATCTGTAAAAACTGTTCAACATCATCTCTGAGAATTAAGGAAATGCAAGTAATAAAACCACTTTGAGATATCACCTTACTCCAATAAGACTGGCTAGGATCAGGAACACGAATGTTACCAAATGAATGGAGAGGTTGCGGGAAAGGGAACACTCATCCATTGCTGGTGGGAATGTAAACTAAGACAAGGCCACAATGGAAAAGCAGTGTGGAGAACCCTTAAAAGACTCAAAATGAGCCTTCCATTTGACCCAGTCATACCACTCCTGGTATATACCACAAGACACAACTTACTGCAAAGATACATGCACACGCTATGTTTATTGCAGCTCTGTTCACAATAGCAAAAAGCTGGAACCAGCCCAGATGCCCCTCAACTGACGAGTGGATAGAGAAAATGTGGTACATGTATACAATGGAGTTCTATGCAGCAGTAAGAGGACAACATCATGAACTTTGCAGGGTAAATGGATGGAGCTGGAAGACATTATGTTAAGTGAGTAACACAGTCCCGAAAAACAAACGACAAATGGTGTCCTCATATGTGGATGCTAGTAACCAACAACCAGATATAATATTTCTCATGGAGAGGGATTGCATATAAAAGAACAACAACAGAAAGACTGCATCAGAAAAAGGACTGAAATGGTGAATTGGGAAGGGGGGATGGTGGGGAGAGGGACACGGATGTTATATTCAATCAAGGACATATTTAATTGATGTGAGTTCAGCAAGTACTCAGTTTCACCTAGACACTGTCACAGGATACATGGTGTTTTAGGACTTAGTAAAAGTAATATGTGTGTAATATTAAACAACATTGGTTTACAGACTCTGATAAAAACGGTAAAATGCATCTGAGTTAAATGTAGGATATAATTTGCTGTTGTCCACATTTGTTTTACACACAAAATCTCTAGAGCAATAACTTTGGGATTGGCACATAAAATTGTTCTCTATATTTCTCTGTTGTACAGTATCACCTTGTAGCATTCTCTTTAAGAATGATTTAAAGCAAAAATTAAGTTTGCTTCCCAAGTTAATCATATTAGTCACCCAAAACAACATGGGTGAATTTTGATGAAATCTGTGCTTGATTCCACCCTATAGTTATGTATAATACAACTGTCTTCTGGAGACTCATGGGTTAAAAAAAAAGGGGGGGGCGGTACAGACAGACATAAAACCTTCTAGTCAAAAACCTTGCAATTCAATCTTAAAACTAACAATGGGAAAAGATTTGTTTGTTCAACAGGACAAAATGTCACCAACTTAATGGCTGAGAAAGAAAAGATACAGCTTTGCATTGAGTAGGATGTACCAAAAAGTGGCAACTGAAAGGTTGACCCGTTTGAACACTGAAAGGAAGAAAAGCCTCAGATTGCCATAAACATCGAACCCTTGTGTGGATCCTACATGAACAAGGAGAAATATGAAGATGAAGATGTCATTCTCCAACTGTAAATTGAGACAACTATTATAGAGGTAATCTCTTATAAAACCGTAAATCATGCTTTTTAATTGACTAATAGACATAAGAACTGTGAAAAGGATTATACTTGTTTCAGAACCAAATAAAATACTAAAGTCCTTGGGCTATGCCCTTAGGCAAAGTATATTAATGCAGGAGCTCTGACATCAGCAATGGATGGTTCTAACCAGGGGGATGTTGGCCAGGGGATCCAAGGCCCACAAAAGGTAAGGGCTCCTTGCCCCTAAGTTGGGATACCTGCAGAGGAGAGGCGATAAGACCCTGCTGCCGAAGACCTGACGTTAACAGGGAGGGATGTATTGAGAAACCGCACATGCAAGGGTACAGATGCCTCTGTAATGCCAGAGAGTGTTCCCAAAGGCCACTAAACCAATAAAGCAAATACGGGTCTCCCTGAGTCAAGCAAGACTCCACCGTCAACCCCAGCTACAGCTTCACCTGCCCTGGAAATACTGTGCAGCAGAGGCAGCCATCTGCCTGTATATCCCAAATCTATTGGCTGTTGGCTCTTCTCCTGTGGAGGAATAACCCATGGCTGATGCCACAAGCCTACATCCTCTACAGGTTTTAGGAGATGATAAGCACAGTAAGACCCTGTTATATTTATCAGGGGGTAAAAATGTAAAATCATGATTAACATATCATCCAAACATATGTGTCTATGCCAAAGTAACCTACCATAACTATTAGTGCTGCTTAAATACCTATATATCTAATTGCTTGTGCTTCATTAGTAGGATCGAAAGGTTATCTTGACAAACTGTCAGCCCATGAAAGGAAACACCAGAACTGACCAGAATCCAAAGTCAACAGCTCCAGAGAGAGAGGACTTTTACTTCTCATCCACCTGTGCCCCGTTTCTAAGCCTAGGGAACAATCTGCGGAAGAGGGGGCGTGGTAGAAGGTAAAGGCTGCGATTTGGGGTGAACGGTGAAACTACAGCGATGTAGTCTGGACCTCGTTGTCAGACTTATTGAACAAACAACCTGTCAACTCCACTGAATGGTGGGACTGTGGGGGTTTGGGCACAACAGTCTATAGACGGTGTTTGCACGAAGGATGCTTATACTCATGGATTATCACTTATAGCTAAAATGAAAAAAAAAAAAAAAAACCTGAAAGATGCAGGAACAGTGATGGCAGAATACATGATCGTGGGATGGGGTGGGGTGGGGGGGAAGGGAAAGGGAAATAGGCCTGATCTGAATTGGAAAAATGATGTATAGAAATGCACAAACCCAATAAAAATTAAAAAAAAAAAATAAAACTCCTATTCCTAACACCCCTATTCTGGACCTTCCCAGAAGCCTTGCAATTTCTGCATAATGCAGTCGATTCAGAGAGCAAGAGAAGGTGAGCTAAGAAGACAGTGGAGAACCAACTTTCTGAGAACCTTGCACATCAATGTTGCATAGTGAGAGAGTTGCTGATGACAAAGCAGGAATACTGGGAGTGATTACTGGAAGCCGGAAAGAAAATGTTCCAAAGAGAGAGTGCTCCCTCGCAGCTCAAAGGCTGTTGAAAAGTCAGGTGGGATTGAACACTGAGTGCTGGTGCACGCTTTAGCGCATGCCTTTAATCCTAGCACTGGGAGGCAGAAGGCAGTGGATTTTGTGAAGTTCAAAGGCGCAGCCTGGTCTCATCAGAGTGAGTTCCGGACAAGCTGGGGCTACAGGGAGACCCGCTCGAAAAGCCACGCAAAAAAAAAAAAAAGAAGAAGTCAGGTGGATTGACACTGAAATGCTTTTGTTGGTGGTTAACACGGAGAGGTCGGAGAGGTTGGCTAGAACAGGGTTGAGGGAGTGGTGAAGCATTTTGAAGAATTTGGAAGATTTAGGTGTTCCATCTAGTGAAGGCTGCCGCAGTAGAAATGCGGAAATCTCCAGCATGCAAAACAAGGAGGGAAAGACCTCCGCAATCAAAGCCATCTCTTCCCAGCTGCGGAGGAGAGAAGGAGCAGGAAGACGCTTGCTTCTCCATTCTCATTAGAATCAGCACAAGTGCTTGTCCATCCCCAAGGCCAGCCTCAGTCTTCTGTACAGGTCCTGCCCTCCCCCACAAGGGTTCTGAGTACTTTCCCCCCCTGCTACGCCCCAACCCCCCTCACTTCCACCACCCTTCTCACAGCAGCATCAGAGATGACTCCAGGCTAAACTTGTCTTCCCCACTGAACTGTCAAGCTTCTCATTTCACCAGTCAGTTAAATGCAAATGTTTAAAGTNCGGAGGGTCCGGCGGCCAGGGCGCTGCGCCTTTGAGCAGGCTCGCCGGGGCGCGGGCTCTATATCAGGCAAATAACCCCCACCCCCCCCCCGTTGGAAACTTACGAACAAGAAGAGAAGAGTGCTTTGGCTTCAATACCTAATATAGCAAACCAAAATTGAAAAGAAGACAAGTACATACTCCATAACAAGGAGAGAGGGAAGGGGAACAGCAACAACAACAAAGAAAGTTATCTGAGAGGGCAGGAAGCAAAACCATTTGCTATTTGTGATCTAAACCACAAAAGGGAATCCCACATGCCAGGGACACGACGAAGGACAACATGGGAAATGACACAGGTAATCCTGCACCAAGCTCTACCAAACCTGTAGGAGACAGCTACAATGGGAACCCCTTGGAGGAGGACCCAAAGGAACAGGATCTTAGAGGAATAATTGCAGACCTTATGCAGAGAAATTAAAAGAACATAAAGGGGAATCTCAGAGAACTAAAGAGAGAGAAATAAAAACTCAAAAGGACCTAGAGGGGATACATATGACAAAACATCAGAAAGAACTAAAGGAACAGATTGACAAACTCCGGAAAGACCTAGAGGGAGAAAAAAAAAGAATATAGAATAACCTAAGAGAGAGAATGTGAAAACTCAAAAAGGACCTCGAGGGATTACAAGACAAACTTCAGACAGGAACTAAAGGAAGCAGATCAACAAACTCCAGAAAGAACTAAGGAGAGAAAAAAACAAAAAAACTCCGAAAGGGATAGTAGAAAAACTGAAAAAGAGAAGCCAACCAACGAAGTAAGGAGCACCAAGAAGAGATTGCGAGCCCAAGAAGAGATTGAGAGCTCAAAAAGGAAATGGAATTACTAAAAAAAACACCAGGATGATGAATGAAAAAGGAATTAGAACACACCATTCAATCAAGAAGAAAGAAGGAAAGGAACACAGCCTCAGAAGTAGAATGGGGAGAGCAGCGAACAAAGAATATCAGATCTGGAAGATAAACAGAGCAATTAAAAAGCTCAAAAAGACTATGAAAATTAAAAATACACAAACGTGGAACAACCAGGAAATATGGGACACTATGAAAAGGTCAAACGTCCGTATCATGGAATAGAGGAAGGAAAGAATCTCAAGAGAATAGTATTGATCAGATCTTTCAACAGAATAATAGATGAAAACTTCCCCAAACTAAAAAATAGACAAACCCATACAATACAAGAAGCACATAGGACCCCAAACAGAAAAGATCAGAAAGAAACACCCCACGCCATATTATAGTTAAAATGCTAGATGCCCAAAAATAAAGACAAAATTCTGAGGGCTACAAAAAAAAAAAAAAAAAAAACAAGTCAAACAAAAAACAAGAATTACAACTGACTTCTCGCCTCAAACCTGAAAGCAAGAAGAACATGGAGCAAAGCATTCCCAGTGTTAAGGGACTACGGATGCCAACCCAGAATACTTTACCCAGAAAAATGTCGACTATACTTGAAGGAGAGAGAAAATCTTCCATGACATAAACAAGATGATGGAATACATGTCTGGAAAACCAACTCTTCATAAAATACTTGAAGCAATTCAAAGGAGAAGAAAAAAAAAAAAAAACAAAAAAAAAACTAATAAAACATAACCATAGGAGCAAAATCAGAGGCTAAAGCCCAAATGGATAATAAAATGAAAGGAAAAACAATCTTTCAATTATAACCTTAATATTAATGGGCTAAACTCCCCAATCAAAGGCATAGACTGGGAGAATGGGATATTAGGAAACAAAAACCATTATTATGCTGTCTACAAGAAACCCATCTCAATTTCAATGATAGGCACCAATTAAGGTGAAGGGATGGAAGAAAGTATTCCAAGCAATGTAACCAAAAAGAAAGCAGGTGTGGCTATTCTAATATCAGACAAAATAGACTTTCAAAGCAAAAGAAATCAAAAGAGACAAGAAGAGGCCACTACATCTTTATTAAAGGAAACAATTGACGATGAAGATTTTCACAATTATAAATATATATGCACCAAACACCGTGACCAAACTTTATAAAGACAATTCTTCAGGATCTCAAGGCACAGATTCAACCCCAGCACACTAATACTAGGACTTCATACCCCACTAAGTCCCCAGACAGAGTCACAGGACAAAGGATAAACGAAGAGAGGACATCGCAACTAAAATGACACAAATACACGAAATGGACCTCACAGCATCTATCGAATATTTCACCCAAACCACCAGAGAATACACTTTCTACTCAGCACCTCATGGAACATTCTCCAAAATAGACCATATACTGGAACAAAGAAAAACTCAACAAATATAAAAAGATTGAAATATTTCATAGCATTCTATCAGACACACATGCAATAAAAACTCAATTCAACCCCGAATAAACCCTACATCCTACAGGAAACACATGGAGACTAAACAACACTTCCTGAATAATGAGTGGGTCAGAAGGAAGAAATAAAGAAAGAAATAAAAACATTAAATTCCTGGAACTGAATGACAATGATAAACAACACAGCAAAATCTATGGACACTTTAAAAGCAGTCCTAAGAGGGAAGTTTATAGCTCTAGTGCCTACATTAAAAAAACGAAAGAAACAACAAGTGAATGACCTAACACTGCAGCTAAAATACTTAGAAACACAACAAATGACCCCCCAAACGAAACAAAAGAAAATAACAAAAATCGAGCAAGAGATCATGAAATAGAAACAAGAAAAAACCATACAAAAAATCAATGAATCCAAAAGCTGTTCTTTTGAGAGAATAAACAAGATAGACAGACCTCTAGCCCAGTTAACCAAAAGAAAGAGGGAACAAACTCCAAATCAAAGAATCAGTGATGAAGGGGAAAATCAACAGACAATGAAAAAATCCAGAAAATCATACAGGGGTACTTCAAAAACTTTACTCTAATAAGTTGAAAAACCTAGAAGAAATGGTCGAATGACCCTCTGGCCCAGCGCCCGGGTCCCGCCCTCAAGGCCCCAACTCCCAAGCTACTCGCCCAGGTGGCTTCTGGGTATCCTGCCCAAAGGCGCAGCCGCCCTGGCCGCCGGACTCTCCGGACCCTCTGGCCCAGCGCCCGGGTCCCGCCCTCAAGGCCCCAACTCCCAAGCTACTCCGAATTAGGAGTTTTAAACTGAGAACTCTAGTTTAGAATTCTCTCCTGGATTCTGGCACCAAAGTATTAGAAATTGGGAGTTTTAACTCTCTCCGGGATTTGAATTCTCTCCTGGTAAATGGTAGGATTAGCAATTGAAAGAGTCAAACATGGAAAAGAAAAGCAATCCACCTCATACAATCTACACTGACCTTTATTTATTAGTCAGTGAGGACTCACTATGGACAACTGGGAGTCTGCAATAGCCACAGGGGCTTAAGTATCTTTATGTGTGTGTAAACAGTCATGGGAGTTAGGTAGAGGATTTAGGAGTTGGATTCTCCCAGCCCCCAACCTCCAAAAGGGTCTCTGGAGGGCTTGTTTGCAAAATGGGATGTGCTTGAGAAGCAGAAACTGATTTGTGGTTGGGGTTTAAGGGAGTCCTGGGCAGACTTGTTTGCTAAGCAAGAATTGCTTTATGTTTGGGGGCTTTTGGAGGTCTCCCTTGTGTGTATGGGGGGGCACCTTCCTCCCCTTTTGCTTCACAGGAGGGTGCACCGGCAGTGACCAATGACATCCCCAACATCTCGAGAGAAACTCAGGAGACCAAGCACTGTGAGTTAGGCTGTCTTTGGAACTAGAGCCTATGAAAGGAAGAAGAGCCGCATACTAATCCTAAACATACTACCTGACTGCTAATATAGAACATGTATATGGGGACCAGAGTCCCCAAAAATAACAAGTAAAATGGCTAACATACACTTTTTTAAAATGACCCATCATAAAAAAATTAGTCACAACTTAAATGAGCAAAGACATGATACCAACATCAAGGTAAGTTAATACTAGGATTATCAAGGATTTTAAAGTATTCACCATAAAAGTACTTCAGTAATCAATTATATATTCTTTTGAAATAAATGAAAAAATTAAATTTGAGGAAAGGAAAAAAAGTTATATTTTGAGATTGGAGAGATGGCTCCGTTGTTAAGAGCACTGGCTACTCAGGTACAAGTCCCAGCCAGGTTCTATCACAATACCCACATGGCCCCCAACTCCAGTTCCAGGGGATCTTTTGCCCTCTTCTGGCCTCTGGGGGCATTGCATGCATAGGTGCAGCTACATATATACTTGCAAAAGACTCATAAAATATGGGTAAATAAATAAAATTGTTTGTTATATTCTTTAAGAGTAGTAAATCATAGCACAAGGAGAAATATGATGATGATGAGGTCGTTCTCCAACTGTAAATTGGAGACAACTATTATAGAGGTAATCTCTTATAAAACTGGTAAAAATGCCTTCTTTAATTGACTAATAGACATAAGAACTGTGAAAAGGATTATACTCTGTTCAGAACCAAATATAATACTAAAGTCCTTGGGCAATGCACTTAGGCAAAGTATATTGATGCAGGAGCTCTGGAATCAGCAATAGATTGTTCACCAGGGGGATGTTGGCCCAGGGGATCCAAGCCCCACAAAAGGTAAAGGGCTCTTGCCTCTAAGTTGGGGATACCTGCAGGAGGAGAGGTGATAAGACCTGCTGCCGAAGACCTGAACATTAACACTGGGAGGGATTGTATTGAGACTGCCACATTGCCAAGTGTTACTACGATGGCCTCTGGAAGGCAGAGAGCTGTTAACCAAAGGCCACTAAACCAATAAAGCAAATATGGGTCCTCCCTGAGTCAAGCAGACTTCCACCGCAGCCACCAGCTACACCCACCTGCCTGGAAATACTGTGCAGCAGAGGCAGCCATGTGCCTGTATATCCCAAGATCTAATTAGAGCTTATTGGCTCTCTCCTTGCCGAGGAATCAACCCATGGCGGATAGCCACAAGCTTACATCGCTCACAACGTTAGAGAGTTATAAGCCACAGTAAGACCCCGATGTCACTATTTAACAGGGGTGAAAAAATGTAGTTCGACTGGATCGAATATTATCATGTCAAACATATGATGGTCTATGCCAAAGTAACCTACCATAACTATTAGCTGCTGCTTTTAAAAGTCTATAATATCTAATTGTTGTGCTTTATTAGTAGGATCGAAAGGTTACTACCTGGACAAACTCTGCAGCCCATGAAAAGGAACAGCCAGAATTGACCATAGAGTCCAAGTCAACAGCTCCAGAGAGAGTGGACTGTTTTACTTCTCATCCACCGGTGCCCCTTTTTCTAGAGCCTAGGGAAGCAATCTGCCGGAAGAAGGGGGCCATGGGTAGAAGGTAAAGGCTTGCAATTGGGTAGAATGGTGAAACTACTATGCCGATGTAGTCTGGACACTTATTTTGATCAACTTGAAGTTGCAACAAACAACCTGTCACCCCCCACTTGGATGGGGGCCCTTGGACTGTGTGGGGTTTGGGACACAACAGCCTGCAATAGGTTGGCTTGTGCACGGAAGGATGCTTGTAATCATGGATTATCCCTTATAGCGAAAAAATGAAAAAAAAAAAAAAACCCGAGAGAAAGATGCAGGACAGTTATGGCAGAAGGCATGTCTTGGGAGGGGGGTGGGGGTTGGGGAGGGGAAGGGAAAGGGAAATATGCCTGATCTGAATTGGAAATGATGTAATGAAATGCACAAAGCATCAATAAAAATGAAATTCAAAAAAAAAGAAAAAAGAGTATAATCTCATTTGGCAGAGGCCTGTAATCTCAGCTACAGAGACTAAGGCAGAAGATCACAAGTTCAAGGCCTGCTTAGCAACTTAATATGATTTTGTCTCAAAGTAAAACAAAATTTTAAAAGCTTGGGGGATATACTTCAGTGGTAGAGGACTTGCCTAGAAATGTAATAAGGTTTTGGGTTCAATTCCTAGAACCCAACTCAAAAAGAGTACAAGTAAAAAATATAACAGTATGGATCAAAAAATACATAATAATAGAGTATTAAAGAAAACTTATTGTATGTGCTCAATAGGAGAATGCCGATGATAGACTATAAGTGAAATTGAAGACTGACAATGGAATTAATGTAACAGAAAACAGAGAAAAGAAGGAAAATGAAAAAAGGAATGGTATCAACGGAGATGACCTTTGGAGCATTAAGAAAAATGTGCCAATCGTGGGCTGGAGAGATGGCCCTAGCGGTTTAAGAGTGTTGACTGCTCTTCAGAGGACCCGGTTCGATCCCCAGGACCCACATGTGGCTGAGAACCGTCTTTAACTCCAGTTCCAGGGGAATCAACACCCTCTTCTGAACCATCCCGGTGTGTGCATGACACAGGTGCACAAAACTACATACAGACAGTAGCATTCAGACACATACAAGAAAGAAATAAAAAAATTTTAAAAAAAGAAAAAGCCAATCTCAATTAAAAGTGAAATATTGTTATATTCTTGAAGTATCCTGTATAAAAACTATAAAGAGATAGACTCAGAAAGACTGGATGAATCAAGATGGACTTCTAAAACTGCTGGAGTTCCAAGCGAAAAGGAGAAAGAGGGCAGGCCTGAAGGAGCATTCGAAGAGACAATGACTGGAAAATGCTTAAATCTGGCAAAAGGCACCAGCCCACAAATTTCAAGAAGTCATAAAATATAAATATTAAATAAACCTAAAACGAATTTCACACCAAATGTGTTGAATTTATTACTTCTTGTTAAAAAAATAAAGTCAAATAAAAATGATTTCCAGCAGGTGAGAGAAAAACAGCTCATTAGAAGGAGACAGGGGAGTAGAGTTCTCATAGATGAAATCAAGGGTGCCAGAAAGAAGCCACAGGATGCTTCAAGTGCAGACAGAGAAGCACGAATTTTATAACTAAAATTATCTATCAAGAATAAAAGGGAACTGGATGTAGTGGCACACGCCATTGAGTCCCAGCACTGGGAATGCAAAATTTC
The DNA here is from genome assembly GCA_009823505.1 of Rhizomys pruinosus. Lineage (NCBI taxonomy): Eukaryota > Metazoa > Chordata > Mammalia > Rodentia > Spalacidae > Rhizomys > Rhizomys pruinosus. Next base: position 581,575 of record VZQC01006244.1, on the reverse strand, counting down.
TGTGAGATCAAGGATCAAGGCCAGTTTCATCAATGTAGCAAATTCCAGGCCATCTGGGGCGACAGGAGGAGAGAAGAGATCGATATATAGAAGAGAGAGACGTAGAGCCTAGAGATAGAGAGATTTAAAAACTATATCCTCCTTGGGATGGAGAGATGGCTCAGCGGTGTAAGAGCACCGACTGTTCTTGCAGAAGGACCCGGGTTAATTCCCACACCCACATGGTGGCTGAGAACCGTCTTTAACTCCAGTAGAGGGGAATCTGATGCCCTCTTCTTGACCTCCGAGGCGTGCAGGACATGGGTGCAGGACAGTAACACTCATACACTGGAAAAAATAATAAATAAATTTAAAAAAATTTTTAAACATCGTTTTAAAAATTATATATAATATATATAATATATTATGATATAGAATATTATAATAAATATATATATATATATATTCTCCTTGGGAGGCAGAGGCAGGGTGGTCTGTGTAAGTTCAAGGCCATCCCTGAATCTACATAGTGATTTCCAGACGCTGGAGCTACAGGGAAGACACTTGTCTCAAAAAGACGATAATAAATATATATATAATATATATATATATATAATATATATATATTATAACTCTCATGCTGGACATGGTGGTGCCCACCCTTAATCTTGGCACTTGGAGGCCAGGGCAGGTGGATCCGTTGTGAGTTCAAGGCCAGCCTGGTCTAACAGAGGGAGTTTCCAGGACAGCTTGGGCTAAAAAAAACCAATAAGTTTGGGGGTTTTCCAGGACAGCTTTGGGCTACAGGGAGACACGGTCTTGAAAAGACAAAAACACACACACACACACCAATTATATATATATAATATGATATATATATATATATATATAAGATATATATCACAGATAAAGGAAAATGAAAGAATTTGTTGCTAACCAAGCAAAACCACTGGACTACTGGCTAAGGAAGGTAGGTCTTCAAAACAACAAATGAAAGAAGGAATCTTAGGGTGCTGGGAAGGAAAAAAGAACCATGAAAATGCAGAAATCTGTTTACAAATGGTAGACTGTTCCCTGCTCAGGAGCTTTTCAGCTCATATCTGATGACTAGAACAACTGCAACCCTGTCTGATAACAACACAGTGATACTCAAACATGGGAAGGCCAGAGGAGCCTCAATGGTGAACAGACTTCCAGACCAGCTATAGTCACTCATGTACTTAGGGTACCCACTGAAGAAACTACATAGAGAGAGTCAAGAAGACACTTCTAGTTTTTTTTTTTTTATTTATTTCTGTAGGTGTAGGAATGTAGTGTCTGCATGCAGGTCTGTCAACCCGTGTCGTGCAATGCCACGGAGTCAGAAAAGGGTTTTCAGATTCCCCCTGGAACTGGAGTTCTCGCCTGGAATTGGAGTTTTCAGATGGGTCTGTTCTTGGCTGCCATTTGGGTTTTTTTTGGGGGGGGCTGGGAGATTTGAAACCACGGGTCCTCTGCAAGAGCCGGTCGGTGCTCTTAACCGCTATAGCCAGCGCTCCCAGCCCCAAAAGGATAGCGCAGCCATTAAAGGCCAAGGCTGAGAACCGCAAAAAAGAGACACTTCTAAAATTGCTCAAGTGACCCTTGGGAAGTCAATATATGTGAAAAATCAAAGAAAAGAAGAAAAAGAAAGCGACTTATAAAACAGCAGACTTACACGCTTGCACATCCATAGTTACCTGAAATTTGGGTGTTCTAATACTGGAATTAGCACACTAGACTTTAAGAAATAACCCAGCTATATGCTGCTCATACACACACAAGGAAACCTTACACCAGTTTCTATGACATAAGTAGACTGAAAACAGAAAATTAGAAGATAAACCATGAAAATAGTCATGTAAAAGTTGTATGTATTGCTCTATTAATAATTGGTAAAGTAGATTTTCTAGCAAAGAAAGTTACTGCTAACAAAAATGGACACTCCACAATTCATCAACAATACTAATTTTGTTTGAGAGCGGTATATCACCTTGACAGCACCTGAAGTTTGAGGGAGCCTCCACTGGGGAATTGTCTCACATTGGACTGGCCTGCGCCCATGTCTGTGGGACATTGCTTTTAGTTGTTGAGTGATGTGGGAGAGGCCCAGCCCGCTGCAGGTGGATACCACCCCTGGGCGGTTTGTTTGTTACTGCAATAAGAAAGCAGCTTAGCATGGGCCAGGGGAAGCAAGCCGTGAGGCATGTGTGCCTCCATGTCTCAGGCTTCCTGCCTCCAGGTTTCCTGCCTTGACTTTCTATACCGGGCTCCCTAAGTCATGAGCTGTGACCAGGGAGATGTGAGTCAAATAAACCCTTTTTTCCCGCAAGTTGTATTGGTCAGAATGTTTTTTCACAGCAATTGAAGATAAACCAGAATACTAACTATCAATGTAACCCCCAAAACCACACCTCAAATTATGTGATGCAAGGATACAGAAGATCTGAACAGCCCAATCGAACTACATGGTCAGAACCAGTCTGCCAGAACATCCTCAAACAACAGCGAAAAGACACTTTTTCCCAGGCCCCATGGAATGTTCCTCAAGATAGGACACTCATTTTATGAATCACAAAGTAAATTCAAAAGAAACTTTTAAAGCATTTTAATTGTAAGACTGGATTCTCCAAGCCATAACAGAATCAAACAAGAAACCAATAATATAAACAGCTAGAAAAAAAATAACAAAGAAGTAGAAATTTAGGCACCAGACTACACATAATCTGGGGGTCCAAGAGGACTCTAAAGAGGGGAAATTTTTTAAAAAAATGTCTTTCATACCACTAGGTTATCTGTGAATTGTACAACTAGGGATTGAAAATATTTTCTTTGGAATTGCATCTGTACTTAACATGTACAGATATTTTTGTGCTTGGTCCTTAAGAAGGATACTTTTTTACAATAGAAGTTTAAAATTGTTTAGGTAACAAGTCTAACAAAGCCCTTATTTAACTTTTTGATAGAGAGAAGGGACGAATAATGTGTATGAGAGGCTATACAGAGATCTTATAAGGGACTTGAACGTTCTGGGTTTTGGTATCCTTGGGGGTCCTGGACCAATTCCCTGTAGATTCTTAGGGACAACTGTGTATAGAACTTAATTAAAATGGAAATGTGTCTCATCCATATTTGTGGGATGTAGTTAAAGGAGCAATGTGAGAAAAATGTATGATGCTACATTAGGCAAAAAGAATCTTTTGAATCAAAAGTTGCTACTCAAAAAAACTAGAAACTAGAACAATACATCGATAAAAACAGGGATGGGCTGGAGAGACATTGCAGTAGTTAATAGTACGTTCCATTCTTCAGAGACACTATGTTTTGGTTCCAGAAATCAATATGCAGCTCCACAACCAACCTTAACTCCATCGCCTAGGAGATTCCTAACACCCTCGTTAGGTAGGCCTCTGCCGTGTGCACTTAGATACATGCAGACAAAGAACCCTACACATTAAAAAAATAAATCATTATGTTTGGAAACACAAAGAAAGGAAATGAGTCTAAATCAGTGAAACTGGTAATAAGAAAAGAATAGAGAAATTGAGAAGAAAATCAAAACTGCTCCTCCAAATGCGATCAAGAAAATTGATTAGTCTCTAGGAAAAAGAATAACAACAAAGTGAGAAAAGACGCAAATTCCCCCATGTGGAGATCGGATGGGGTATGGATCACTGCAGATCCTGTAGCCATTCAAAATAATGAGCAGCATGAATAACAGATCCGATAAATTAGAGAACTGGCATAATCCCTGGAGAACAACAAACTACTAAGTCCAGCAAAACGAAACTCACAATCAGTTTACAGATAACCATTAAGGAAGTCGAATTAATGGATAAAAAGTTCTCCTAAAAATGAAAATTTTAGGTCCACAGGGTTCATTAGATAATTCTATCCAACATTTCAACAACACTCAATGGCAATTTTGCACAATTACCCCAGGGAGTAGAACGGGGAGATCCGCCACAGCTCGTGTTATGAAGCCAGCAGAGCCTAATACAAAAATCAGAAAACGAATGTACAAGAAAACTACAGGCCAACAGTTCTCATGATGTCCGACTTCTCACAAAACTCATCCAGTGATATAGAATAATTATACAGGAAGCAAGGTAGATTTTCTCAAGAATACTTAAGGGCTGTTCAATATCAACATCAGTCCCAATAAAACAATAGATAAATATCAAACAGCTGTGTTGATTGATACTAAAAAGAATTTGGCAAATCCAACACAATTCATAATGAAAATATCAACATATTAGTAATAGAGGGAAATTATCTCTACCTGATTGAAAACTAATACAAAAGTAAAAACTACAATATCTCATTTAATGAGGAAACATTGAATGCTTTCCTTTTAAAGTCAGGACAAAGGTAATGTTAATTCTTACCACCATTATTCAACACAGTTTTGGAGTTCTTTTTGCCTAAATAAGGAAAATTGAAAAAACAAAGGGTTAGAACAAAGAAGCAAACTATATTTATTTTGTTATGTTTTTCTCCATAAAAAAATCCACAAAAGCTGTGAATAAAATTCTAGAACTTATAAGGGAATTTCAAGTCAATACCGTGGGATAAAATTAAACAAAATGAATTGCATGTTTAGCTAACCATGAAACTGTGAAAACTGCAATAAAATATAAAACCTCTTCTTATTTCTTTTTGAGACAGGGTCTCGTGTATTCCCAGATGGCCTGGAGCTCGCTGTGTACACCAGGTTGTGGCCTTGAACTCAAAGAGATCCACCTGGATCGTCTGCCTCCCAATGCGGGGATTTAAAGGCTGGTGCCACCACACCAGGCCACAAAACCTCTTCTAACCACTCTAAAGAAAATGAAATACTTGGGTGTGCACTCAGTGAAACATATATAGTATATCTTTGCAGAAAATCACAGGAGTTTTGATGAAAGAAACATTTTTTTTTTTTTTTAAAGAAATAAAAAAAATTATATAAAAAAAAAAAAAAAAAAAAAAAAAACTTGACAGAATAAACCCATTAGTTCACCCTAAAGTGACCAGTAAGTTTAAAAGCAATTACTGTCAAAACCCCAGTAATTAGTTCTTATGAAGAATAATCTTAATTTTTTAAATGTATATGGGAAGCATAGACCGAAGAGAGTAAACACAGGCCTGAATCAGGAGAGCTCCTGTTCCAGGGGAAGCCGACACACCCTCTTCTGAACGCTCTGAGCATTGCAATGCCCGACACAGGTGGCACACAAACCTACACCCAGGCATGGTGGGCGCGCCTTTTAAAATAATCCCAGCACTTGGGAGGTAGAGGTGGGAAGACTAGTGAATACAAGGTTTGCCTGGTCTACAAAGTGACATCAGACCAGCTGGGACTGCAGGGAGACCCTGCTCAAAAATACCAAAAAAAAGGAAAAAAATAAACCAAAAAAAGGAAAAAAAAAACAAAATAAATAAATAAAATTTAAAAATAGTTAAAAAAATGCCTGATAAAGAACAAAGTGAGAGGAGTTTCTCTATCATTATAAAGACATAAGTACAATGGTCAAGATAATATTGTATTGATAGAGGACTAGGGCTCAGATTAATGGAACAATAATAAAGTCAGGAATAGACCCACATAAATACGCCCACCTGATTGTTGGCAAACTCTAAAGACACATCAATAAGAAAGGACTGTCTTCTCTATAAATGATGCTGGAGCAACTGAGTTTCTAATAGGTCCAAAAGGGTAAAAGGAAGGAAGAAAGAATAAGCTACGACCAAGCCTCATCCTTTATACCTAGCTCAAAATGGATCATGCCTGGAATGTAAAAAGGGCAAAATTAAAAAAACCTTTATATAAACCTTTATATAAGAAAACAGGCCGTAATGGGACTATGTGTTGATTAGCTGTCTATAAACACCTGAGATAAATAACTTACAAGAAAGAAAGATTTATTATTTCAGAACTTTTGGTCCATGGCTGCTTGGTTTCATTGCTTTGAGGCTTGGCAAGTATCTGAGGGGAGAGAGAAGGGGAAGGAGGGAAGGGGAGGGTGAGAGAGAGTGAGAGATGGAGAGAGAGAGACAGCCTTCACTGTCAACCTTACCAGATTTAAAGTCACCAAGGAAATACTTCTGTGTGTGTATGAAGATGTTTCCAGAAAAGTTTAACAGAGGAGGAAGACCCAGCCTGAATGTATGCAGCACCATCCATGGGCTGGGGTCCTGGAGTAGAGAAAAAGAATGTGAGCTGAGCCCCAGCAGTGGTCTCTTTGCTTCCTGACTGCGGGTGCAGTGTGAGGACTAAGTCGTAACATCCCCTTATCCCTCAAGGACCCATACCTTGCAAGGGCAACAGGCTAGAGACCAAGCCTCTAGCACATGAGCCTTCAGGAGATATTTTAGAACCAAAACATAAGAGTTCTCAGGCTTAACACCAAAAGCACCATCTATAGAAGGAAAACATGACAAATGGGATCGTACCTAAAGTAAAAATTTTACGGAAAGCTCATGATAAGAGGATAAAAAACAAGCTACAGACTGGGAGAAATATTTTGCACATCACAGGTTCAACAAAGGATTAGTATCTAGAATATATATTAAAAATGCACAAGATTCAACAGTAAATGCCAAGAAGATCCAATTAGAAATCAGCATGGTTATTCCACCAAAGATATTCCAATGGCAAATAAGCATGGGAGAAGATGCTCAAACAGCTGTTAGAGAAATTCAAACACAAAGCACAATGGGACTGGAGTTTGGTGAGGAGGAGCTGGATCATTAATATGTTGCTGGTAGATGGGTTATACAGAAAAGCTACACTGGAAAACAGTGTGACAGCATGTATAAAAGCTGGAGAGGGCTGAGAGATAGACTAAGGCGGTTAAGAGCACGACGCTCTTGCAGGAGGACCCTGGTTTCGATCCCCAGGAACCCACATGGGCGGCTAAGAACCGTCTGTTAACTTAACTCCAGTTCCATCCAGGGAATCTGAGACCCTCTTCCTCTTCGGACCTCCGCGGCATTGCACGACACGGGTGCACAGACCTGCATGCAAAAATACAGTCATACACATAACAAAAAGAAAAAAGAATAAAAAAAAATGAAAAAAAAAAAGGCTGGAGAGATGGGCTCGGCGGTTAAGAGCACAGCTGCTCTTGCAAGAGGACCTGGTTCGAGTCCCAGCACCTACTGGTGGCTGACAGCATCTGTAACTCCATTTCCAGGGGAATCTAATGACCTTTCTTCTGACTCCACAGGCATGGCAAGACATGGGTGCACTTGGCAATGCATTCAGGCAATATACACTCATACACATAAAATAAAGTTAAAAGATTTAAATATGAGCATGCAGCTACGGAATGATTCGGCAATTACTGGCTTACATTTTATCCTGGAGAAATGAAATCTTGTGTTTACACAGAAACCTGCATAGGAATGTTTATAACAGTTCTGTTTGTTACAGCCCTAAATAGGGATTTTTCTGGATGTTCTTCAGTAGATTAAACAACCTCTATTATGCACATACCACATACAAACACAGAAATATGGAATCGTACTCATGCATCAGAATAAGCTATTAATGCTCACAACTTAGATGAACCTCCCATAATACACTCAGTGAAGAAAAATAATGGCAAAAGATTACATACTGGATGGTTTCATTGATGAAACATTTCAAAACGATAAGATATTAGAAGTGGAGAACAAATTAGTGGGTCAAGGATGGATGGTGTGAGAGCTTGAAGGGTCCGTATGACATTGAAGCTATTTAGAACCTTGACTGTGGTGGTTGTGAGGCCACTCTGGGGCTGAAGATGATAGAGGACACACACAAGGGAAACAGATTTGAGCCCATCTATGAATCATTTCAATGCCAGCATCCTAGATGTAATGTTACTCTATTGCTTTGTCAAAGGTTACCTCTGGGGGAACTGGGAAGAGAGTAGAGGGAACAGGGTTCTTAACAGGCCCATTTGCTCAAGGCCAAGACCATCAGCTGGGAAATCTCATTTCTCACACAATGCCAGGCACCAACCCTTCCACAGCAGAGATTTCCAGTAAAGTCTTGGCATTCCCATAATGAAGCCGAAGATGAGGCACAGAAGAAGAACAGGGTCCTTTGGCAACAATTTCTAGAAGAATTGAAATTGTTTTTTGGTTTACCGGACCGGTGGCCAAGGGCGTGTTTCCAGGGGAAGACATTGGCAGGGCCGCATCCATCTGAGCTTTGAATTTGATGCATACCCCAGCATGCACACCTGCAATAACTGCTTATTGCTATGGTACCACAAGAGTCTCATAATCGTTCTCATGGCAACCGTCAGAGCCACTTCTCTTGTGTACTGGAAAATCGCTGGGCGTGACTCATATTTCTGATCCATCTTCTGCCAGAAAGCACTCGTTCTTGTTTATCTTTGAGATTATTTATCAGCATGCGGTGGTTAAAGTTGGATAAATGACGGATGTTATTTTTGTTTCAAAGCCCCTTACAAAACGGGACCCAAAGGTAAAATTTATATGAAAAATACAAAATTCAATTCAAGATATGAGGAGGCAAAATTTCTGTATACCAGGCATTAAACTAGAGTGTGTAGAGAAACAAAGTTAATAACTAAATGGCTCCTGCTCTCGGGAAGATGACAATGGAACTTAGAGGGCCTTTGTGCCATACTATAGCAAAAGTCTGACTTTGTTATGAGGCATTAGTGAGTACTGAAATGGTACTTCGGAAGCTAGCTAGGGCACCCCCTTGTAGATACAGAGTTTACTGAAGGAGCCGTGGGTACAATGCTAGGAGCATGGTGTACAGAACAGCACATCTAATATGAATCCTGCCTTCCCCATTGACCAGCAGGTGATCTTGAACCAGCTCCTCCTTGAAGGGGGAAAAGAAATCATTAGGAGTGGCTTTAATACAATATCTACTTAATAGAATACTAGTATTAGGCTCTTCCCTTATGCCGAAGACTGTTTAGCCACAGGTTCCTGGCCTGATACCAGTGTGAGATATAGGCTCCAGCTTATGAACTGGACCTTATATCCATTTAGAAGATGATTGGTTACTCCCACATAAGATCATGCCACAAGTGCACCAGAGGTCATATCTTGCCAGCTGATTGTTGAAGCAGTCAGGATTCATAGCTGAATAAGGCTAATGATTACTTTTTTCTTCCTGTGGCACACATAGTGCCTTCTAGCACTGTGGAAGCTAGCCAGCGGGGAAGAAGCTTATTTTTATACCCATATATTAATGTATCTTTCAAATCTTTTCATTAAACCTCTGTGTATTTCATTCATACAGAATATTTCAAACAATCTTAATCACCTTATAACCTATACCCTTCCCTCAGCAATCCTCCAAAGCACACCCCTCCCCCCAGAATTCATACACTCTCTCATTTAAAGCCAAGACCCATCGTGTTAAGAATCCATCCCTAGATGTTCCTCAGTTCAAGTTCATCCACTGAGTCTGGTCAGAGCCCATCCAGAGTCTCTTGCTTTAAGAAGATTAGCTCCTCTTCCTCTTTCGCAGGCAAACAGTAAATCAGCTTCCAATATTCTGCTAAGTTTGGGGTCTGCTGCCTATTTTCACAGTTCTAATGCTGGGCTTTGTCTGCCTTGAGTTGCATGGGTTCTTGTGCAATGCTGACATTGGCCACGGTATGATAGAGGGCCCTAAGTTTGGCTGAATCTCTATTGTTTCCATATGTTCATACACCTTCACCCTGACGCTTATAATCTTTCTGGTCCCTCTTCTTCTGGCCAGGAGTCCCTGAGGCTGGGTGAGTGAAGTTTAATATATGTTGTGTGAGCCTTAGGTATATAGTTTCCATTGTAGATGTGACTTGTAGGCTTAGGCAGTTCACAGACAATGTCTTGTGTGTGACCAGTTGCAGTACCCTGCAATAGTCTCCATCTGGCATAAAAGAAGCTTCTTCTTTTGATGGGTGGTGACCGGGATACTTGACTGTAAATTATGGATACATATTTTGCACTTATGTAAGAAATTACATTAGTCTAGGGGATGTGACACTCCTTGGTTTTTTCTCTAAGATCTATGATCTTTTCCAAATTTGTTAGAGTTGGCTAGCTTACAGTCGACACATGAGTTTTTCCTCTCACTTAGTTCACTTTAGGTCCAGTTAGTTATCCATTGATTGCCCCCAAGATTAAAAGTGCCACTACAGTGTAGGAAATCCAACTCGAATTGCAGGCTGGCTTCCGGCTAGCACGTCTCACACCAAGTGGATGAGGGTCTGGCCCCGCCCCCAGGAGGAGCAAGCGCATGGCCTAGGGGCGTGATGCTGGGTGGGGCAAGGTGTGCAGTGGCTCGAGTTGGGAGACTTATGATTGGCTCTTGGAACTCGATGTCATAGTTTATAAAAGCAGGCTTAATAAGGAATAAATTTGAATTTCATAGTAAAAAAAAAAAAAAAAAAAAAAAAAAATTTATTTTTTATTAATTATTGGTCACATACAGGCCAAGGTAGGCATGCATTTCATTCGGGTGGCCAGTGTGTTGGAAAGAGATTCCTTTGCGGATCACCAATCTGGGTAACTGATGTTGTGAGTGGGTATTGGCTGAAAGGGAGGCTCAGCCATCAGCCTGAAATTTCCTGTCCAGGCTCTGGGCAAGTGAGAAGCCAGGGCCAAGAGTGGAACACACGTCTAGTGGGTTCAGGCTAAGGGCCTCAGTTGGAATTATCATCCAGGCTTGGCTACGGGAAGTAGCCAGCGGGCCTCTGCACTGAGGGGTCAGGTCCCCACAGTGTTCCAAAAGCAGGCCTGTGTCCCATCCCCCCTTACAGGGCCAGTGTCCCTGTGGGCAGCATAAAAAGAAACTCCTAACTACAGGAACCAATTTGTATGCTTGTCTGTCATTGATTGATGTGGGTTATCTGGCCTGTATCTCTCAGCTTTACCTGGTAATCTTCCTTATGCACAGATGGTGATTAACACAAAAAACTCACAGCTGACCCCAAAGCTGGCGTAGGGGTGCAAGAATAAGAGACTTCAGACTGTGATTTATCCCCTGAATGGGATCCCTGCAATCAAACTTTCATCATCTTCATCACCCCCCAAAATCTCAGGGATCATTGCAAGAGTAGCAGAAAGATTTGTAAGTGTCAAATTGGTAGATAATCCCGGGAAAAGTTTCGGACACGGTCAGTTGTGTCTCAGAATGAAGCTCGGACGGAGACAGTGCTGACAAAGGAAAGCAATAACACAAAAGGCCAATGTTGCTCAAGCCGAGTCAAAATCCCAGCACAGGTGTGGGGAAGTGGGTATGAAACTCCAACTCTATTTGAGGAACTATTGGAAACTAATGACAGCTGGGGAAGATAGAGTTCAGTCTCTTTTAAGGGTTTGACTCTTGGTAGGTTAACCAGTCTCCAGAGGTGGATCCAAACTGAAGGACATTCGGGGACACAAATTTGACTCGCTCTACTCATCTCTCTCTCTCCGTCTCCTCTCTCTCTCTATATATATATATATAATATATATAGATATATATATAGAGATAATATAGACTCTCTCTATAATGGATATATATCTTACAGATATATAATATATATCTAGATATATATATATATATATATGTAGTGTGTGTGTATGTGTGTTGGTGGGGTATAAGGGAGTGCAGGTAAGGCAGGTAGGCCAGGACCTAAACTCAAACAAAAACATATTCAGAAGAAATTGCAAAAGTTCCAATTAAAAATTTTAAAAGTCAGGAAAATGCTCTCAACAACTAAGTGAGCTATGTAGCACAAATCCTGGCACATAGTGCTTTATAAATGTAAAACATGATCATTTAAGCTAGAACAAAACTTTTTTAAAAAGATTAAAGAACCACAAGGCTCTTCTTAAGCGATCTTCAGTCCAGTGGGAATGAGAGGCACACATTCAGATGGATTACAAGACAATAGGATCAATGCCTTAACAAGCTACAAGAAGTAAGTCTGGAACTGTCCTAGACCATTTTCTGTTGCTACAGTGAAATACCTGGGGCTAAAAACTTTAAAGAGAAAAGAGGCTTATGTAGTTCAAAGTACTAAAGTAGCTAGACCCAGAAGATGGCTATCATGTCTTGGCCATAATGAGGCCCTCACAAAAGATCCTATCACAATGACGGAAACATTAAAAAATAATGACCAGCCACAAATATAGAAACAATGTTCAGGTGAGATGTCAGCCTCCCTTATAACTGCACATTCCCTCAAGAACTAATCCAGTCCTGTGAACATTCTTTAATCCCTTGTGAGGCTAGCACTCCATGACCTAATTAACCACCACTGTGCTTCACCTTCTAAATGTTCCACCTCTTCAACAATGCCCCCAGGTTTACCGTCTGGTGTTCCTTTAAATGTATATCACGGGGGCTGGAGAGCTAGCCTAGCGGTTAAGAGCGCTGAATGCTCTTGCAGAGAACCCAGGTTCGGTCCCCAGCACCCACATGGCAGCTGAGGAACCATCTGTAACTCCAATGCCATGAGAACTCGAGTTCCAGGGAATCGACACCCTCTTCTGACCTCGGCATGACATGGTGCACCAACCTACTGCAGACAGTACTTCCATACACATAGAAAGAAAGAAAGAAAGAAAGAAAGAAAGAAGAAAGAAAGAAAGAAAGAAAGAAAGAAAGAAAGAAAGAAACTCGAAGNCACATACAATAAGTTTTCTTTAATACTCTATTATTATGTATTTTTTGATCCATACTGTTATATTTTTACTTGGTACTCTTTTTTGAGGTGGGTGCTAGGAATTGAACCCAAAACCTTATACATTCTAGGCAAGTACTCTCTACCACTGAGCTATATCCCCAATGCTTTTAAAATTTTTGTTTTACTTTGAGAACAAAATCATATTAAGTTGCTAAGGCAGGCCTTGAACTTGTGATCTTCTGCCTTAGTCTCTGTAGCTGAGATTACAGGCCTCTGCCACAATGATTTACTACTCTTTTTCTTTTTTTTTGTAATTTAATTTTATTGATGCTTTGTGCATTTCATACATCATTTTCCAATTCAGATCAGGCATATTTCCTTTCCCTTCCCCTCCCCCCCCACCACCCCCCCCCCACCCAGACCATCATGCCTTTGCCATAACTGTCCTGCATCTTTCTCTCGGGTTTTTTTTTTTTTCATTTTTTGCTATAAGTGATAATCCATGAGTACAAGCATCCTCGTGCAAACCAATTGCAGGCTGTTGTGCCCAAACCCCCACAGCCCCCCCATCCAGTGGGGGGTGACAGGTTGTTTTGTTCAATCAAGTTGATCAAATGAGTGTCCAGACTACATCGCTGTAGTTTCACCATTCCACCCCATTGCAGCCTTTACATTCTACCATGCCCCCTCTTCCGCAGATTGCTCCCTAGGCTTAGAAAAGGGGCACAGGTGGATGAGAAGTAAAACAGTCCACTCTCTCTGGAGCTGTCTTTTGGACTCTGAGACTCTGGCAATTCTGGCTGTTTCCTTTCATGGGCTGAGAGTTTGTCCAGAGTAACCTTTCGATCCTACTAATGAAGCACAAGCAATTAGATATATAGGATTTAAACAGCACTAATAGTTATGGTAGGTTACTTGGCATAGACACATATGTTTGGATGATGTGTTATCCTGAATTACATTTTTCCCCCCTGTTAAATATGGACAGGTCCTTACTGTGGCTTATAACATCTCCTAACGTGTAGAGGATGTAAGCTTGTGGCATCAGCCATGGGTTATTCCTCCACAGGAGAGAGAGCCACTAGCCAATGGAGATTTTGGGATTACTACAGGCACATGGCTGCCCTCCCCTTTGCACAGTATTTCCAGGCAGTGCGGTGTAGCTGGGGTGACGGAGAAGATTGCTTGATCACGGAGGACCATATATTTGCTTGATTGGTTTAGTGGCTTTGGTACACTCTCTGCCTATTCCACAGGACCATCTACACTTGCATGATGCAGGTCTCAATACATCCCTCCCAGGTTAATGTACAGGTCTTCGGCAGCAGGTCTTATCAGCCTCTCCTCCTGCAGGTAATCCCCACCTTAGAGGCAAGAGCCGCCCCTGTTACCTTTTGTGGGCCTTGGATCCCCTGCCAACATCCACCTGGTAGAAAAATCAATTGCTGATATCAGAGCCCTCATGTATTAATATATTTGCCCTAAGTCATAGCCGATGACCGCCCCGCTGGAAGGTGGGGCTGTGGGTGTTTGCGCACAACAGCCTGCAAATTGGTTTTACATGAAGGATTAAAAATGAAAAAAAAAAAAACCCGAGAGAAAGATGCAGGACAGTTATGGCAGAATGCATGGTCTGGGATGGGGTGGGGGTGGGGGGGAAGGGAAAGGGAAATATGCCTGATCTGAATTGGAAAATGATGTATGAAATGCACAAAGCATCAATAAAAATTAAATTAAAAAAAAAGAAAAAGAGTAGTAAATCATTGTGGCAGAGGCCTGTAATCTCAGCTACAGAGACTAAGGCAGAAGATCACAAGTTCAAGGCCTGCCTTAGCAACTTAATATGATTTTGTCTCAAAGTAAAACAAAAATTTTAAAGCATTGGGGATATAGCTCAGTGGTAGAGTACTTGCCTAGAATGTATAAGGTTTTGGGTTCAATTCCTAGACCCACCTCAAAAAAGAGTACCAAGTAAAAATATAACAGTATGGATCAAAAAATACATAATAATAGAGTATTAAAGAAAACTTATTGTATGTGCTCAATAGGAGAATGCCGATGATAGACTATAAGTGAAATTGAAGACTGACAATGGAATTAATGTAACATGAAAAACAGAGAAAAGAAGGAAAATGAAAAAAGGAATGGTATCAACTTAGAGACTTGTGGAGCATTAAGAAAATGCCAATCTTGGGCTGGAGAGATGGCCTAGCGGTTAAGAGTGTTGACTGCTCTTGCAGAGGACCCGGGTTCGATCCCCAGGACCCACATGGTGGCTGAGAACCGTCTTTAACTCCAGTTCCAGGGGAATCCAACACCCTCTTCTGACCTCCTCGGTGTTGCATGACACAGGTGCACAAACCTACATACAGACAGTACATTCATACACATACAAGAATAAATAAAAAATTTTAAAAAAGAAAAAGCCAATCTCAATTAAAAGTGAAATATTGTTATATTCTTGAAGTATCCTGTATAAAAACTATAAAGAGATAGACTCAGAAAGACTGGATGAATCAAGATGGACTTCTAAAACTGCTGGAGTTCCAAGCGAAAAGGAGAAAGAGGGCAGGCCTGAAGGAGCATTCGAAGAGACAATGACTGGAAAATGCTTAAATCTGGCAAAAGGCACCAGCCCACAAATTCAAGAAGTCATAAAAATATTAAATATTATAAACCTAAGAACGATTCACACCAAATGTATTTTAATTTTAACTGTTAAAAAATAAAGTCAAATAAAAATGATTTCCAGCAGGTGAGAGAAAAACAGCTCATTAGAAGGAGACAGGGGAGTAGAGTTCTCATAGATGAAATCAAGGGTGCCAGAAAGAAGCCACAGGATGCTTCAAGTGCAGACAGAGAAGCACGAATTTTATAACTAAAATTATCTATCAAGAATAAAAGGGAACTGGATGTAGTGGCACACGCCATTGAGTCCCAGCACTGGGAATGCAAATTTCTGTGAGATCAAGGATCAAGGCCAGTTTCATCAATGTAGCAAATTCCAGGCCATCTGGGGCTACAGGAGGAGAGAGAGAGAGAGAGAGAGAGAGAGAGAGAGAGAGAGAGAGAGAGAGATTTAAAACTATATACTCTTGGGATGGAGAGATGGCTCAGCGGTTAAGAGCACCGACTGTTCTTGCAGAGGACCCGGGTTCAATTCCCAGCACCCACATGGTGGCTGAGAACCGTCTTTAACTCCAGTAAGAGGGGAATCTGATGCCCTCTTCTGACCTCCGAGGCATTGCAGGACATGGGTGCAGACAGTACACTCATACACATAAAAAATAATAAATAAATTTAAAAAAATTTTTAAACATCTTTTAAAAAATTATATATATATATATAATATATATTATAT